>VZRO01001501.1:290268-384972 GCA_013397915.1 Daphoenositta chrysoptera | reverse complement strand
CAAGCGGCGGCGGGAGGGCCGCCCCCACCGCGCGGGGCTGCGCGCTGGGCAGAGGAGGCGGGGATGGGCGGGCGCGGGGCGGCTCCGCCAGCCGCCGTCCTCCGAGCTTCGGCCGCCTCCCGCCGCGCTATATAGGGGAGGGAGGGGTGGTGGAGCGGGGGGTGCCCGGCGTGGCCAAACCGCACGGGGCGCCGATGCCTCCTGCCAGGGGAGCGCACAAGTGACCGGCGCCTCTTCCCATGTCTGTCTCTTGAAGCGACCCCCCCCCTACCCCCACCCGGCATGGATGTGGCCAACAACACTACCTCCCCAGCGCGCTCCCCCGAGGGGACAAGCGGCCCCGGCCTCGCCGAGGTGACCCTGGGCTACCAGGTGCTCACCTCCCTGCTCCTGGGCACGCTTATCCTGTGCGCCGTGAGTGGCAACGCCTGCGTGATCGCAGCCATCGCCCTGGAGCGCTCCCTGCAAACCGTGGCCAACTATTTGATCGGCTCGCTGGCCGTCACCGACCTCATGGTGTCCGTGCTGGTACTGCCCATGGCGGCCCTCTACCAGGTGCTGAACAAGTGGACGCTGGGACAGGTCACCTGCGACATCTTCATCTCGCTGGACGTGCTTTGCTGCACCTCTTCTATCCTGCACCTGTGCGCCATCGCCTTGGACAGGTACTGGGCCATCACGGACCCCATCGACTATGTTAACAAGCGAACTCCCCGGCGGGCGGCCGTGCTCATCAGCCTGACCTGGCTTATCGGCTTCTTGATATCCATCCCGCCCATGCTGGGCTGGAGGACGCCGGAGGACCGCTCGAACCCCGACGCCTGCACCATCAGCAAGGACCACGGGTACACCATCTACTCCACCTTCGGCGCTTTCTACATTCCGCTTCTTCTCATGCTGGTGCTCTACGGTCGCATCTTCAAGGCAGCACGCTTTAGGATCCGCAAGACAGTCAGAAAAGCAGAGAAGAAAAAAATCGCCGACACCTGCCTCACCCTCTCTCCGGCCACCGTGAAAAAAGGCAACGGGGAGCCCGGCAAGGGCTGGCGGCGGACTGTAGAGCCGAAGCCCGGTGCTTGTGTCAACGGCGCGGTGCGGCAGGGCCAGGACGGGACCGCCCTGGAGATCATCGAGGTCCAGCACTGCAACAGTTCCTCCAAGACTCACCTGCCACTGCCCAGCGAGGCGTGCGGCTCCCCACCGCCGCCCTCCTTCGAAAGGCGCAACGAGAAGAACACGGAAGCCAAACGGAGAATGGCTCTGTCCCGGGAGAGGAAGACTGTCAAGACCCTGGGTATCATTATGGGCACCTTCATCCTCTGCTGGCTGCCATTCTTCATCGTGGCCCTGGTCCTGCCCTTTTGTGACAGTAAGTGCTACATGCCCGAGTGGCTGGGGGCAGTCATCAACTGGCTGGGCTACTCCAACTCCCTTCTCAACCCCATTATCTATGCCTATTTCAACAAAGACTTCCAAAGTGCTTTTAAGAAAATTATCAAGTGCAAATTTTGCCGGCAGTGAAGCCCGCCACTCCGGGACGGGGCAAGCGGGGTCCTGTTACTTCCTCCACTCGCCTGCCCCGAGCCGCAGTGTGCCCCCGCCCAGCCCCTGCACAGCGCCGTCCAAAGGCGGGGGACTCCGGCATCCGCGCTCCGCACAGCGAGCCCGAGTCACTCGCTCTACGCCCGCCGGACAAGCCCCCGGATCAGGGCAGGGCTCCGCTGGGAACGACAGGGGACGCCCGGCCCGGGAGGGCTCCGTGGCCGCCCTCGTCTGTCCCGGCCTCCGCTGCCGGGCGCCGGCGCTCCCGCCTCCCTCCCACTCTCCATCGTTCTGGGTAGACTTAGGGTTTGCAGGTCTTTGCTTGTGGTGGCTGTAAACCACAGTGTCTGCCCGAGTAGCATCGGTAAAACAAAACCACCCTATGCAGGAAACCGCCGTGTTGGGGATTATTCTTGGATTTACGAGGCGACGGCGGTGGACGGAGTCCGACCTCGGTCTTGCAGTGTGAGTATGGAGGCTGAAGGCGACTCCTCGAGCGGAGGAAGGAGCTTTGGGCGCGTTGCTTCCGTGTTTGTGAAACCCTCAAGAGGATGTTCTTGGGGGAAAACCACCCGTGTTTGGTAATCTTGCAAAGTACTTAAAGTAACGTCCCCGTCTGCGTTACGTGTGCCTGACAGCTCTCCTGGTACGCTAGGACCTTCCAGTTCACCGGGGTTCCCTTTGTTACAACACAGGGAATTGACGGGACTTAAAACCCCAACCGCACGCCTCATTATATATGGAGATTTATGGGGATTATTTTTTTAAATGCCTTTGAGCGAATGTTTCCCAGCAAGGAAAGGCTTGGCGCCGTGCGACTGTCCCTCAGTACACTGCGGACACAACGGCACAGGGCGTTTAAGCAGCCTGCGAAGTAGCGTTTCTTTCTTTTTTTTTTTTTTTTCTTTCCTTAAGCCGCTCGAAAGTTTCTCCTGAGACGTTGCGGTTGCTTCGGAGGCAGTCAGCTGCGGCACATTTTGCTCGGGGGGAAAAAAAAAGAGAAAGAAAGACAAACAACAACAAAACGATCCAAACCGATCAACCAAAACATTGCCATGTGCTCCGTGGCGGTAGGGGAGGGGCCGAGAGCATCAGCCAGCGGCAGTCGCAGGTGGGGAAAAGAGCATCTCGGCGCAGACTGGGAAGGGACAGGCTCTCTCCTCCTCCGGGCCAGTCCCGGCGGGGGTAAGCACGACCTTCCCCGCAATCTGAGAGCCACGGCCAGAAGAAGGTAGTGTCCACAGGGTTCTCCTTGCCTGACCTGGCCGGTCCCCGGGGCGGATCTGTAAACCTCCGCCTGCAAAGGGTCCCCCCTCTGCCGCTAGCCCAGCTGCTTGGCCCCGGGAAACCCGGTGTACTTCCCCTTCCCCGCCTGGCCCGGGGTTGGGGCAGGACTGCGTTGCCCGCCGCACAGCCCCTCTGCCCGTCCGGCCCCCTGCCCCTCCGCTGCCGTGCCCATGCCTCTCCCTCGGCTGCGGCCGGGGCCTGGGGCCGCTTTCGGCCCGGGGAGGAGGGGAAGGCGCTGGGCCGGCTGACGCTTACCCCTGCGACGGGTTGCCTGGAATGAATGCTTGACCAAATATATATATATATATATACACATATATTTTTCCTGTTTATTTTTGTGTAATCTGTGTTGCTTGTAAGTAAAAGGGAATGTGAAACATGTGTGTCACGTGAATGTAAGTGTCCAGTAATTTCTGAACTTCAACCGCTTACATTAAACGAAAATAGTGCTTTTGACAACCTCGGATATGTAGCTGATTTTCTGAAAAATCTTATTTGGCCTCATTTTCGCAATTAAAGTGATCTTTGATCTTATCTCTTCTTTGATCACTCCTAACCACACGTGTCCTAGATGTTCTCTAAGTGTCGGACTGTCAGAGTAGTTTAGCCGGGAGCGATGAGGGAGCCGAAACTTCTCCTGAGCGCTCAGGTACCCGGTGACTTTGGTAGCATCCCGCTGGGGTGGGGCTGGGCAGAGCCGCCGGGCACCCCAGGTCAGGGAGCGGGGCCGGAGGGGCGGCGGTGCGGGGGGATTGCTGCTGTGCTCAGCACAGGAGGGGTTTGCTCCTCTCAGTGCCTCCTTCCTTGAATCCTGCCGACTCCACGTCTCCTGCACGTTTTGCCTTTTTCCAAATAACTCCCTTTTTCTCTGTAAACCTTCCTGTAAACTCTTCGGCAACTATCCCAGCTGGGAACGCGTGGCCGCCCTCCGGTCCCGCATGATAGACCGCGCGGGGTCCCCGCTGTCCCCGGGGGCTGGCTCCTGACTTCGAGGTGGGGCGGGACGGGGCCACCCGACTTCGCCGAGCGCCCCAGGACCTGGAAGCAGGGCACACGCCGAGTCGCATGAGACAGGGCGGCCAGAGGGGTGCCCCTTCTGTGCTCGCAGTATCCACTTGGCCCTCCCGCGCTGCAGGGCTGCGGCTGGCGGGCGACGAGGGCACCCCCGAACGCGGGCCGCGGACCGTCTTGCCCCAGGCGTGCCGGCTCCTGCTTGGGAGCCCCGGAGCCTGGAAGCGCAACTCCCGTCGGCTGGCACCAGCAGGCAAGACGCGCTCTTTCCAGTCCACCTCTGCCCCCTGAATCCCCGCGCGGTCTCCGGTCGGTCATTCCGGGGGCAGGACGCGGGGGAGCGGCCCCGCACCCCTGCCACCCTCCCCGGGGCAGGGGGTCCGCCAGGGCGGCGGGGGCATCGCTGCTTCGGTGCCCGCCACCGCCAGCCTCTCACCTCGGCCGCTCTGCGGAGCGCGGCACGGCCACACGGGCCGGACCCCAGAGTCGCCACGGCCGGGGCGGCAGCCACGGTGCCATCGGCGGCTCCCACCGCATCCCTCTCCTTCTTCCCGACCTCGCCGCGCTGCACCAGCCACGACGGAAGAACCAGCCCAGACATCCGTGGGACTGTTTCTCTCAACAGTTTTAAGTTTCTCACTCCTTCTGTTGCCTCTTTATTTTTCTTTTCTCCTTTGCAATAAATTCTGTCGTGTGGAGGAAACGACTTGCTTTAAAAAATAGAGCTTTTTATTCCTGTACTGTGATTTTCAAATTCTTAATTTGATTTCCACTACAATTTAAGAAAAAACCCAACCAAACCAAATCCAGCCAGCAAACCTAGTGTTTTTTAAGGCAGAAATCAATTTTGCATTAAATCAATATTTGTGGTTAGTTGCAGTATTTTATTTGCTCCACTAACGAGCAACCTCCTCAGAGTTTAGAGAGGTCAATTTCAGTTTTATAGGTCCTATGGAAGTTCAAGCAATGAATAAAGAAAAATCCAAATAGCAAGCAAAGGATTTTATGTTTTAAACAGAGGCACAGAAAATTGGGTTTAAACAACTTGGGTCAATTGTGAATATCAAAGACGAGTACAGATATAAAGGCTTTAACCTTATCTTCCTTTAAAAATGCCTCTTTAGACTGCTGTATAACAAGAAGAGAGTTTCATAACTTTAAATTTTTCTGCTCTTTGGCTCCAGTTGAGGCTGAATTTGGGTTTGAATCACACATCTGACAAGAAGTGCTGGCAGAGCAATTGAAGTATACTTATTCTGGCCAACTGTATTTATGGTTGGGACCAGGGGAATGAACACACAGGAATAAGGGAAAGACATGTAGGCTTAAGGTGGTTTGGTCCAAACATAGATAGATAAAAATAGATAAAATAGATAGGTAAAATAGATTTTGAGACCATAAAATGTCATCTATTTAAATAGAAATTTTCAACGTAAAATGCTTGATACTCCTTTCTTTCCCCTCTTAGTCCCATCCTGACAGCACCATGCTGGTAGAAACAACAAAACCCACCAAATCCATGTCCCCAAATCTCCTCACAGTTAAAAAATATGATCTCTAGAATCTGCAGTTTCAAACATTTCTCAGGACAACATTGTGAATCTTGCACTAAAACACACAGACAAGTGATTCATTCCCAGAGAGAAGAAGCAAAATGATGATGCAAGTGAATCTCTGTTTCATAGCTTCCCAGTTTTAACAGAGATTTGGTTTTAACAGTAGAAGTGACTATGACCCCTTTATATGTGGCAGGAGAAAACCCAAAATGGCTATAATGTACCATGTGAACAGTCCTATTGGTGTTCTGCAAAATCTAGAACTGATCACATGTCTCAGAATTTTGGAAAATGCATTGTCTTCTGTATTTTTGGATCTCAGGCCAGGTGTCCCTGTTTGGGTATATGCTGCTATGAGCCTCACCTTACCTTGCTGCCCAAGGCTGAGATCGTGTTCTCTCTGAGTAACTGGTGTGACTTCAGGGGCAATTCCACAGCATGAAATACCTTCTCTTGGACTGGAAGCAAAAAACTTCTGGTGAATAATTCTTTGCACAGCAAGAATGTAGTCTAAACTATATAACTTAATGGGGTAATTTCTTGACTTAGGCACGGAGTGGCGGAAGATTCACCAGTGTTTTCTTACCTCTCTTGACTAAAAAATGCTAAAGCACACAGAACTGTACTTGCATGTGGCCACAAATTCCAGCCTAGCAAATGTCTGTGCCAATTTAGTTTGGCAGACTGTCAGCATTGTCCAGAAGAATGAAGATGAGGGATAGGAAACAGATGGAGTATAAAATATTTTTAAAATTACTAAAGCTGAAAAAATTTTGATAGGGCTACAAAAAACCCAACCCAACCCAACCCAACCAAACCCAGAACCCTACAAATACAACCCCTCCTTCCCTGCAAGAAAGCAGAGGCACATGGCCATACAGATAGTTTTTGCAATCTTCAAAGAACTGTTGAACATAGTGAGCGTCTTAAAAAGGAAAAAAACCCCACATTTCTTGCAAAAAAACCAAACTGGCAGAAATTGAAAAAAGTACAAGAGTCATGTATTGAAAATGCTAGCCAGCACAAGCAGAGGTCAGTATTTGCTCCTAATGTAATGGATTTTTTTATTGTTTGTACCAAAAGGCACTTGAAACATCTTTTGCTATTAACCAGAGTCAATATAATCCTTTCAAATTGACTTTTATGTTTCAGAGCTATTTACACCCACTGCTGAACGACAGCTTATGTACACAGGAGCAATCAGAATGATGTAAGGTGAAGGTGTTTTCTGGTGCCTGTTTTAACTTGCACCTTGTTTGTACCTCTTGGCATCCCTACTGTGGTTGCTTTGGTGGGCAGACATAGGCCTGGTGGATCTGGTACAGAATGGACTGAAGTGAGTATCATACAGCATATGCTATACCATTTCAGGCATATCCTCACTAGTGAATGCCATGTGTGATCCAATCTTTAAAGTGAAATCTGCTTGGTGAGGCGGAGTTGGCTTACACTGAA
Source organism: Daphoenositta chrysoptera (assembly GCA_013397915.1). NCBI lineage: Eukaryota > Metazoa > Chordata > Aves > Passeriformes > Daphoenositta > Daphoenositta chrysoptera. The sequence continues at coordinate 378,121 of VZRO01001501.1, read as the reverse complement.
GTATTTTTTTTTTATGAAGTGGCTCAGAGAAAAAACGTTCTTCTTCAGTTTGATACCAAAATGAGTGGCTATGATTGTAAACTATCCACTGCCAAAAGAAAATATATACAATGGTCCTCTGCTGTAACTGCTATGGTCCAAGCATAAATCTTTTGAACCAAAGTGAGTTGTGAAATATATGGAAAGCTATTAAATTTTACATGTAAACATTTTGTCTTTGAAGTCAAGATCTTAGAAGATAACAATTTCTGTTTGGCCTTTGGAACAATGCTTCCAGGTGAAGTGAAGGTGATTTTGGATTTGAAGACACCCAAACCAATCAAAACAGCACCTGAACCACACTCAGAGGTGCTGCCTGTACTCAAGTTTGGCTGGTTACCTTTATCCAGACCAGTCTCAGTCAGAGATTGTGGAATAGTCACGTCTCACACAAAGTACTTGGCTGGGTGTTGCCTTCAAATTGATGGCATTCAGTTGCCATCATCTTCCAGCCTCTTTGCCTGTCTACCCAGAAGTGGTGAAAACATGGGCAAAGTGCAGGTAAAAGCGCTGGGAGAGAGCTGCTACTGATAGCCTTTGGGACTAGTTCTAGGGGCATTTTTTTGACATTTCAGTGTCCACAAGGCAAGAAAGAAGCAGTCAGAATGTGGAAGCGTTCAGGACAGAGAATCAGCTCAGCTTGATTTCATGGAAGAGGCTTGGCACTGAAACACAGTTTCAGAAACTTACACTCCTGAAATGAAGACAGCTGCTCTCTCACATTGGGCAGATGATTGTAAACTTTGGGCCAGGCCAGCACTGAGCCAAAGAGGGTCTGATCTAGTCAAAGTGCCCATTGAAAATTGCCCCCAGCAGGTTTTGCTCTTAGTCTTTACTGTACCTAATGCTAAGAACCACTGTCAGCTTTTAGCAACCCAGTGGCTCTCTTCCATCTGCCTTCGAATGCTTGTCTGTTGTCTACCTTCCAGACCCAGAAACAAAAAAAAGTCAGGAAATTCATTGGATCAAGTCTGTCCATTGAAGAACACCGTTGTCTTCAGAAGATTTGCAGAAGACATGAATTCAGTTTATTATTTATTGAGCCAGCTGACATACGACCTTATTGTGACATAGTTAAGTGCACATGCATTTAATCAAAATACCATAGAGGTCAAAGAGGCAACTTTCCCCACTGTAATTCTATTACTGACAATTTTGTGAAAATCCTTGAGCTAGTTGCCTGAAAATGTAATTTTCAGTAGCCCTCAGAATTTATTTCCCCCATTTCCCATTCACAAGTCAGTCAATTGCTCAAAATTGCTGGGTAAAAGTTTTCTAGATTTCCAAATGACTACTATTAAATTGCTGTGAGATCTGTCTTTGAAGCCCCATTTTCATCTGCAGTGCCACAGAATTTTTTAAAAAGCCAGATTTTCACAGATTTCTAGCCTAGCTTCAGCAAGGGAGACCAATCATTCTCTCTCTCTCCCTCTCTCTCCATCAACCCCCCCCTTACTATTAGGAAAAACAGTAGCTTTGTTAGAAGGGGCAGGCAAAACAGCGCTTCCTGATGGAATTCAAGTCAGTGTATGTGGAATGTTTCTGAGCATGTTACAAGTTTTCACAATATCACAACAGAATGTGATTTGTTGTAAAAGGTTACTGTGCCAATATAAAATGAATATTTGAGTTATTGAAATGAAAGACAGATAACATCTACTCTTACCTAGATTTAGTCTTCTTCTTTATGAGGGATTCAATGGAGAAAAATATTTCAAGCAACACAAAGTAGCAGCCATGTTTAGTGGCTTATGACATAGACACAGTTTATGTCCTAGAACACATTTTTAATACTGACATTATGAAATTATGCAAAAATAGCCATAGCAAAGTGTATCACTCCCACTAAGGAGCTTTGCATATCTGAATATTTAATTTGACAGTTTAATTTATGAAAAGATTTTAATTTATGGGAAAAAAAGAGTAATAAATAGATAAATTACATGTAGAATTAAAGTATTGTGTAGATAAAAAACGTTTCCTATTTACTTACAATATCCAAATCAGTCTAATGGTGCCCTAGGAAAATTTACTGAGCTGCTGAAGACAAAGGTGATAACTTGCTAAGAAAGAAAAGTAGCAGTGGGTTATGAGGTAATCATAAATGCACCTGCATGGCAACAAGTTGAGAACTTCAACAGCCTTCTGGTAAGTCACTTAGACTGCATTTATTTCTCTCTAATATCTAAAGTTCAAGTCATGGGTTGCCTCTTCAATTTGGAAACACTTTCACTTTCAGTATCTGTATTTACTAAAAAAGGAAGAAGCAAAGGATAGTGACATATACCTTGGAAGAAGAAATAATTGCATTTCGTTCAAAGAACTTCCTCCAGATTTTGACAAAAAAAGGAGAGGAAAAAGAGGTTGTTACTTCATCCATAATTCAATCAACTTTTACTGCTGTGTTTCAACAAGTACAGATGGTTACGATAAGTATTCTCCTTGAGTGAAAAGCTGCTTTTTTATGGAGCAGTTGAATATTTTCTTTCATTTTCTGGGTGGATTTTAGGACTTATGCTATGCATAACATTAGTAGCAGTAATAGTAAAGTGAAATAATGTAACACAGACTAGATTGCAATAGAAAGCAAAATAGTTCACTCATAAAAATCTTGTCTTTGTTGCATTCAAGCCCCCAAAAATTGGAGAGTTTGCATGTGAAACCAAGCTCCTTGGATTCCTCCCGGAGTGCAGCTCATCACGCTCTTGGTCGGTGCATCCTGAGCCAGGCAGTCCTGCTCTTGGGGTCAAGGCACTGATGGATTCAGAGCTGGCTGCCACTGTCCTTCAAGGTAAATTCGAAATACAACCAGAATGTAAGAGCTATTCAGGTTAAGGTACAGTTATGACAGCTGAAGTACCCCTGACATGAATACTGCAAAGATCAATATTAGGGTCCACTAACTCTTTGCCTTTAAGTAGATGAAGGGAGAAAACAAAATCTTTCTCCCTGCTTGCTACTTCAACCTCCTTTTCCTGAGAGAGCAGGTAAAAAAGCAAAAAGGGATCATGTCTGAGGAAGCCTAAATTCAGAATATAAAAGCAGCTACTTCTATTGTATATTGAAATTGTAATTTGAAATTTTTAAAAATGCATTTAATTCAGATTAAAAAAAATACTTTAAAAAAGTCAGTTCTAACTAGAGAAGATCTAATCTAGATTAGGTGATGATTGGTCAAAGGTTACAATCAATGGTCTTGGAGGTCTTTTCCAACCTTAATGATTCTGTGATTCTTAATGATTCTGTGATTCTTAATGATTCTGTAATTGAGATATTACTTCATGGTAGCACTTTGGACCCCTGTTGGTGAAGGTGATTTGACTGTGCTGTGGGACTGCTTAGAAGCTCATCAGGAGACAGTCAGAAGGGCAAGAGACAGGCAGCAGGTCCAGCAGGAAATGAGTTTTGGCTTGAACTTGCCTGAAAGCCTGAAAGCCTGATAAAAAGGGTGCTGTTTCCGAAGCTTGAAGATATTATTGTGATTGGAACCACAAGGCACAGCAAACAAGACGTATTTAATCCTTTGATGTCAGTAATGGTCAGGACAGTCCATGTAGCCTTCTTCTCTCCTATTTCACCACAAAATAAAAAAACTGACGGGAATTTAAATCCTTTTTTTTCCCAGTGTGTACAAGAGAAGAATGTAGGAGAATATTAACAATTAATCCCTGTCCTCAACCAGACATAAGTTTAATAAAAATAAAATGTATTGAAGCAGGATGAAATTCAAATGTTAAACAACCCAGGGATATAGTCAATCTCTAGAAGAAGGAATGAATTGCATGAGCACTAGTGTCAGATGAAGTAGGGATCAGTTATCAGACACATCATTCATACTGGCATTATTAAAAATCAGATAAAATTGGATTTTTAAAAACATTTTGACAGTGTTCCTATACTATTTGTTTTATGCATTAAAGATATAATTTAATAAAAATGGTGAAATTAATAATAGTGCACATGAAACAGGTCTCAATAGTGATGCCTGATGCAAAATTCCTGTGTCTCAGGATACACAATTTTGCACACAAGAATTTTTGGTGAGAAATTTTTAGGAGGGTAGACAGAGCAGGATACTCTGGGAAAAAAGTACCAAATTATTTTCCCAGAGCAAAATATTTCATCTTAACATTCTTGGCCATCATGAGAGGCAGAAGGTTTATAATACCAGAAGGAAGGAAGGAAGGAAGGAATGCTGTTCCTACTCTGCTGCTAAATGTTAGGAAACTAATAATTCAGATAAAATACTCAATCCAAGCAAGAGAGGGTCACATAGTTTAGTTAAGTGCCAATTAAAGTCTGGGAGCTGGGCTATCTGCCCACGCTGACCCAGGAGCCTGTGGCTCTTTAGGTTTCTCTCTTTCTACTTGTCAGTCTCATCCTTTGTAACCTCAGTTTTATACAGCTGTTTCTATCCACACACACGGACTATACCTCAATGACTATGTTGGTAAAGAGCAAACATCATGAAAAAAAAAAAATTAAAAAGTATGCATTTCGCCTCACTGTGTATGGCAAATGTTGGAGTTGTTACGTTTCAGTTTTTCATGACTGTGATATCCTGCAGCTTGGAATACATCCCTTAAGAGATGAAAGATTTTTATCTGGAGCTGGATCCGGTAAGTATTTTCACAGAATGATAGAATCTCAGAGTAGTTTGGGTTGGAAGCGACCTTTAAAGGTCATCTAGTCCTACATCCCTGCCATGGACAGGGACAATTTCAGCTAGATCACTTTGTTCAGAGCTCCTTTGAACCTGACCTTGATTAAGCTCCAGGGATGGGGCATCTATCACCTCTCTGGGCAACCTGCTCCAGTGTTTCAGAATCACAGAATCACAGAAGTAACTAGGTTTGAACAGACCTTTGAGATCATCAAGTACAACCCATGACTTAACACCACCTCACCAAATAAACCATGGCACTGAGTGCCACGTCCTGTCTTTTTTTAAACATCTCCAGGGATGGTGACTCCACCATCTGCCTGGGCAGATGATTCCAATGCCCAATCACTCAGTGAAGAATTTTCTCCTGATGTCTGACCTAAACTTCCCCAGGCACACCTTAAGACTGTGTCCTCTCATTCTGTCAGTCGTTGTCTGGGAGAAGAGACTGACTCCCCCTGGCTACAGCCTCCTGTCAGGCAGGTGTAGGCAGTGATAAGGTCCTCCCTGAGCCTCCTTTTTTCCAGGCTAAATAACCCCAGCTCCCTCAGTTGTTCTTCATAGGCCTTGTGCTCCAGGCCCTTCCCCAGCCTTGTTGTCCTTCTCTGGATGTGTTTGAACATCTCAATGTCCTTCCTAAACTGAGGGACAGAGCTGGACACAGCACTCGAGGTGTGGCCTCAGCAGTGCCCAGTACAGGGGACAATCCCTGCCCTGCTCCTGCTGGCCACACCATTGCTGATCCAGGCCAGGATGCCCTTGGCCTTCTTGGCCACCTGGGCACACCCTGGCCCTTGTTCAGCTGCTGTCACCAGCACCCCCAGGTCCCTTTCTGCCTGGCTGCTGTCCAGCCACTCTGTCCCCAGCCTGTGGCACTGCAGGGGATTGCTGTGGCCCAAGTGCAGGACCTGGCACTTGGTCTTGTTGAACCTCATATCGTTGGCTTTGGCCTATCAATCCAGCCTGTCCTGGTTCCTCTGCAGAGCCTTCCTGCCCTCCAGCAGATCAACACTCACATCCAGCTTGGTGTCATCTGCTAATTTGCTGTGGTAGACTCAATCCCCTCATCCAGGTCATCAGAAAAGATATTAAACAGGACTGGTTTCACCACCCTCATTGTAAAAATTTCTTTTCTTTTGCCTAATCTGAATCTGATCACTTTTGGTTTAAAACCATTATCCCTTGCCCTGTTAAACTGTTTGTCCCCATCTTTGTTATAAGCCCCAACAAGTACTGAAAACTCCACACAAAGGTCTCCCCACAGCCTTCTTTTTACCAGGCTGATCAACCCCAACTCTACTGCTACTGTCTTCACAGCAGAGGTATTCCAACCCTCTGACCATCTTTGTGCTTCTCCTCCAGACCCACTATAACAGGTCCATATGTTTCCTGTGCTAAGGACTCCAGAGCTGATGCAGCCCTGCAGGTGGGGTCTCAGCAGCGCAGAGCAGAGGGGCAGAATCCCCTCCCTCCCCTGCTGCCCACACTGCTCTGGATGCAGCCCAGGACACGTTTGGCTCTCTAGGCTGGGAGTGACTGTCACCAGGTCACGTGCAGTTTTTCAACAACCAGTTCCCTCAAGTCCTTCTTGCCAGGTCTAGTTTCAATCCCACCACCTCCCAGCCTGTATTGATACTGGGGGTTGCTCCAACCCAACTCCAGGACCTTGCACTTGGCCTTGTTCAACCTCCTGAGGTTCACATATTCTTACTTCTTCATGGCTCAGGATGGCCTTCATCACTCTGGATGGCATCTTATTCCTCAGGCTTGTCAACAGCATCACTCAGCTTGGTGTCATCTAAAAACTTGGAGAATGAAGGCTTATGACTGCAAGACTTGGCAGACAAGCAGCCAGACCACATTAACACAAATGGGGTCAGTATAAGGTTGGCTGAACTGCATGGCTCTCTGTATGCCAGCAGATGCAGCCTCTTAGGGATGTGCTATGCTGTCCAGCTTTGTAGTGTTATATTTTAGTAAAAAATGGCTATATCTGTAAGTAGTACTACTCAGAAGGTGATTCTTAGGGAGGTATCTGAAAAAGAAAGAACCAAGGGAAGTACTTTCCCACCTAGAATGGCAGCTCTTTAGGTTGCATTTTATCGTTTGCCTGGGAAGTCAAGGCACCCATGCAAACAGTTCGTTCACATGCTGTATCCAGATGTACTCTGATGCCTGTCAGCTGCATGATTTAAAGATTTAACATTAATTTAAACCTCCATGTCCCTCTCTTCTAATTTTGGTCCAGCTGTTTACAGTTCATTGAAATTGCTTTGCATGGGATTTGCAGTGCCATGCAAAAGGGAGTTTTTTGCAAACATTGTATTAGGCAGCTGGTGTATGGCCCAACAGTACTTCCTCCAGGAATGCTTTGTCAAATCTGGGCTAGGTAGTGCTGTATCAAAAGTGCCCTCCTACACAAACCTAAGAGAGGTCAGTTAAAATGAGCTACAAAAATGAAAGTTTGTTAGAGCCCAGATCTCTTCACTTACATTCTACTATTAGCAGCTTGGAGGTGAAGGAGTTGTTTCCAGAGTAGGAAGGTATGGAAAACGAACTTTTGCAGTATTGGCTTTCTTTATGCACTTTCATACAGCAGTTGAAGTGGAGATATGTGTATTATTGAGAAGCAAAGCTGAAATGGTTAGTGTAAAGAAATTATTGAGAAATTTTCAGTTCTTTTTGTTCTGTTCACAAGCTATTAATGAGTATGCTTTATTCTGATTTAACACCCACCTCTCCCTGCTGCTGAAGCATTGCCACTGGCTTCGGAAATGTCACATTGGGTAGTTTCTCCTAAATGTTTGGTATGTGGGTGTTTACAAACAATGGCATTGCCCATCTGCCTTTTTTCACCTGTGGGTGCACCTGATTGCCAGTGTCACTTAGCAAAGACTCTGCTTCAGGATTAGAAGAGATTCTATTCAACAATAGCAGAGGGATGGCAGCAGTAGTTTGGCCATTGTGGATGGTACAAACTTTCTTTGAACATTCTTATTAACAAGATCTTATTAGCAATATAAAAATAAGAGTAAATAAGAGAAGGCAGTAAAACTTTCTCCTACTCTTAGTTTTTTTTCCACACAAAGTGTTCAAGTACACTCTAGGTGAGCCCAACCACTCCACCCCTTTCTGTCAGTGTTGCTGAAGGCTTTCAACAGCCTTTTCAGCCAGCCAAAATAAACTGTGCCATAATGAGGGCAGACCAGTCCAGGGAACAGTAAATTCAGCAGCTCTATATTTAGCAGTCTGCCATTTAATGCATGCCTCTCACCCCAATACTGAGCCTGTGCTGCAGGTTGGCAGGTGCAGCAAGAACTGAGCAGAGCAAGCACCTGAGCATACCTGGTCAGAGTTACTCTTTGTCTGTGTGTTTATGCTGCTCACCTTGGGTCTGTGGTATCTACTGGAACTCCACAGCTTTTATCAATCAAAGGACAACCTAAGACTTCTTAAAAATCACCTGAGATGCTCTTATTACTTTGAAAATAATCCAAATACTGTTTTTCCACTGGTCACACATTATTTTTGATTTTCAACCAAATATAAGCTGGCTCACTTTCAGTGTTTATTAGTTTTCATCTTCCCCAATTTTATTCCTATCCTATTTGCAGGGAGGTTTGTATGTTTTTGTAACATTCTGCAGTTGTAGCATTTCATAATTTATGGCCCACTAGTGATTCACTGCACACAGATTGATAAATTGTGAGGGATTTTTTCTGGTTGTGGTTTTTTTGTTGGTGTGTGGTGGCGTTTTTTTGTTTTGTTTATTTGGTAGTGGGGTTTTTTTGTTTGTTTGGTTTTTTCTTTTGATACTCTTATGAAGGTATTACTTTGTCTGTCAGAAATGTGTGGCCATCAGGATTAATTATTAAAATGTGATAGGATCTATTGTCTCTGTAGATTTCTGAATACAGAATACAGAGGTATTTTGACTTGTTTCTCCTGAACAAATTCAGCTGCTTTCTGCCATAAGCCTTCACTGTGAAAATGAAGCAATTCTTCTTATGTGAAAGAAAACGTGGAACAAATAGGAAAATCAGTGGCATTTAATATAGAAGAATAAACTAATCTCGCAGCATAGTTATAGCCTCCAATGTCAGAGGAGATCATTGTTGACTTGAAGGCAATGAGGCTTATTTAATGATGCCAGGTTATGTACAGTGTGAAAGCTCTGCATGATACAAACAGAAGAAGCTGTTGTCAGGTAAAGATCTGGCAAAACTTAACCACTGCAAACCATGCAATTCTCACAGTGCAGGTACACAGAGACATGAACAAGCACATTAGCTTCATACACTGGCTGCAGCTGCTGTAAAATTGGTGATTCGTGATTGTTCAAAGAACTGCTGAAGAAAAACAGCCTATTTTCACCTTCTTTTTTAATGTATTTCCATTTCAGAAGAATGAAATGTGCAGAGACAGCAGTGCATGGCCTTGCTGTGTGTGGCCCCAGGCATCTGCTGGCTGCCCCCCAACAATTGGGGATCCCTTGTGCAGCTGCTTGGGTCAGAGGATGGACATTTTCTTGGGAAGGCAGGTGGCCTTGGGATTTTAGCTGGCTTTCAACTGTTACATTGATATGCATTGCTGTAAGTCAACAAAAATAAGAAGACAATATTAGAAGTGTTGCAAACAGATTTAGAGAGAGACATTTCTCTTGTCTTGGGCTGGGATGATTTATTTTTATATAATTTTGTTTTTAAATAGAAACAAAAAAGTGAGCAGATGTTGTCCAGATGAGTTAGACTTTTCTGTAGATGATTAGAAATGCTCAGGTCATTGCTGTAAGCCACATTAACCTGCTTGAACCGAAAAAGCACTATAAATGGCCATTTACATCCACATCTGTTAGTCTTGCTAGCATTTGTATGTTCAGGTACCTCATACAATTAAAAAAAATCACCAAATCTTGCATGATCTCAGTGGGAGAACTAGAAACCTTTCCCCAGGCTTTGTGGCCCAGAAATTGAACAAATTTTTCACCTGAGCCTTTGTACCATAATTTCTCTGAGTGTTAACTGAAAACATGGCTTATGGAAGCAAAGCAAAGATCTGCAATCTACATGTCTAATATTTAAAAACCAGAAATAATGAATTTTAAAATCTCCTATCTCAAATGTTTTTTTTTTTTTTTACATCTACTACTACTTGTCTCCTTCAATATTTTCTATGGAAGAATTAGAATTATTCTCTTATCCCTTTGCTTCTCCTTTTTCTCTTGCCCAAATACATAAGAAGTCTGTTGCTTGGATGCAGGCCAAAAGACCAAGCTAAAGAGAAGTTTAGCAAAGCATTTAACAGGAACTGTCTGACATAACCCCTGGCAAGTGCAGGCACACGTTTGCTCTCCAGCTGGGCATTCTTAGCACAGCACAACTTGAATGTATTTTACTGTACACTCTTTTCACAGAACCACAGGATGGGTCAGGCTGGACGGGACCACAGTTGGTCATCTGTTCCAATCTCCCAGCTCCAGCAGGGTCATCCCAGAGCACATGGCACAGGATTGTGTCCAGGCAGTTCTTGACTATCTCCAGTGAGGGAGACTCCACAGCCTCTCTGGTCAATCTGTTCCAGTGCATGGTCACCTGCACAGTAAAGAAGTTCTTCCTCATGTTCAGGTGGAACTTTCTGTGCTCCAGTTTCTGCCTGTTGCCCTGCAAGGTGATCCCATACAGTTGCTTTCTCATTTTAACTAGCAACCTGGACTTCATCAGTTACAAGTTTTAATAAAAAGAGAGACTTCTGAATCATGCAGTAAATTTGAGCTGTGGTTTGGATATACATATCTAGCTGACTCCTAATTATTTCTCTTTCAGAAAACTTCCTCCTAGTGAATCTATAAAAATTATAGATTATATAAAAATGCATTGAAAATTCTCTCTGGGTAAACAGTTATAATGCTATGGCAGCATTTTCTGTGCTAGGTTTTGGCAAGCCAGCTATAAAGCATAATTGTACCTGCAGGAGTGGGACTAGATAGAAGCAAATATTAATTTAGGCTAGTGGCTTTCATTTGTTTATCTATAAGGAGGAGGACATGTATATTATTTTATGGCCATAACTGACACCTCCAATTATATATGTCTTAAATACCTACAGGTGCTTTAGTCATTTAGAAAAGACCTTAGCAATAGATGGATAATGAATCACATAATAGATGTGAATACTTAGGTCATTATGGTTTTGTTTTGAAAGGCTGAATTCAAGGAGGGACAGATTTTGCCAAAAGAAAAAAAAGAGGCACTTTATGTTTAGTGCAAAGCTTTTAAATATAAGGACAATTTATGGTTAACAACCAGTGAGTACTAGAGGATTAAGAACATAGTACAGTAGCTTTTGAGATAAGACTAAAATAATAGACTAGAATAATGATACACGACCTCATTTTTCCTTTTTAAAATCAGGTTGTTAGCAATCTACTCTGTCTTGCAGAAATAGCATACCCAAAACCTTTATTTGCTGACAAAAATCAAGAATCACTTTGCAAATTCAGAGTTGAGGTGGAGCTTTGGTGCCTCTTGAATACTGGGTAATTATCCATGAAGGAAAGGATTTAAAATTAAATGGAGAAGGAACAAGAGCAAATTTTTTAGCTAGAAATACGTTCAAAAGGAAACAAATATCAACAGATCTTCTCAGAAATTATTGCACTAAGTGACATCTTTCTGGATGAAAAGAGGTTGAAGTGGAAGGGACATTTGGAAAGTTCTGTCTGTCATAACTGGTTCATTTTTGATGAGTGTATACATTTCTGAAGTCTAGGCTCAGTTATAAGCCAGTTGAGAGCAAATAGATGAGACATTCAAGGTGATCCAATTCAATTCAATTCAATTCAATTCAATTCAATTCAATTCAATTCAATTCAATTCAATTCAATTCATTTAAGCCATGATTGAAAAATAAACAAGTATAAATTCTAAAAATTGCAATAATAATTTTTAACCTTTCAAATATATATTTCAGTATTTTTTATTTAATTAATATATGGGGGTTTTTTGCAAAATAATCCTCTTTAAAATATACTTCATATAATTTATGTTCAGTTTGATATTTATGAATTAATCAAAATATTTTGCTTTTAAAATTAATCAACTTATTTTACAAGAAAAATTAGGTATGTCAACTAAGCTGTTCCAGTCAATCCATCTTTCAAGATTTGAGTTTGGAAAATATACTTCCTTATCATCTTAGTCACGCAGCATAGGAGGTAAATGTGCTGCATTTTCTTCCCTCAGCTCCTAATAAGTTCTCAATTTTAAATGACCCAGCTCTTGAAATGGACTTTAAAACAAATAAAATCAAGAAAACATCTGCTTTGAACTTGTAGAACTAGACATTAATGTCCTCAAAAGCATAGAATGCTACCTATGGCTGTAGATGGTTTCCAAGAAATTTCTGTCAGTCTAGTAAGATTGAATTCTTCAAGTCTTTGGTAATGTTTTTAATTAGATTTAATAAGATGTAGGTGGTTTACGTCTCATAGTAGGTGGTCTACGTCTCATAGTAGGTGGTCAATATTTTTAATTTAAGCTATGAATACAGTACAGGAGGTGACATTTTCAAAGCCAGCAGGACACTGTTACTGGAATGTCTTGCCAAAGTACTCAGTAGTTTGTCTGGACATTAAAACTCTGTAAAAAAAGAAAAAAATCCTTTCTATATTCAAGGCAAAATAAGGTAATAGTGAAAATCTTGTGATTCTAGTTACAAATGTCATATCTGTCATTACAGCTTGTGGGACATCCAAACCAAAAGAGATTGAGGCCTTTGGAGACTGTGCACCTGAATGGGGGCAGGGAGTAAAGAGGAAATCAGAGAGGTAGTACTGTCAGGGGACTGAAGCACTGGCTTCACCGGGACTTCAACGAAGATGTAGACATAAACACAAGAAATTCAGGCTGTACAAGGTGACTCTCCACACGTGACTGAGGAAAGGATAAGAAGGCAGAAAGTGGAAGAAGCAGGAGCTCTGTGCACCATGACTTTCTCACCCCAGCAGACTGAAAAGGGTTCATCATAGGGTGGCATTTTTCTTAAGCAGCCAAAATATTTCCTTCCCAAGGTCTGTGTGTTTAATCTTGTGCCTTATTGTGTCTTGTAGATGGCAAAGTCTGACTCTTGTTTAGGTTTTACAAGGAGACCATATTTTTCTACAAAGATGTGATTTTTGGGCCACAGAGCTGGGCACCTCTCACCGAGGGCACCACCCATCTCTGTGCTGTTTGTGATGGCCAGAGCCCTTTTGAGCCTGGGCTCAGCTTTGTGCTAACACACAGAACCACCACCTCCTAGAGAAGAGTAACTCAGTGTGCCTTGGAAGATGGTCAGGGGGACGGTTTCTGGAGCTCCCTGGTCTTGCTATATGCATCCCACTGAGCCCAAAGGGCCACAGTCAGCTCCATGAGCCTGCCCAGGAGAGACCCTGCTCCTTCCACACCACACCAGTCACCACAGGCTGCACTTCCTAAGGGCATCTTTGCTCTATGAACAGCCTGTATCTGCTATTTTTAATGTTTATTCTATGAACAATAAACAGGAAACAATTATGGTTTTAAGTTATTCAAAAGCAGAATACTCCCAGGCGTTTGAGCTGTTCTGGGCTTCTTTCAGCCCTGTCTGAACTTGCTGAAAAAAACATTGGTAACTAACTATGAGGCCCATTCTCTAAACCATCATTTACCCAGCAGAAGCCAGACATGCATTCCTGATCTATTTGCATTTTTCTGTATTTTAAACCAGTTGTTGCTCATGCGGTCCTTCAGCTTGGATAACTTACCTACTGCTTTCCAGGCTGACATTTGCCTGCCTCTTCTTCCTCACTTACTTCAGATTTTTTTTTTCCAATGTGTGAAGCAAGAGGAAGGATTTGAAGGCTGGTGGAGGGGAAACATAGGAAAGGAAAGGCGTAGCCCGAGTGCACAGCAATGAGTTGGGTAGTCACTGATGCTGACACTGTCCAAGGTATCTGGCCCCAGTCTGCAACACTGTCCTGCAGCCTGTCCATGACCTGAGAGTCAAGCACTGGGACAAATGCAGCTGAGCCTGGCTCAATTTGGGACCTTTCTAGGACCTTCTCTAAGTAAAATTCTCATGGACTGCTAAGGGTCTGAAAGCATGAAAAACACAATTTGCCCTTGCAGAAGTCAAGGGTGCAATTGCCATGAGGATCTGTGGTGAGCGTGACTTCCCTGCCATTTGCAAGTTCGCTGTGAAATGAGGCATGGAAAGGTAATATCAGGGAGCTGCTTTTTCAAGTTGCCATGCAGTGAGCAGTGAAGATCCTTAGCAGCACCATTGCCCTGGAATGTTTTAAAGCCTCTTTTATACATTGGTGCATGATTTTTCCTCAGTCAGAAGTGAAAAGCATCCAGCTCAAAATTAGTCACATTTTTGTTTTCTCTCTTTGAGAAGTGATCAATGAAGTATTGCTGCTGCATTGTTATGGCAGCTTTCATTTAACTGCAGCTGCAATCATTATGTTAGCAAATCAGCTCGCTGCTCTCATTGAATTTGCTCTCTACAGCCCTATAGTTCAGGGAGAGCTGTTCCAAAATACATGTAACACTCAGAAGCAAGAAGCCATTTAGAACAGAAACAGCAATAGAAAAAAATTCACCACAGCCAGCAAAGCTCTGTATTAAATTACCAGTGATAGATCAAAGGACAACTGCACAGCTTTGAGTAATGGAGCTTTGCATCTTTCTCTGACATTCAGACCAAGATTTGATTTAAAAACTGAGGTGTCCAATCCCTGCTAATGGCACCTTTGAAAAACTCCAGCTGCATTAACTCTACAGTCCAGGGGAATAAAACACTCTTCTTTTTCCAGTGGAGGTCAGCAGTTAGCAGGAGCATTTACAAGGAAAATTCAAAACACTCAGTCTTAGTATTGCTGAGTACTTGGGGAGGAATGAACCCCCATTTGTTCTTTGCTACAATAGTGAAAAAAAAAAAAAAAGAGAAAATTACAATCATCAGATGTCTCATCTCTCTACCATCCAGTGTCGGGGCTTCTGTCCCCTCTCAGAGGCAACAGCACAAATACTCATGCCATTCAAAGGGAGTGCTGATAAAATAGCAGTGGTTTATTTTAAAAAGAAAATTCAGAGCACTCCCTGACTTCCACCTTCTAAACTTCACCTGAACCACATCCATCAGGGCCCTACATAAGCTTCCAAGTGCTGGAAGGTGCCTGTTCTACTCTGTGACCAGACAAAGAGTTAGGAAATTCTTGTGTCAAGGGTAGCACAGCAGTTGTTTCCCTCTTAGCCTGAAGGAGGGGCAAGATATATGGAATAGGAGAAGTTCCAATTAATGATCTGTATTATTCTGCACCCAAAAAATGAATTAAGTGTTTCTAAGAAAGAGTCCATGTGTGCAACCACACTTGGAGATCTTTCAGAAAAAGCATACAATACAAACTTGGCACAATCCTTTAACTGAAACTTGCTAGTTTTAGCTCCTCATTTTCCCTACATCAAAACCCAGAATAGATCCTTCAGCTGCTTGAATTTGGCACAGTTTCATTAGTTGCAGTGGAGTTGTGACAGTTCATGACAGAGGAAGACCTGTGGTTAGGACTGATAAATGCTGTGATTTTTGCTGCAGGATCTGAATATTGAAGCTTCCCCCTGGCCCATCAGATGCTGAACATGGTGGAACTTAGAGATGTACCAGCATCCTTCCTGAGACCCTGTCTTCTGCCTGAGAACTGAGAGATAGCCCTTGGCATCAAGTACCTTGATTGCTGTGCTCACAAGACATGTTCTCAGTGAACATGTCAGCTAGGAGTTTTTTATTTATATTCTAGACATTCTCTGTTTCTAGAAGAATTGCAGCCATTATGTTCACAAAATCAAAGAATGGTTGAAGTTGGGAAGGCTGGCATTTTTAGTCATTAGAACCAGTTTTTCTCTTGCCCACAGACAAGACCAGATTCTGAAGTAAACTTTAAGTCACTAGATGAATTCCTTCCTTGAAAGTTTTTTTCCCTTGGATACTTGCAAGAAGTACAGAAAGGAAAGCTTAAAATAATACTTTATTTTAGACAATATGGGTTTACAGAATAATGCACAGTAAATTAAATTCTGCAAGTATGCATTTCAACGTATTATTTACTAGAGGCGATGAAATAGATTGATAGAAAACTATCCCCATTTTTCTCTTTTCGCATACACATATTTATGTAAAGACAATATGCCTGTGTATACCCATATGAAGCATGTCTGAAACATCAGTTAACTGAGTAAAGAGACTTTTTTTTTTGGCCTCTACTTCATCACTTTTAGGTAGGTAGTCCACAGCTATGGGATGAAGAGAAAAAAATCCTCTGCTACCGAAGTCTCTAAATCAGATCCTGTAGTCTTTCTTGTACACTTTTGGACTTTTTTTGAGGTATGTTCCTGTCAGTTATGTGTACCTCTGTATCACTGCAGCATAAAGCAAGGAGTAAAACTTTTGCTAGTGCTGGGAATTTTCCATCAGCAGCTGAAATATGTTGCTGTTTGGTTACTAAGGTAGGCTTTTACTGATGTGCAATTAACAGAAAAAATAAAGCTTTCCTGCACCTAAATAGTAGAGATTTTGCTATTTTCTCCAGTTTTCTTTAAAAAAAAAATAATGACATTCATTCCAAAACATAACCTGTTCTTACCTTGTATGCTTTAAAATTGTTTCAGGAAGGGGAAAAGGCAGTTAAGTTTATTTAGGAAAGCAAAGTATTTGTAGAGAAATATTCAACAAAGTAGACAGACATACAATAATATCTGAGTTCACAGTGCTTTCAGGAGAAAAAGTCTTACTGCATCAACTTTCATAGTTTTAGCCAAATCTGGAAAGATTTAGCTTTCAAAATATGACAGATTCATCACAGACTAAACTGACCTTTCAAGGGAAATAAATTAGTTAAATTTTTGAATAAATGTGAAAGAATAAAGCTTCAATTTTTGCTTGAAACTTTAAACAAACAATCAATCTCTCAATGGCTGGGTATTTTGATATTTGTTTCTCATTTTAAGAAACCTTGGATCATAAGAAGAAGCAGACAGATCAGATAGATAAACTGTTCCAGGGGAACTAAATACCAAGAGCTATTTATTAGATATGGAGCACCAAGGTTCATATGGCTGGATGCAGAGAGTTCCAATTGTAACAAAACTCATTTCTGATCTGCTCTCTTGCTGATAAACTGTAATTGGGGGCTGATTGAATATGAGGAGACTGTCATTCTTTTCTACCCAGTCTGACCTAACAGCCCTGGTCATTTCCTGCCAGAGACTGGAAGAGGCTTTCTCAATCACCAGCAAAATGCATTTAGCTTGCTGCGAAAAAGCTCTTGAGCAGTATCTTGAAACACTTCTCATTTATTAAGCAAAATGGAATGCAGCACACGAGGGAAGC
The DNA here is from genome assembly GCA_013397915.1 of Daphoenositta chrysoptera. NCBI lineage: Eukaryota > Metazoa > Chordata > Aves > Passeriformes > Daphoenositta > Daphoenositta chrysoptera. The sequence continues at coordinate 361,014 of VZRO01001501.1, read as the reverse complement.
ATTTGAAAGGTGGACCAGCATTTTAAACAGGGATTCAGCAGCAGATCATCAGCTAATCAGTGCCGTTTATTTGATTATTTTTCCAATCTCTTGTGCAAATGCTATCCCAAAATCCTCTGACACCACTGATGGCAGCATCCTTCACAACCATGTCTCCCACTGTCAAGACATGCCAAGCAGCTCTGCACAGGCTTCTTTTATCATGCAAATACAAATGAAGCAAATAAGTAGTAGAAAATGTAGGTTTTTCTTTGGGTTTGATCCTGGCCCTTGCTCCCATTCTGATTTAAGGCTGATGGGGAATTTCAGCTTGGACTCACCTCTGGAGCCCCTCTGGGGTTTCAGGAAGGCCTCAGTAGAGCACTGCAGGTCGCCAGAAGGGTGGCCCTGGACAGGTTGCCAGGCACACCACCAGTATGGCTGGAGAGGTAGTGGCCAGCAGCCAAGGGGAATAATGTGGTGGCAGGGAGGCAGACCCACGCCGGCCACTGAGCAAGCCACCCACACAGATGCTGAGCTCCAAACACCGAGGTCCTGCTCTGGTTACACAGCCCGCTCTCCACCGGCTTTTGGGGGTGTGACTGCACCTGCCTCACTTTCTTTTTGTGTCTCATGGCTGTGTTTTCACTCTTCTGCCATAACATGAGATTAAGACTTGTGTCCTTCGGCAGAGTAATGTGCCTGAACATATTTTACAATGTTTCAAACCCTGTTGGAAAGTTCACAGAGTCCTCCTATGACATCCAGGTCTGGAATTTGGTAAATCCTATTCTGAGGTAATCAGCTCTTTCTTCAACACAAAACCAACAGGTTGAAGACAGGAGAAGCAAGTGGCATTAGCATCTCAGGACACACAGCAGTGTGCACTGGCACTGCCTGGAGAGGTAATTTTGGTAACCTTGGTCTACAGGTTTGGAGAATGTAGCTGACCTCAGGTTCTCCACCGCTATTTTTCAATTCCTAAAGCCTGGTACAGTGTCCGGGTTACAGGAGTAGGGTGCCAATTTAGGACTATGTGGGTGTAACCTCCACTGTGTATTCCACTCCCCTCTGTCATTTCTGATGAGCTGCTAATGATGGGTCGTTTCCAGGAGCTGCCCTGTGCACACCAGACACCTCAGGCTACAGGCTGGGTAGGCAGGCTAGGGCAAGGCAGGCTAGTGTTTCTTTTTCTTCACACCTACGGCTCAGCTGTGGCAACTCCCTCCGGGAAGCACCAGCACAGCCACACCCATCCTGAGGGGTCATCTCTGCTGATGGGCCGTAATGGACTCAATGGCACCAGCAGAACAGGCAGCTGCAACAGCTTAGACCATCAAGGACTTCCAAACATGCCATGACTCACAGGATTGCATCATTCCATTGTGAAACTCCCTGCCTCAGGGGAGGTACTGAGCATTCGTATAAACCTGTGGGTTTGGGAACTTGGGACACCACCACCTGACAGATCTAGTGGAGGACCAGAGATTCCACAGACCACCATTTTGACAATACTGTCCATCACTTTTGACCACCACTTCAACAGGATGCAACCACTTGACAGGACTGTGACCATCCCTGACCAACAGCGTGCCAGTTGTACCTGACTTTGTGGGTTTAAGCCAGTTCTCTGTGTATCATTGCATTTATTGTAATCTTTCTAATCAATTGTAACTCCAGCCTGAGATCTCTCAAGCTAATTGAGTACGGTTCATTTATCCAGCTGGTTTAGTTTTAAACCAGCACATACAGCAGTTTAATTTCTGCTGTCCTTTTTTCAATATTAGTTTATGAAGAGTATTCTTCTTTTTGGCTGACCTGATCTACAGAAAGTCTTGGATACCAGTTTTGTGAAATGACCCCCTCTGCAAAGGGTCCATGTTGAAATAAAGTTTTGATTGTAACAAAATTGTTGTGCCGTTATTCCACTGAGGTTCACCGAAGGATCTGTCTCTCCATGTAGACATGGTCAGATAACACAGGGTCTCCTGCTTCCTCTTCACTCCCATTTACTTGATTTTTTGAGCCCATTCTAATAACTCGTAAACCCATGACACTACTTCTTACTTCACATAGCTTCTCATTAAACATTCTATGAGCCTTTAACTACCTCACTCGTTACTTTATTGCAATTGGGGTTTCCTGCCATGTAAAACAGCCTGCTGTTCCATCAAAAACACTCGTGAAAATCCATCTGTTTTGTAAAGAAACCTGTTATCATTAAACACTGTACTTTCTTGTTCTGCCTTGTTATTAGGGAGACTGTATTATACAAGCTTCATCCTTAAATTGAAGGGAAAGGCCTATTGTATTTGACTTCCATTTTCCATCTACAGCAAAGCGTCATGTGTACTTATTATGCCCATAAACAATATGTAATGCAGTTTTCTTTCGCAGTGCCTTATAGTGACTTCTTGGGAAAGTAATTACCCAAACCTAGTGAGAAGAGGTTGAGCTGTGGCAATTTATTCACATTTTTATGCATAGTAGATAATACTTGAGCTTCCATTAGCTGCAGGAGCACAAAGAATTTCAGAAACTCAACGTTGTGTGTGTTGTTCACTTAGACTTGAAGCTGAGTCATAAAAACATGCATTTTGAAGAGGAGGTGTCTGATTAGACCTTGAGGGATGATCTATATATTTAATCATCTTGCTTAATTTAATAAATATCATGTTGTAGTGTACAATAATGTGTACATTTTATTCAAAGATAGAAGCAAGCTGGAAGAGATGAACCTAGATTCCCTTATTATTTATAGGCGTGGACTTTAGGATTAAAAATTCATTTAGATACATCAAAAGAAAACAGAATAAATATTTACTGACACTGAATAACATATGGTCTGTGTAAAGCTTAAGATCTGTAGCATCCATGGAGGGAAGGAGTCAGAGTGCAAAAAAGAACACTGGGTGCTTTTTCTCCTAATTTGTGTTTTAGAAATCAGACAAATCAAACTATTCCCTTAAGTTCCTATATCTGATAGGAACAACATTAACAGTTCAACAACATTCTCTTGCAATGAAGATTTGAAAACTTTATTCTCTTAAAATGACAAACTTATGTTGTTATGCGTGCTAAGATGTGCAGGTTAAAAACTTACCATGGTTCAAACATGACCATTAAGTCAAGAATAGAAATATGTATCTCTCACTCAAAGTTATATTGACAGTGCATATGACTGTTTGGCCTTTCAAGTTTGCCTGATTGTCCCTGTGCTACTCTTCCAATAATTAACACCTGATAATGCTATCTTCTGTGTGTGAATTAATTTGATAGGGAAACGTGCAGGGGCAGGAAAATCAGAAGTAATTAAAATGCTCATTTTTACTATCAGTCGCTCCATGGGAGATCAAGCTGCAGGTTGACCTCATCACCTCAGAGGTTTTCAGTAACTTCAACAGAAAACATGTATACTTACCCACTTTATATTAAAACACCCAAAGCTTTATCACACACACGCACAGACAAAATTCAATACAAAAAAGAAAAAAGAAATAGTCCTCATCAACACTTTTAATGAACAAAAAATGAAGTTAAAATGGGGGATAAAAAAGGTGTAGCTGTCACATAACAACTCCAGTATACAGTGAAAGAAAACTCTGCAAAGAGCAATAAAGAAAAAGGCTTTGTGTAAAGGCTTGGTAACTTCAGAAGGTGGTGATGCTGAGAATTATGTGCATAAAACTAAGACTACTTCCCAAAGCAGCACAGCTATCGAAGAGAAAACACAACACCAATTAAATGAAATTGCCTGTGCAGGCAACAAAGCAAGATTAAAAGCACAGCTTTTCTCTAGACAGGAAAATGAATAAATACATATCTCAGAAGACCAGGTAGTTGGATAAAACCTAGTCTCTCCTGAAGACACTCTTCCATTCCACTCTGCTCAAACCTTAAGCCTTTTTCTGAGCAGCTCCTCCGTTGTCCTGATGCCCTTTCATTTCAAGAGCATCTTTTAGCCCCCTGAATATATGTTATAATCCAAAAAGTTGGTTTTATTCATTGTTCTTACAATGAATTGTGAGCATTGTGTTTTCATACAAAGGATGTGAGGTACCTTGCTGTTAAAAAATTTTATCTGGTTTGGCATTAAGGAATTAATTCCTGTTCTAATCCAGCTGCTGCTTGGTGGCTGACTGCCCCTTGCTGTGGTGGAACAATAGATCAAGACAGTTGTGCACCTACAGCTGATTTTTTTTCATCCACGCAGTATCAACTTATGAAAAAATGATACTACTGTTATTTAATGCCTCACACCCCCTCATATAAAACATACTGTGAAGCTGCCAGAATTGTGTTCTAAAACAGATTAACAACAGCACTTTTCTTGTTACGGAAACCTAACTCTGAGGTGAAGCTTTTTGGTATATGGAAAATGCCAGAAAACCAGGCCATTTTTAGGCAGTGATTTTCCATTTGGTAAAACTTGAGTGTATAATTTGTTCTATTATTTAATTAATTTTTACCCTTTAACTTCTAAATGAAGGAGGCTTTTAGGCACACATTACCATAGAGAAAGTCACCATTAAAACCTAGATCAACCTAAATACCAGTTATGTTTCTACTATACTGCTTAGCTGAAACTAGTATTTGGCTTGTTTATTTCCTACTGTTGAACCTTGCTATCAAAGGAGCCTCTGGCCCATCATTCATGGGTCATGCTCATGTTTCTGCATAACCAGGAATGTGGTGCAACAAACTACAGGCTCTTTCTGAAATATATGTTGGATTTTCCTTGCTATAGCCAGCACAAGATGGATCCACAAGCCTGGTACTCTAATATATGTGTGATACTTTCCCAGAGTGGTCGCCGATTGTTCTGTATATCACTCACAAGACAAAGTGAATGATAGGAAATGTAGCATCAAAATTGATATATGTATTATTCAAATTGTATATCTATCTATCTATCTATCTATCTATCTTCACGTTGAACATGTCTCATTATGTACTTTAATATTTTTGCATATACAGCATATCTTATTGTACATAAATTTCTTTTTGGGTGGGAGAGTATGATGGAAAGCTCTCTGCACATTAACTGTCATTTCAAAATGACTCTAGAAAGCAATCCCTTAAATCTCCAATTATATCTTCCTGACAGGCTTATAATCTCTGCAAATTGATGATAAGAGCAGTGATCAAACCTGTCAGGAATTCTGGCTCTCACAGTTCTAATTTGAAGGAGCGTGTAACATGCTGAAGGTAACTAGGAAGCTTCAAATAGCCTGTTAAGCACCACTGATAAAATACAGAATGTAGTGATGCACAAGAGTCTGTCAGAGCTTAACACTGTCCGTGACTGAGAAGATCAGACCATTTTGCTGCTAGGATTGCCTTGCTATCTTACCAAAATTGAAAGGAATGAAGGACCTATGTAAAAAACCATTAATTCATGCTGCTGGCATTCCAGCCCAGACAAATTCTCTTGGTCCTACAATTTGGAGGGGCAGTGACAGTGTGTTGCTGAGGGTGGAGGCTGCATTGCCTGTGAAAGCTTCTCTGCACCCAAAGCTCTGCTGTGTGCTGTACTCCTTGTCTCTCCAGTGGAAGCACCACACATTAGACCTGTCCTGCTCTGGTCACAGCCATGGTCCCTGGTAGGATGCCAGTGAAGCAAGGGAACAGGAGCTGTCTTGAGAAATCCTAGATGGATGATACTTCACTGGACTGTGTTAAAGGTCTGAGATATGCAGATGTCTTGGCATGACACGAAGTAATTGAGACAAAATCAAATACAGAAGATCTGACAGGCTCACAGTAATCTGCCTAGATGTCATAAGAAATCTATCCATTTAATAGCTCTGTGTAAGGCCTAAAATTTAGAGGAGTCTTGAATACATTTTTAACCCAATATCTGGATTCACAAGGCATTTGCTTATAAAAATGTCACTGGGACAAAACCTAATATCTTTTTGCAGTTCCATATAGGCATAAAGAAGGGGTAGGCTCTATTTCAGTATGTGCTAATAACTCCGAGGGGAGCTGTGTCTGAGCCTCCACCATGGAACTTGCTGCATGTCCCTGGGTGTGGGGGTCTCATTTGGACTCGGGCCTGGGAATGCTGTCTGTGCCTGAGCTGAGCTAGGGATGTCCATTTTTCTAACTCTGTCTCCTCCATGGGCCTTAGACATACTTCTGGGTAATGTGTTTCCTGAATGGACCCCAGGCATTTATTGTAGCTTGTCTCCAGTCCTACCTTTGACCATGTTGGCAGGATGGAATTAGGGCCCACATTGCAGACTTGCCCTTAGTTGTATCTGTGGCATCATCTCTTTTGCTCCCGACTGAGCTCCCTGTTGTGTCTGGGACTTTTGATGGACCCTGTCAGTGACACCCGGCTCTGCATGATGTGCAGAGCCTCTGTGGGACTCTGCCTCGTGGATGAAGGTGTGTGTTGTGCTGGGGTTGCCCTTGCCTCCTTGCTTGCCTGCAGCAGCCCTTGCTGTTCCTTGCTCTGCACCTTCAAATCTTTGTGGACAGATTAGGTGCTGCATATGTCAGGGTTTGCACACACATCTAGTCTGATAGCATAGGCAAATCATATTTTGGCTACCCAAACAGGCCTTTGCCCAGTCAGGGTGGGGCTGTCCTCCAAAGCCAGTCCAGGAGCTGGTCCATGGGGCTTCAGCAGATAACCTCGTAACAGTGGGGATCTGGGGAACTCCACTCAGCAGGGGACAGAGGAAGGCAAGAACCACTGAGAAGAAGCTGTTTAAATTTGGCATCCCAGAGCCCTGCTGCACCAAGATGGAGGCTGCAATGGGACTGGGGCTTACATTTTTAACCCAATATCTGGATTCACAAGGCATTTGCTTATAAAAATTTCAGGCCAAAGTGACTTTCCCTGCTTCTTCTTGGCACCTTCACATGACAGTGCTTGAGTGTTTAGTATTTCAATAACTGAAGAAGGCCTTCAAGAAATACATTGAATATCTGGAACTTTCTCTGTTCATGTGCTTTTGTAACAGAAAATTAAGTTTCTAACCATGTTTTTTCCTTCTGTGAGCCTGCAGTCTGGAATATTTCACTGGCACCAACAGTTTCAACTTTCTGTTTTTAAAATGTAGCTGTTATAAGAATGTTGAAACACAGCTCAGATTTGAGAAAATTTTGGTTTGAGTCTGAATGGTTTGCTGCAGATGACCCCTCTTTGGGCTTAGTCTGTAAGCCCCAGTCCCATTGCAGCCTCTGTCTTGGTGCATCTGGGCTCTGGGCTGCCAAATTTACACAGTCTCTTCTCAGTGGTTCTTGCCTTCCTCTGTCCCCTGCTGAGTGGAGTTCCCCAGATCCCCACTGTTACGAGGTTATCTGCTGAAGCCCCATGGACCAGCTCCTGGACTGGCTTTGGAGGACAGCCCCACCCTGACTGGGCAAAGGCAAATAGTTTGGCTACCGTCCATTGGCTAGGGGTGATCCTTCATGGGCGCGTGAGGTCATGACAACTGTTTCCACATATCCTTATAAACCTTTCATCCTGACAGGAAGTAATGGGCAAAAAAGTTAATAAAGAAATTAAATCTACTTGCTCTGAGTTTGCCTATAATTCACCAATTTCCCAGCACTGAATTCAGGAAGCCTAGTTGTCTCCAATATCCCTAGGTGTAACACCACTGAAGAACATTTTTGCTTAGGTATGTAGTCACAGATTGCTATTTTAAGCAATTAGGGTTGGAAAATTTGGAGCAAATGTTAGCTCTCTTAATCTTTTTATCCTGGCTCAGCTCATCACTGACAGTTGCATTGCAGGCATGAGGAGTGAACTGGGCAAATCCAATTTAGGAACCCTCAGAGCTTGATTTCAAAGGACTCATGAAATAAGAATAATCACTACTGATGAAGCATTATAACTTACACATACTCCTTCGTTCGCTTTCACCAACCATTTTTTTTTTCACCAGATAGACTCCAGTATGTAAGATAAGTCAGAACAGTGCTGAAACAACTCAGCAGGAAGAGGCAAGTATTCTGCAGTAATACATTTTTTTTGTGGGGAGAAAATTCCCTTGCTATGGTACATTATTGTTTTTATCCATTCCCCTCTCTTCCTTCCCACTTTCCCCTCTTCTTTTCTACTTCCCTTTTGATATTTGGAGGATTTACAAGCTTATTTTATAAAACTTCCCTTTTTGAAGGGGGAACTGAGGCACCAAGTCAAACTGAAGATGATATCAAATTATCCCTGTTAACTCTTGGAAAGGTACTGCCTGTGTCTAGGCCACAGATTGCAAACCAGTTATGTAGGAAGACAGTCTGACAGGAACACCAGGTCTTCAGTCCTGTAAAACTTTGGTACTAGCAATGGTGTCTGCAGAGCACAGCTGACAAACAGTGACATGATATGGAAAAAGAAGATAATCATTAGAAAATTGTTTCTCATGCAGGTTTTACTTAGGTACTGAAGAGCTCTTCCACTCCTGCAAATGATGTTTTGAGAGGCAAAATTAATAAATAATTAATTTCCTTAGACCCTGGCAGCAATCCTTCAGCAAGGAGGTTTGTTTAATTAGCAGTGACCAGCCTGATTTTGTGTTTGTGGTAATGCTTGAGTAGTGACTGACCTTGGTGACCTTCAGGGATCCTTCCTCAATGATTCAAAGATGTTCTGCCATCCTACACTTTTAAAAGGAATTTACTACATCTCCTCAATAGACATCAGTCCTTCACTATCCCACATCTGTCTCCCTCTCACATTTCAAATTATATGTTTTCACAGACTCATAGAGTGGTTTTCGTTGGAAAGGACCTTGAAAAAATATTTAGTCAAATCACCCTGCAATGAACAGGGACATCTTCAAAATCATGGAATCACAGAATGGATAAAGTTGGAAAGTACCACAATGGGTTGTCTGGTTGACCCTCCCTGCTCAAGCAGAGTCATGCACACAGCATGAGCACACAGCACAGCATTGCATCCAGATGGTTCTTGAATATCTCCAGGAAAGTAGACTCTAAAACCTCTCTCTTCCAGTGCTTGCTCATCTGCACAGTAAAGAAGTTCTTCCTCATATTCAGGTGGAACTTTCTGTGCTCCAGTTTCTGCCCACCGCCTCTTGTCCTATTGCTTGGCACCACTGAGAATAGCCTGGTTCCATCCCCTTTGCAACCCTTCCTTCAGATACTCATAGGGATTGATTTGGTCTCCTCTCAGTTGTCTCTTCTTGAGGCTGAACTGGCCCATCTCTCTCAGCCTTTCCTCATAAGAGAGATGCTCCAGTCTCTTCATCATCTTTGTAGCCCTTTCCTGGGCCCATATCAGAATCTCCATGTCTCTGTTCTCCTGAATAGCCTAGAACTAAGAGCCAAGTCCAGTTAAATGCCTCCAGGAATTGTGACTCCATTCTCCCTGGGCAGTCCCTTTCAATGCATAACAACTCTTTCCATGAAAAATTCGTTCTCATGTCCAACACTAACCTCCCCTGGTGCAGCTTGAGGCTATGTCCTCTTGTCCTGTCACTGGCTGCCTGGGAGAAGAGACCAACCTCCACCTGGCTACAGCCTCCTGTCAGGCTGGTGTAGAGAGTCATTAGGTCTCCCCTGAGCCTCCTTTTCTCAAGGATAAACAACCTCAGCTGCTCCTCATAGAACTTGTACTCCAGACCCTTCCCCAGCTCTGTTGCCCTTCTCTGGACTCACTCCAGCACCTCAACGTCCATGCTTGCAGTGAGAGGCCCAGCACTGGACACAGCACTTGAGGTGTGACCTTACCAGTGCCCAGTACAGGGGGATAGTCCCTGCCCAGTCCTGCTGGCCACACCATTGCTGATCCAGGCCAGGATGCCCTTGGCCTTCTTGGCCACCTGGGCACACCCTGGCTCATGTTCAGCTGCTGTCACCAGCACCCCCAGGTCCGTTTCCATTGGACCCTTTCCAGCCACTCTGCCCCAGCCTGTGGCACTGCCTGGGGCTGTTGTGACCCAAGGGCAGGACCCAGCCCTGGGCCTGGTTGAACCTCCCACCACCGGCCTCAGCCCATGATCCAGCCTGCCCAGACCCCTCTGCAGAGCCTTCCTGCCCTCCAGCAGGTCAACACTCCCACCCAGCTTGGTGTGGCCTGCAAACTTTCTAAGGGTGCACTTGATCTCCTCATACAGATAGTAAACAGGACTGATCCCAGTGCTGAACCTTGGGAAACCCCACTAGTGACTGGCCATCAACCAGAGGTAAGGCCATTCACCACCACTCTGGACCTGACCATTCTGCCAGTTTTTAACACAGTGAAGAGTGCACCTCTCCAAGCCATGACCAGCCAGTTTCTTCAGGAGAAATTGCCAGAGAGAAGAGATCATCCCCACATTGCTATGCTCTCACACAGGTGTAGAGAGTGATAAGGTCTCTCCTGAGCCTCCTTTTCTCAAGAATAATAAAACCCTGCTCCCTCAGCTGCTCCTCACAGGGCTTGTGCTCCAGACCCTTCTCCAACTCTGTTGCCTTTCTCTGGACTCACTCCAGCACCTCAATGTCTTTCTTTCAGTGAGAGGCCCAGCACTGGACACAGCACTCGAGGTGTGGCCTCAGCAGTGCCCAGTACAGGGGGACAATCCCTGCCCTGCTCCTGCTGGCCACACCATTGCTGATCCAGGCCAGGATGCCCTTGGCCTTCTTGGCCACCTGGGCACACCCTGGCTCATGTTCAGTCGCTGTCACCAGCACCCCCAGGGCCTTTTCCACTGGGCAGCTTTGCAGCCACTCTGCCCCAGCCTGTGGAGCTGCCTGGGGTTGTTGTGACCCAAGGGCAGGACCAGGCACTGGGCCTTGTTGAACCTCATGGCCTTGGCCTATCCATCCAGCCTGCCCAGATCCCTCTGCAGAGTCTTCCTGCCCTCGAGCAGATCAATAACCCACCCAGCTTCGTGTGGTCTGTGAGCTTTCTGAGGGTGCACTGGATCCCCTCATCCATACCGTCAATCAAGACAGTAAACAGGACAGCCCCAGTACTGAGCCCTGGGGAATACCACTAGGTGCCACAATGGCACATGCTGGCTTATGGACAGCTTGTTGTCCACCAGGATCCCCTGGTCATTCTCTGAAGAGCTATCAGGGTGTTCGGAGCCCAGCCCAGCCTGACCTTGAATACTTTCAGGGATGAAGTATCTACCACCTCTCTGAGAAACCTCTTTCAGTGTTTCACCACCTTCATAATAAATAATGTTTTCTTTTATCTGGTCTGAATATGCCCTCTTTTAGTTTAAAAACATTACCCCTTGTCATCCTATCACAACAGGTCCTGCTAAAAGGTTTGTCTCCCCTCATCTGTCTTATAATCCCCCTTTAAGTAGTGGAGCAATTGGGTCTCCCTGGAGCCTTCTCTTTTCCACACTGAATGACCCAAACTGCCTCAGTCTTTCCTCATAGGAGAGGAGTTTCATATCTCCAATGATTTTTGTGGTTGTCCTCTGGACCCACTCCAGCAGGTCCATGAGTTTCCTGTGCTGAAGATTTCAGAGCTGGATGCAGCACTACACATAGCACTAGGTGTAGTTTTGCAACCTCGTGCTTGTGGTAAAATTGCATTTATCCATGGCAATTTTACCCATGTCCTAATGACAGCTTCATCTTCTCTCTCAAAGCTCTTGTCTTCCACTTTGGTTTATCAACATATTGACAGACATCAGTTGCCTTTTTTTCTCGTCCTTCAGTCTAGCAGATCAAGCGGTCCAGACTCATTTAGTCTTATCTGCATGCCGGCAGCCTTTCACAGTACCTTTCATACCCTGAGTTAATCTTCACATTCATGACAATACTGTAGGTAGAATTCAAGAAGTGCTGCAGCTAATGTCTGCTACAATGGCACTAATAATCCTGTCACAAAATATTTTCTCTTGTATTCTAGGAAAGCATTTGCTTTGTTTAGTGGCTGTGTTTCACTGATGGTATTATAGAGTCTGGCATTAGCTAACATGTATTTTTAATTTCAAAATGATATTCTGAGAGATTATAAAAGAAGTTTTAGGCATTTCTTACATTTACCTTATTTTGCACGTTGTATGAATTCATTTAATTGGCCTGAATTATCCCTTGAGGTCATGTAACAATTTTGCATGATATTTGAATATTTTTTTATTAATAATGACTTCTAATATTATACCATCTGTACTTTTCATTAGCAGATCTATGCTCTCAGATGAGTTCCATAATGACCTTATATTTTCTAGTTGTTTTCACTCGTTCCCTACTGTGTATTTCTTGCAAACACTTTACTGAACACTTTTTTCACTTCACTTCCAACATGTATCTTTCTCCCTTCTATTTGCATATAAATTATCTTTATGTCCTTCTGCTGGTTGGCCACCAGGTATTCAAATGTGCCCTCCAGGCAATTTCCAATAAAGGACATAGTGCTAATAGAGGAGAAAATTTAAGAAAGCAATCAGTAGCATTCCCTTCCCATTCCTCTGCTCAAACAACAGCCAAGCAAGAAGTAACTAAAATGTCAGACTCAGATTTCTCGTCACACACTCATGTATGCTCAGAGTCCTTTTTGGGAAGCAAAAAGAAAGAACGGAAGAAAATAAAAAATGATACTGGTGAGCTGTTGTTCTGTTTTCCTGCTTATCTGCTGTATCACTGTCCTCTGACACTCATTCTGAGCTACACAGTTCACAGGCTTCTTGAGATGTGAACATCTTTTACTGTTAGTGTCTGTGTTTATGTGTTTATTTAGCACGGTCTTGAGAACTCTCTTGTGAAGATCCCCACCCCTCAATTCTTAAAAACCAAATTGCTTAGAGCAGGTTGCAGCACTTGCAGTAGCTGCAGAGTGCTTGGAGCTGGAAACTTGACTTGGTTCTGGTATCTAGCCTGAAGGCAGTCCTTCGGAGTCAGCATGCCTAGGATATTGTATCAGGACATCCTCTCTTCTCCTGAGGCCTAACTGTGCTTAAGTGATGAAGAGATAAATCTAATTTAAATGTGTGGATACTCCAGGGTCCATGTTAATTAAACTATAACAGAGAGTGAATTGTTAATTTTATTTTATTCAGTGAGATCAAGGAGACAAGTGAAACAGTAATTAAAAAGAACAACCTCTGCACGCTAATCAAGTTGCTTTGGATGCTTGCTTGTTTGTCATAGAAACACTCAAGTTGCAAGGCAAAGTCTGAATGCAAAGGTTGTATTCAGTTATAAACATTGTATATAACTGAACACGCTAGCATCAAAATGAATCAATTGCCTTTTACAAATGGAAATTAACTGCTTGACAGAAGCTAGAAACAATGATTTTTCCCCTGTTATTAGCAGACAGTATCACTGACAAACAGTAGGCTAAATCAGAATCCTTAGACATGTCATGTGGCAATTTATGTACTTACAGGAAACCTTTAATCCTGAAATCCTTGTAATGTTGGGAAAATTCACATTATAAATTTTAAAAAGTTCAGTCTATTTCCCTTAAGGATGAAATATATCCTCTTCTTTATTAGGATGGAATCTTTTGGTGCAGGGATACTTGAGGAAACTAATTCTAATCTTCATGATTTTGCTCCTGTAGAAAGGGAGCATCACTGATTTCAGTGGAGCTGTCACTGAGCTGTAAAAAGGCAATGACATGAAAGTCAGTCCTTCTGTAAGTTTCAAACATGAGCTGTCATGTTAAGAAATTCAACGAAAGAATATGGGTGCTATTAGATTTCTGCAGGGAGTGCTTCTGTGAAACACGTCTAGTGCTTTTGAAATATTGTGGGGTTCACCTGTGCCTGCTGCTCTGGAATGAAGGGAGACCCCTGACTGCTGTCCAGGGCCAGACAGACAAGACTGTGCAGGAACTCCTCTGCTCCTTACAAACCTAGACTAGTCTGCCTGCACCCTTGCTGAGTGTCTGTCACCTTGGAAGTGCTGCTTACTGTTTTCCCAGCAGCAGGATGGCACAGAAGCATGGCTATCATCCAGCTGTACCAGCAGCTTCTTCCTGCAGCAGAAAAAGGATGTTTGCTTCCATGGCACTGGCCCATGAAAGAAATACACTGCTTTTCCTAAAGAGATGCATCAATTCTGTGCAAGCTCTCATGCCTCTAGTGTATTATTCATTGATTGTTGATACAATCCTGGATCTCTAATGACATAGATGATTTTTCCTTTTTTTTTTTCCTAGTTTGTTATATAGACTGAAAGCAGCAGACCTCTACCATGCTTAGCTGTATTTGTTATTTATCAACAGGACTGAATGGACTTTGAGACCATTCAGACCAGACAGCTTTGAAGTTATGCAAGTCTTGCAGGATTCAACAAATTTTGTATAAATGGGGATCTGGTATGAAGGAGATCGACCAGCCAGAGGACTTGCAGGCAGATGTGGAGTACTATAGGGAATTATAAAAGGGCATAACATATGGGGAAAGTCTCACTGCTTCTCCTTAGGAGTCTAACTTTAGGTATTCCTTGATTTACAAAAGAAAAGGTCTGACTACTCCTGTCCAAGTACCTGCTGAATAAGTTTTTCCTCAAGAACTAAAGTCTGCTGCTTATTGGTAAATGTTTAGGAGCCTGGACCCCAGGGAGATGTCTAACTGGTGGGCTGCAGCTATGCCACAGCCACTGTTGCTGGAGAATTCTTGAGTACATTCTTACATTCCATTAACTCAAGACACAGAGGAGGGATGTAACTGTTACGATTTTCTTTAAAGAGTAGGATTATCCGAAGATGAGAGTAATTACAAGTTTTCCCTCTAGCTACTCATGTGAAGGCAATTTGGATAAAGCTTTGAAAAATGAGAAAGCAGTATAGCACAGAAGGAACAGAGAGAGGTTATGCACATAATCACTAAACAGTTCAAATTAAAATTTCAAAGAGGTTAATGCATCTAGTCAAAGTCAGTCTTCTACCCTCCATGTTTTCTTCTACTGCTGCTGATTAGAGTGAGTTCAAAATTCAGGTGAGATGAAACTTATTATACTAACTTTGTAACTAAAGATGGCTTAATGGATAAAACTGCTTTGAGGAACCAATGTGTATTTGGATGGATAATTCATACACTATAAAACTATTCATCTGACTAACAGAATTTACAACTGAAAAGATTCAGGACCGCATTCTACTTGTATTAATCAGTTATAAAGCTGTTCTGAACTTCATTGGGAGCAGAATCAGGGCATAAGTCATGAATATTTCAGTGTAAAATGAAAGATTTTTAAAACTAGTAATAAGGCAGTGCAAGGCAGGCAACAGGCAGCCCACAGCCTGTGGCCTGGGCCATTACACAAGTTGCTCTGTATAATTCCCATCCAAAGGTGACAGGATTTGTGCTGTGAAACAGGGCTTGTACTATGCCCTGTGACCAGCCTTTCTGATGGGTGAGATTTCTGCTCTGAAATGGTAAAGAATCAACTTAGGCCCTCACCTCTCAGGGGTCACTCAGCTCTTGGAAGAAAGGTGGAAATGGGGAAAAGAGTGTCTTGCTGACTTTAGATGCAGAAGTATATACTTTGTAAAGGATTTTTTAAAATCATATGTCTCAGACATAACATTACTGTGTCTTCAGGGCAGAAATTGGCAACCTAAATCCAGTTACAAGAGCTGACAAACACTTGCTGCAGAAATACCCCAGCACTTTTCTCAGTGATGAAGAGAGGTGCACAAGAATGTGGGTTTGTTAGAAATGAGAAGCCTGGAATATGGATCTCCATGCTTGCTACAAAATGCCTGCAGACTTGTCCATCTGCATGAAGTTGAAAAAGAAGCCTACAAACTGGCTCTTACTTGATTCTCTTGTTTTAACTGTGAGCCATTCCTTAGGGAATGGAGGGAAGAAAAGGACTTTTATGAATCTGGAATAAAAACTCCTGTGTTTAGCAACACTTTCTCTCTACTTCCCTAACTGTCCAACTTAAGGCCCTCCCTGGACCAAACATGTTATCTAAAAATGTCAAATTCTCTATCAAAATAAGATTTCTCTGATGTTCAGGGCACTGTCTGAGCAGGACAATGGAAAAAGTGCCAGCAGAAATAAATGTACAGTCTTGACTTTCAGACAGCTGAAGGCAAAACACTCCCAACGGATTTTGTTTAGAAATATTTTCAAAAAATAATGAGAAATAGGAAAAGTGCACTGAAAGACACAGAATGCCAATTAATGTAATAGTTTTTTGCAAGCTTAGTTTACAGTAAATAGCACTTGTATGCTAAAAACTGTTCAGAGAGATTGGTTACTTTAATGCTAATGTATAGGATAAATTGTCTCTAAGCCCTTTGTGTTTTAGAAGAGTGAATGCTCCAAGAGTTTACATCTCTCATTGAGGTGGACAGAGAAGGAAAAGCGATGTGGTTTTGCTTATAAACAATCTAGAACTAGAGAGGCAATTAAAAGAATAAATAGGAGCCATTGAAAATGTAATCTAAAAGTTAAACAGCCCTTCTGTGACAAGGGTTTTTAAAAACATTTTCACTAGACTAGTGCTAAAGGGAAAAGTCAATTACAGCAACAGTATAGAAGAGCAGACTGTCAAAGAATAAGTTTCTAGAAAAGAAGTGACCAGAATTTGTACATTATTCAGGCAGGTCCCATGGACACATCATAATAGCTTAAAGCAAATGAACCATCTCTCAGCTGTAGTATTGGGTGGTATTTGAAAGCTCTCTCTCTGAATCCCAGAAAAAACCCCACAATGGAACAAACTCCCATAACACACTTCTTCCAGAAAAATCCCCACAAGACAAGCCCTGAAGTTCAATGCAATTTATTAGGAAAACAAGACAACTTTGTGGATCTTTTGGACAGTTTTCTGGGAGAAAGAAAAGGTTCTGAGACAGCTCAATGCTACAATGTGCAAAAGACCCAGCTTATTTTGTTCTGTGAGAATCTCAGAAGATGGAAACATTTCAGATCTTCCCACCTGCGTTTTGTTTTGGGACAGGGATTCCTCATGCCAGGAGGACAAGATTTGACAGAACAGTGCTGGGCCCAAGTCCTCTCTCCTCCATGGCCTAGGCCTAGGGGAGGAGTTCAGGACAAAATGTAGGGGTGGTGGCACTGTGGATCCTGGTTCTTCATATGCAGCTGTTGTCCCTCCTTAAATGCCTTGTTCTATTGTTAATGCTCTAAAATTAAAACAAAAATTGAATCTAAATTCTTACTGAAGTGAAAATGGGATAGGCAATACCATTCATGAATATAGATGAACGATGTCAATATACATGATTTTGAATTGGCCTCCTCAATTCATCTTAATATCTGACTGCCTCCCTGTCAGATATTAAGAGAATGGAGACACATACCCACTTTAAAAATACTTTTTGTATTAAGTAACTATTCATTTTTTTTTTCAGTGTGTATAAGTCTCTTAAATCTCTTCTGTAAGTTGAGTGACTTGGTGCAGTTGCAGGTCAGGAAGAATTAATCTCCAACATATGCATCAGAAGACTCAGTCAAGTTCTATAATATAAATGTTTATAGGTATAAAGTCTAGCATGTTTTCTTTAGAAGCCAGAGAAATTTAAATCCATATGCTACATAGTCTATGTCTCTCCAAATGGTTTAACCTATTTCTGTTGTATGTGATTTACTTAGTCAGCCTCTGCACTTCTTGTTATTTTTCTGGTAGGATACAGATTATTAAAATTTCTGCTTACTGGCATTTGAAATACTTTCTTTATTGCAGAAGCAGCTTTAACGTTTGTTATTTCACTTAGAAGAGACTTAAAAGTCCAGCAGTGATTTTAAAAGTAACTTTCCAAAACATCAGCTGTAACTATGTTGGCAAGGTTTCCAATGTGGTTTTCTGTTGGCTTTGCCTAATTTTATTATCTATTTTAACAAAAAATTTCATCCAAATATAAGATAATCAGTGGAGATCAGCTAAGCATAAGGGCACCATTCACAGTGCATATTGACCAAAAAAGAAAACTGTGAGCTATAAAGACAACAAATCCTTTATGACAATTGTACTGTAAAGAAAGATGGAAAACCTGATTACAGTCTTGCCTCTTCCAGTAGAATAGTAAGATCCCTGAGTCTGAAAAAGGCATGAAACTAATCTAAGACCACAACCACATCCAAGGGGCAGTTCAACATACACTGGAAATAGAACCAAAAAGTAGTCAGAGGAAGTAATATAAAGCGATTATCACACCAAGTGGATGATTTAATTTTTGTTCATTATCTACTTTTTGGGTTTTTTCTGTACAAAAAGGATCAACTCAAATAATTTAATAAAAGAAAATAATAGAGACGCTGTAATTCTACAGAACACTTCCAATGAAACTGGACATTATTTTGAGCTTATGCATACCGAAATGATTATGTTCCCCAGTAAATAAATATTTCACCTCCATATGGGAACTTACAACTGGTCTGTTGTATCAACCTCGATACAACCAGTTTGTACCCATGAGAATTTCAGCATCATCAGAAGCAAGAAATCAAAACAACAGAAAAGAAATGTACACCTGCTAATGGGAGGATGCTTTTGCTTAAGAATGTGTACTAGTTGTAGGAAACCAATAATTTGTAAGGTGGTAACCTAGAAGCCAATGAACACGTAGCATGAATGCCAAGAAAATGTATAAAAGGTGCTTTGTAGAATTAAAAATGTTTTTTGCCTGAAGTTTTTGGTGTGATTCCTGTTCATCGCATCCGTCTCAACAGTGACACCTCGAGTATTTTCTCTTGCTGGCTGTTATCTTGGAGACCAGAAGAAGAAAAACAAACCTATCTAAAATTATATGAACGGGCTAGAAAGCACTGCTGTTAAATTCCTTGTAGAGTCTCACCCATTGCCATGACCCATATCACCCTTCTGTTGAGAAACGAGATGGCAGATGAGAACTTTTTCTATAAATCACATTTGCTATGTGGTCACTGTGGGCATCCAGTTCTTTTCTTTTGGCTGAACAAGACCAGCCAAAATGATACCATACAGCCTCAAATTCTTTAAAGTGTGCTCCATAAGCGCAGGAGAGGGAAAGGTGGGTGAATACATTTTGGAATGGAGGGAAAACTGGACAGGAGGAAAAGACATGCTATTACCTCATTGTAAATTAGTTCTTAAAGATTTCAGGGCATAATTTTCAGGTCTCAAAGACAATTAAAAATATTTCTACTTATATTTGATAAGGTAAAGTTGTGGTCCTTTATATTAAACCATAATTTTTTGGAGGGGTTCCTAATTACTTTGATGTTTGGCCCATCATTGTTTTTATGATTGCATGACCATTTGCATTGTAATAGTCATACAAAGAATTTTGAAATGAACAGCTGTCAATTGGTTTCCTTTCTATTTCTGGGCAACCAATCTAGGACCAAGACAGTAAATTTACATACAGTGTACAAGGCACAGAAATGTATTGAAATTTATGCAAGGAGAATGCCAATCAACTCAACAGTCATCAGCTTTCCACCCATCAATGCTGCTTAGATGAACTTAGGGAAAAGAGTATCCTCCTTAGAAATGAGCAAACCTGATTATTTGTGGGAGGAAGATTCAGTGCAGTGATATCACCCCCTGCATTTCCAGACTTGTGTAATCTGTACAGAAATCCTTGCTCCACCCCTTTCCCTGATTCCCTGTTTAAATATTGGATTTCAGGATGTGCTAATTATATGTTTCTACAGACTAGTTAAAATTTAGTTATCAAACTCAAATGGCAAGGTCTGACTGCAAGTATTTTCAATAGTTAGACAGACCAGGCTGGCAGGATGCTGCTTTGTGGTGCCTGACTGTGCTCTCTGTAGGCCAACAACCAAGTGAGATAACAAGCTGCCTAACACTGCAAACACTCCTGAAGGAGCGAGCCTATAAACATGTCTCTGAAAGGGCCAGACAAGCACCTTTTGAATAACAACTGGAAATGAGAAAATTTTTCAGAGAAGAAAGGGCTGTTTTTATCATGGAAAACTTCCCTTTCAGTCCTACTAACAAATAAGAAAATACCTTTCTGAGAATTATTTTTTTGAAGAAACCATCTTTTCTTGTAACAAAAAGCTTTATTACAAGCTACAATGCCTCTTATTCTTTTACTGCATTTTAGATTACTTAGGTTTTTGTTTTTAAGTCACTGTGACTCACTTTCTGTAGAAATCAATTCTATTATAGAAAAACAAACCAATGATTTGACAGGGCTTTACACAGTATTAAAGTAAAAACAAAAGCTTTTTGTGTAAAAAAGAGGTTGACTGAAATGAACTGGATCCTGGAGAACAGAACAAGAAAATAACTCACAAAATAAAAATAAAAGATGCCTTTACCAGTTGAGTATCTCAGATTAGCTGTGCCATTTGCTGTAGCAATCAAAGGTGTTTTCCTCGGTTATCTTCTGTGTCCCTTTGTCTGAGGCAGAAGCAAATGTGCATTTGCATCTTAACTACTCCCCGAATCACAGTCTGAGGTTCCAGCTCTCACCCATTTTTATCATCAGTTTAAGCTAAGAACGCAGGCTCGGATACATAGATACATTTCTTCAACTATCCCTGCTGTGTGGGAAGAAACCTCTGGTAAAGGTGCAGGCCAAATAATGGGGGTTGGTAGTACCTTAAACCTTGAGAGCAAACACAGCTAAGGCTTGTCTTTCACTGTTCCACTGGCAGCAATACTGCTGGAGAAAGACTGGCACAACACACAAAGCAAACTATTCAAAGATTTGTCAAACCTTTTCCACTAACAGGCTGCTTAAAGGATTTCTTTTTGTCTTTCTGGTCAGAAACCCAGAGCAGTGCTGCAGAGAACAGGGCACTGCCAGAGCAAGGCTCTTATTAAGTGACAGGAGAGAAGCAATAAAATGTGGGAAAGGAAAAAGCGAGGAAAAACTTCTCCACATTTGAAGTATTATTCATGTTGATTCTAGGAGTGGGGGCAATATTATGGAGAGCTTGCTTTCTGGATTAGTTTGGTCAAGATCATGAGGATGGAGACCCTGGGCTCTTCAACAGAATGATTTGAATATCCTAGCAGATGGAGAAAGGGATTGAGAAAGACTGCTCCATCCTGCTCTCCCTTCTTCCTGTCACTGAAGTTGAGCTCTGGACCATGGTAGCAATAAGTAATACTCATTATTTTATTTGCCACTTAGGTTCACTTCCAGACAGGGTACTGGGGTTTTTTGCTTTTAAAAAAACACAGTTCTCCTTGGAAAATGAATAGGATATCATCACCATTCATGGACTACAGAAATTCAAGTTATTGTTAGGGCTAAGCCAGCTTTTCTGTCTAGTTTGCTGACCAGCCCAAGAGAGTTTATCTTATGGAGCACATTGCATTTTTGCTGTTTGAGAAATTCATACACCACTGTAAATAAGCCAATGCTAAGCAACTTTGGAAGAAAAATTCTTTAACTATTTGCCTATATCACACATTGGTGAAAAGAGAGAGTTATGAAAAATTTAGCAAGGGGCAAGATTTTTTATTAGAAATGAGGTCACAGAATCATAGAATCACAGAATGTTAAGGGTTGGAAGAGACCTTAAAAGCCATCTAGTCCCAATTCCTGCAGCTATGGGCAGGGGCTCCTCTCCCTTGACCAGGTCTCTTAAGGCCTTGTCCAACCTGGCCTTGAACACTCCCAGGGTTGGGGCATCCACAACTTCCCTGGGCAACCTGTGTCAATGTCTCACCACCCTCACAGTAAAAAATTTCTTCCTAATACCTTATCTGAATTTCCCCTCTTGCAGTTTGTACCCATTACTCCTTGTTCTAGCACTGCAGTTCCTGGTGAAGAGCCCCTCTCTGGCTTCCCTGTAGTCCCCTTCAGATACTGCAAGGTTGTTATGAGGTCCCCACTCAACCTTCTCTTCTCCAAGCTCAACAGCGACAGCTTTCTCAGCCTGTCTTCATGGGGAAGTCTGTCAGTCCTCTCATCCAGCTTCATGGCCTTCTCTGGACTCTGACAGTTCCTTGTCCTTCTTATGTTGGGGGCACCAGAGCTGGACACAGGACTCCAGCTGGGGTCTCATCAGAGCAGAGGGGCAGAATCACCTCTCTTGCCCTGCTGCCCACGCTCCTTTTGATGCAGCCCAGGATTTCCTTGGCTTTCTGGGCTGGCTAATGTTGAGTTTTTTACCTACCATCACCCCAAGCCTTTCACTGCAGGGCTGCTCTCAATCACCTCTCTGCCCAAGCTGTAGCTGTGTCTGGGATTGCCATGACCCAGGTTAGGACCTTGCACTTGGCTCTGTTGACCTCCACGAAGTTTGCACTGGCCCAGCTCTCAAGCCTGTCCAGGTCCCTCTGGATGCCCTCCCTTCCCTGCAGCGTGTCACTGTCCCACACAGCCTGGTGCTGTCTGTGAACTTGCTGAGGGTGCCCCTGACCCCACTGTCCATGTCCTGACAAAGATGTTGAGCAGTATCGGCCCCAGCACCGACCCCTGAGGGCCACCACTGGTCACTGGTCTCCACATGGACCCTGAGCCCTGGGCCACAGCTCTTTGTGGGTGGCCATCCAGCCAGTTCTTCATCCCCCAGTGCTCCATCCCCCAGATCCATGTCTCTCCAATTTAGAGACAAGGATGTTGTGTGGGACAGTGTCAAACACTTTGCATGAGTCCAGTAGGGGATGTCAGCAGCTCTGCCCCTGTCACCAATGCTGTCACCCCGAGTGAAGGTCACTGGATTTGTCAGGCATGGTTTGCCCTTAGTAGCTGTTACCAATCACCCCTTTGTTTTCCACATGCCTCAGCATAATTTCCAGGACAATATGTTACATGATCTTGCCTGGCACACCAGTGAGACTGACTGGTCTGTAGTTTCCCGAATCTTAGGACATTACTAAAATCTAGCAAGATAACATCAAGACACTGCAGTTTTTAACAGTATATTAATTTAAATAATTTTAGCTGTTATCTGGAAACAATAGCTCTGGTTAGGAACACCATATGTAGCCTTAGGGCATTCATACCACAGATTAGACTGTGGGCTTAATTTTTTTAGGGTAAGGATTTCCCAGTGGGAAATACGTGTTGCATTACCAGAAGTGTGTAAGATATTTCAAACTGCACAGGAAGCAACACAGTGAGAGAAAACAGATATGAGCAATAATGGTAACAATCACCACCTTTGGTGCTGCTGGTAGCACCATTGCTGCAATAAAAAGAGGGTAAAAAAATGTGAGTCAACTGTAATGATAATACTGTCACTGTAGATACCATTTGGGCAAACACCCCGGTCTTACAACTTGGCCATCAAGTAAAAAATACAGACTTTCATATGGAGTTCCACTACATTAAGTACAGAAATGGTTTCCAAATATGTTGAAATAATTTCATTTAGAAGAAAACTTCTTTTAGCATTCTTTTAGCATCTCAGCCTATAACATCTTCTTCTAGATGTTTCTGCCCCTGTGTTTTTTTTATTTGTTTGTTTTTTGGTTTGGTTTTTTTTGTTTGTTTGTTTGGTTTTTTAATGGTAGGGAGAATAACGTAAACTTCTTCCCTGTAAATCAACTGCCCTCTGTCTTCAGCCCATTAACTGTTTTCAGTACTAAAAATCAGATTTGTGAACAATTGGTTGCTAATTATTATCTGTTGTTGCTTTCAAAAGAATCAGGAAATAAATAACAGTACTAGAACCATCACCTTCTGTATAATTTGTGCTGAAAATAGTTATTAGCTTTACAGTTCTACTATTTCCAGTGTCTCTGGAACAACTAGAACTTCTCTTCTTTAACTTACATTTTTGCATTAAAAGTTTTATTTTAAGTATTCATCTAGTAAACAGAGCTGCCTTAGTTCTACTATCATGTACTATTCATGTTTTAAGCAGCTGTTTTTAAGATATTGTAAAACCAAACTTCACCAAATTTGTGTAGTATGATAGGAAAGTTGAGGCTCTGAAAGTCCTTGCATCTATATTTTCTTCCTCCATTTTTTCTAACTTTGTGTCAAGTTATTGGTCCAGATCTTTGGCTGGAGAATTTTGTTGAGCTATTACGTCTTTCTTACAGCCAGTTCCAGTTCAAAAGCAACAAAATCTCACTA
The DNA here is from genome assembly GCA_013397915.1 of Daphoenositta chrysoptera. NCBI lineage: Eukaryota > Metazoa > Chordata > Aves > Passeriformes > Daphoenositta > Daphoenositta chrysoptera. The sequence continues at coordinate 337,130 of VZRO01001501.1, read as the reverse complement.
ATTTGTACCCTCTCTCTGCTTCATCTACAAAGATAACTTAATAGATACATGGCTGAGCTAGCATCTACGTATTTTAGGAAAGCAATTATGTAACACTATAGAATATTTATTGTTCTGTTACAATATATTATAACTTGAAGTTAATTGTGCCTATCTAATTTACAGTCAGTGTGTCCATCCATGCAGTATCCTTGTCTTTTTACTGTTTTTTATCTACTCACAGCAGGTTTCCTGGTCAGTCAGTCAGTCAGGATTTTTTTGTTTTTTTTCCCACCTAGAACCACTTGCCAGACTATGGCCTTGCAGTAAGGATTTCCAAAGTGAGAGACTGCATTCTACTGGCAGGATGTGACCCAGTGCATGAACACGCACTATTGCTAGAAGAGCCTACATTATTCCAGTTCATGACAGCAAGTATTGAGTGAGCCTGGTCCTCTTGAATTCTGGATTCCTTGAACCCCCTTACAGATTAGAGGTCTCCAGTTTCCTCCTGCAGCATAGCAGGTGCTGAGCCAACTCACAGAGGTGCTCTCCATGTTATCTGCCAAGAAGGAGAAGGGATCTAGTTGGAGAGTACCAGGCAGATAAACCAGAAGGCAGAAGTCAACTCCCACTGAGTGCTCTTCTAAGCAAGGATAGCATAAAGGTGTCCCATCACTGGCCCTTAGGCATGGTGAGCCTTCTCTGCTGGCTGAGAGTCTCCTCAAACTCAACTTCTTGACACAGCAGAGGTCAATCACTCACTGTTCTTAGGCACCAACTCATATGAGCAAGGAAAACATGCAACAGGCAGCTGTTCTTCAGGGATATTTTCAAGGGTTAGATTCTCCTACTCACCCATGACAGGCATGCTGTCAGAAATCCTCTATTCTCCCAACCCATCAGCTGCTTCTCATCATTACACCTGTTACCTGTGAGAAGGTGTTTCCCTTTATTAGGAGGCTCAGGGGAAGACAGGGGCTCTCCCTGTTACTAGCTTGCATTTTTTTTGTGATGGGTACAGGTAAAGGGCTTCTGTCATGCTCCACAGTTCTCACCAATGTGAGAAGCAGAGCGAGACTGCTTTCTTCTTTTTCCAAGGCAAGTTATAAACACTTTCAACTCCTATCAATCTCTAAAGCCATAGTACTTAATGAGATTTTAGGAAGCTTATTTCACAATGTGCTTGTTTTCTGTCAATTATTAGGTCCTTTTCAGGCAGGTATTAGAAATCCCTCACACAACACAAAATTTTATCTTAGTGGCAATCAAAGAAAAGGACAAAAGGTGAGAGGGTAGGGCTGTAGTCTCTCAAGTGAGTCAGTCTTGTTAAAAAAGTTTTGTTTCTGAAAATAGTAGTCATTCTTATGTTATGGATGCAGATGTTCTCATTTATGGACAAGGAAAGGGTCTTCTGTAAGGAAGCTGCTGAACCTTTACAGGTTCTTGCATGTAAAATACAGTTTGCTTGGTCTGTTTTCTTTTCTCTGTCTGTGAATCAATATATTTGCACTGATTAATAATGTTCTTATATGTTTCAAACAACGCTTTCTGCAAAGAGTAGTTCCACTGAGTTATGTATGAGTGTATATCAATTTGTATATCTTATAGCTAGTTCATTTGTAGCTAGTATTACAAATGTTAAATGGATGATTATTCAAGTATTTACTTTCACCCCCTCTTTTCCCACTACCATGTTCTTATTTACAATGTAATAAAATAATGGCATAAATATTGAGGAATTATTTTTACTGAGATTTTTTTCTGTTTACTTGATATTTTTAAATGGCTTGCCCACCTGCCTTCACTTTATACATAGTCATTTTGGCTGGTTATTTAATATACTGTACTACATTTAGAAAAACTCTTCTGTAACCATAGTAACTGTTTTTGATTAGGCACAGCTGAGTACATGGGTTCATTTTAATATAGGTGGAAAAAAAATAGAAAAATTATGTTGAAAGCTCCTGAAATCATTTCAGTTATTATTGGCTTTCATTTCAGGTTCAACAGAGAAAGAATTGCTCATAGCCTCTCTTTCTTGCTTCTAACGATGGCTTGTTTGTTTTTTCTTTTATTTCTTCATCTTTAAACTTAGTAGGTGTGGGCTGTAAAGGATTTATATAAAAGTTTTTGGAGGTTTTCAAAGGGCAGCTTGTCTTCCTGAAGATAAAAATCTATTTATTATAAGATTTACCTAACCAGGAGTAACACTGCAACATTCTTGTCCTCTCTATTAAACCAGAGGTAACATGGCCCTCTGTAATCCAATTTCCCTTACAACCTGGCTTGATGGCTTGGCCCCAAATCTTTACAAGCCAGTAGGAATTGGGCTGTAATAATTCAAAGAAGGGCAAAGATAGCTGGAGGAAGGAGAAGTACTAGTCTCACTTACCTGTCCCTTTAGCTTTATGGACACTTTAAAGAATATTTCCTGATGTCCAGGTATGCAAAGTGTTTTCTAGGACAGGCATATCCACAAAGAAGTCCTGAAACATTTCTTTGGCAGATGTCTTTTTGTTGTATATACTGTGATCTCAGTCATCCTGGTGATCAGAGAGAGAGTCGAAAATACCTGCTTCTTTCTGAAACTATTGATTCAGATTGCAACCATGAACTGACATAATCTCATCCTGATCCACAGTACATAAAAAACCTCTGTGGAAGAGAGAGAACTGAATCTCACAGATCTGTGTTGCAGGAGAATAAGAGCTGTCTCCTGGTAACACTCTCAGGAGCTCTGTATGGATGTCCAGCACTTATTCAGGACAAAGCCCAGGTATTTACCGTATAGCTCACAATCACAATTTATTTTTTTCTGTGAATCAGAAATCATAGTGCAAGCTAATTCACATCCAGCTAACCAGAGCCTGAAGCTGTGATGGTAACTACAACAAAGTAATCTGAAATACTCCTGGCTGGTGGTGAAGCCAATGATGAGACTGGATTCCCTTGTCAGAGAAATCAGACTTGAGTTCCATGGGTTTCTCCTCATTAAGTATGTGATACAATGATGGAAAATGTGTTGTTATCATTACCCTAATTAGTTGGAAAACATTTTTGAAATCTGTCAATAGTTCTCACTCACCAATTGACAAAGTGAAATGATGTGACTGCCTCTGCAGATAGTTGTATAAAACATTTTACAAATGTTCTGGGGTTTTTTTCCAATTTTTTTGGTCTGTCAGAGCATTATTCATTCAATCATTTTCAGTGTTCAAATGAATCTAGTTATTATTCCAAGAGTTAATAACAGCGTCTGTTTCTTCCTGTCTGCTGCAAAGGACAGTGCTCTATATCAACCTTTGTGATGCCTAATGTCGAGCTTTTTATAGCAAAAGAGGTTTTACTGTCTAGAGAAATGCACTTCCCTGTAGAAGGATGGTGTGTCAAGACAACCCAAAGCTATTTTACCTCGTGTTGTGATTAGCAATGACCAGTTGTGGCCTCTAATCAGTAATCCCTAATTTCTACTATCCCGTGGCCTGGGCTGCCTGTAAAGTCCCAGCTGCCTCAAAGAAATCATCCCTCTGCCTCTTGCCTTTGTAATGCTTCAAATAGTTGCTGTCTTGCAAAGGTTGGGAATAAATCAACAACCCTTCACTCGGTTGTGACTGCTTTTCTTCTGCTGAGTGAAAAGTGATTGATTTGCTTCATCTCCCACTCAAAGGCAGCCACAACTTTTCTATTCATATTTTACAAAAGTAAAAGCAGAGTGAAAAATGTTATGAGATGCAAATCTGAGAGTAGATGTTAATCTGCATAGTACATTGCTGAAATTGGCTGCTGCTTTAATGAGGTGAGGGGTCCTCCATGGACTGCAGGGGCACAGCTGCCACACCATGGTCTTCATCATGGGTTGCAGGGGAATCTCAGCTCCAGTGCCTGGACCACCTTCCCGCTGGTGTGTGCAGAGTTGTTGCTCTCCTATTTCTCACCCCTTTCTTCTTTGTCTGCAACTGCTTCTACACAATAACTTTTTCCCCATCTGAAATATGTTATCCCAGAGGTGCTACCTCCGTCGTTGATGGGCTCAGCCTTGGCCAGCAGGTCTGTCTTGGAGCCAGCTGGCACTGGCTCTGTGGTGCACTGCCTGCTCCTCTCCCTCCCACGCCACACTGTGATCTGAGAAATGCTCATTAGACCTCGGCCTTGATGAACAGCACCCGGGCTAAGCCCCCTTGGGCTTATCAGAAAAGTCTGGTAGCCTGTCTGCTACCAGGAACTTGTGCTGTCTAATGAGGTCCTGTTTTTAATGAACAGCCCTGGAAGGTTATTTCTCTTGCCTGACTAATAACCTAAGTAGAATGATATTTTTGTTATCACACTTTCAAAGGAAGTTATCAACCTGAATTGCAGCCAGGATAGAAAATTGTTGACTAAAATCCACTGTCTTGTGACCCTATACATAGCAGTCCAAAGTGAGACCCTTTGAGCTCTCCTGGAGCAGGAGCTGTGACTTGCAAACACCCGAGAGGAGCCTCTCAGAGTCAGTGAACTCTCAGGTTTGCTGTACTTAGAGGATCACTGAACAATGATGCTGGATCCTGGCCTGATACCCCCGACTGCTTGAAGCCCAACCCTTCACCCACAGAGAAGATGTAGAGGCATCCAAAGGAGTATTTCACCGAATTTGAGGGAACTTTTCACCTTATACAGATCCTGTCTGTGGGCGTGTGACTGTGAATATGCTGAAGCGAATGTACTCGGAATATTTTCTTAGATTCTTAAGTATTTAAAATTTGTAGTAAGTCAGACCTGTAACTGAGTAACTGTTGTGACACAGTAAATTCTATATTAATCCTTTGCTAAGTTTACCTTATCGATTAAATGTAGTTAAGTTTAAGTGTAGTTAAGTGCTGTTGGACATTTAGGCATAAACTGTTGGTCAAGTCTGAGCTCAGTTTAGCATGGGGGTCTACTCTGAAGCTTGGAACTTAGCAGGAGGGTATTCCATATTCCTTTTCATTCTTATGCTTTCCTATTGTTTTCTCTACCTTTCCTGCACCAGCCAGTTAGTTTTGGGTTTATTTTGATTTTGTTTGATTGATATGGGATTTTTTTTTTTTTAAATTTTTCTCTGCATGCTTTAACCATCTAGTAAGTAGCAGAATGAACCTTGCCAAAGAACTTCATCATGCTTTCACTTTTGTACTAAACCTGTTTTGGCCAATACCCTTGTCTGTGATTATTTAAGCAACCTTAAAACACTCATTCACCACAGCTGCACATAAAGGAAGCTTCTTCTCAGAAGCTACCCCTGTATCCTCCCTGCTACCAAAACCTGGCCATGCAAACCCCTTGTCTCTGTGATTCACCTATTTAAGAATCATCATTAAAATCCACATTGATCACACAATCTTCACAAGATTCCTTCACATTAACAAAACAAACAAACAAAAAATCCACACATCAAAATAACACCATCAATATTGAAAGAGGACAATTGGCACAGAATCCAACCCTCATCCCTTCCCCACAATTACAAAACCAGAAACCACTCATGATCATTCCACTCGAATATTGTTCAGCCCACGTCTGTTACATCTCCAAATTTCTATCCTTATTTCTAACTCCCTGGGTGCCATGTTGGGCATCAAAAAGACTGTTGGTGGTTGACCCTGACTGGATGCTAGGTGTCCAATAACCTGCTCTGTCACTCCCATCCTCAGCAGGATGGGGGGAGAAAATAACTAGGATATTAGGATCACTAAGATATTTTCCATCTTATGATAAAGGTGGTTATTTAACGCAAAAATTGTGTGTGTGTAGGCAAAGAAAAAACCCAAAAGATGTTATTCTCTACTTCCTGTGAACAAGTACTGTCCAGCCACTTTCTGGGAAGCAGGACTTCAGCTTGTGTTGCAGTTGCTCCAGAAAATGAATGTTTTAAATAACAAATGCCCACTCCCCCATTGCTCCTTTCTCCTAGCTTTTATATCGGAGCAGCCATCACATGAAATGGGTCAGTTTGGGTTGGCTGCCCTGCCCATGTCCCCTCCCATGGTCTCACCCACACACAGCCTGAGGGTGTGAGGACTGACAGCTCAGGTGCCAGTGCTGACCCTGTGCCAGCTCTGCCCAGCAGTACCAAAACACAGGCGTGTTACCAACACCTTTCCAGCCACCAGTGCAAAACAGAGCATTGTGAGAGCTGCTATGGGGAAATTTAACTCCATCTCAGCCAGATCCAATATAGTGTCTCAGGAGGTACCAAGGAATGCAACCTATACTGTTAGTTACTGAGCTTTGTCACCAGATATTTATTTTAGGAGTGCTGAAATGTGTGTTCATGCTCTTCTATCAAAGACTATAACTCCGTTGAAAGGATTTACAGGTTATTTTATATTAGTCTTCGGATTCGTTCCACTCATTAGCTCAAAAGGACAAGATAATTGTCAACACCCTTGAGAGAAAGGAAGATCCTGTTGAAAATGGAAAGGTATTGTAACAACTTATTTTTATTAAAAAGTACAGGATGAAGATGAACACTGTATTATATATATTGTATATGCTACATATTGTGCTTTTAGGAAGTTGTATCTTGCTTATTTTAATGATGTGTAGTGGGTTTTTCTATTATTCTTTAATCGAACAGTTGAGTAAAGTGTTATTAGGAATATAGAGAAGAGCAAGTAGAGAGAATTTTCTGCCTGGATCTAAAAAGACAGAAAAGAAGTCTTTATAGGTTGGAGTACTGCTTAATCAGTTTACTATTATAGTTTATCAGAGACTGACATTGCCCATAAAAAAGCATCAACTTTTGCTACTTATTTTTAATGTTCTAGCACTGTCTGACTCTATAATGGTGCGTATTTTTTTAAAAAAAAGGAGGTTGAATTTGCTGATACAATTCTACGTATTAAACTAATTAAACCGAAACTAAATAAAAAAATTAAGCCTAGCAGCAGAACTAAAGGAAGTGTATTTTTATATTCTGAAAAGAATCAAAACGGACTACAAAAAGTCAGATGCAAGTACTGTGAGGTTATAGTATTTTTGAGAGGACTCTACAGAATCAGTGTATATATATATTTTTATATAAAGTGAAACTTTCCAAAACAAAACAGTGTAATTTTGTTAGAAATTATTGGACCATTCATAATTATGCACAGTGAATCAGTTACTGGAATATTTTTAGACTTATCTTAAATTGTTTGTAAACAGAGTGCAACTGGAGAAAGTTTCAAGAGTACTAATTTTAGGCTAAGATTTTTCTTGTGTGGTGTTCCTCTGACTTTCAACAGTGTGTCTGCATGACCACAGCTGTTGGTGGTGCCAGCATTTTAAGCAGGGTGTGCTCATGCTGCAGGACAAGAGGTGTTGTGCCAGGGAACTCAGAGCACAAGCACGGAGTGAGACAAGAGGTGCAAACTCTTCATCGTTTTCATGATGTTTGTCATGTTTTCCTTCACTGCTGGTCCATTGTTGTCTGAACCAAAAAAATAGTCTTCAACATAGATTTAATGCAACAAAGCAGGGTCACTAAATGCACTGCAGTACAGACTGAGGGCAAGAAGGATGGCAAAACAAGCCTAGCATTTGCAAGACAGTTTTGCTTCCTGGTTTGGCCATGGACTTCATCACTCCATCTTCCTTCAGAGAAACCATTGGTTTTTGATAGCTTCTAGTAATTGGAGGGGTATTGTGAGGATAAATACTCTGCAGTATTTTAAGTGCTTAAATTGGAAAGTAATATTCACACCATAAATATTAATGCCTGGAGTACATTACTATTTACTTCTGATTTTTTTTTTTTAAATAATCATCACACCTATATAAGTGTTGCTGTGATTTCTAAGAGGGTGTAAAAGAATCCCATAGGAATTCAACAATTTAATAATCTATTAGTCATTGGGACTGCTTTTCAAATGCTGCAATTTAGGTATTTAGGTAGGGTTTTGCAGGGATTTGTCTTGTTTAATTGCAGTGGAAACCACACTTCCAACACTCAGCTGAAAAATTTCTTAGTTCAATAGAACTCATTCCTTTGTTTACAGCAGTCACTAACAGGCCTTTGGGAAGAGATGTCAGTATTAACAAGTGCTAATATTGAAAACTTTTATCTACCAGGCATGAATTTTATGAATGTCTAACAGTGATAAATAGCATCACTATGTATAGTTGGTTGTCTCAGACTGAAAATAAGCCTTGGTGGACAAAATGCTGCCTCCTTCTCCTGCTCCTATCACATGGGCTGACAGCAGCCCAAGGGATGGTACATCATGAAAAACAAATACCTGCTGGCATTGCCTTGACTCCTCCACCTGCAGGATCATCTGCTGAACCACACTGAACACAAAAAATGAAATTAAACTTGGCTGGAATCAGCTGCTAGTAACTACTGCTGTTGGCTCTTCTCCTGTTTCTATTGAAAATTCAGTGTTTTTTAATCCTGTGGCCCCTAGAGCCCATCAGAGGAAGCATCCCTGGAACTAATGAGTCAGGGAAAAGTAATTAAAGAAAGAGTCTATTGGCATTGCCTGTGTAAGTTCCTGCCACTTGCTAAGTGGTGGCCTCCAGCTGACAGGAAAACTCTAATGTTTCCACACATCACTAGATGTTAGAAATGCTTTGATGAGCACTGAGTACAGTGCTCCTCAATCCAGAATGTCCAAATCCCTCTGCAGAGCCTTCCTTCACTCCTGCCAGCTGGATGTTGTCTGCCAGCTTACTGGATGTGTACTCAATCATCTCATCCAGGTCATCAACAAAAATATTAAACAGGACTGGCTCCAATGCTGAGCTCTGGGAAATCCCAGTTACAGCCACCAGCTGGACTGCTCTCTGGACCCACCAGTTTTTAACACAGTGAAGAGTGCACTTCTTCAAGCCGTGACCAGCCAGTTTCTTCAGGAGAATACAGTGGGAGACAGTGTCAAAGGCTTTGCCAAAGTGCCAGGTAGAAAACATTTACAGATTTTCCATTATCCACTAAGCAGGGCACCTGATCATAAGTGGAGATCAGGCTGGTCAGGGAGGACTATTCACAAACCTATGCTGGCTGGGCCTGATCACTTGGTTGACCTAGATGCCTTGAATGTGAAGGCACTCAAGATATCTGTTCCACAATGTTCCATAACACCAAGGTCAGTCTGACAGGCCTGTACTTGCCTGGATGCCCCTTCTGACCCTTCTTGTAGATGTGACCACTGGCCAGCCTCCAGTCACCTGGGACCTCCCTGGTTTGTCAGGACTGATGATGAATGATGGAGAGCAGCTTGGTGAGCTCTTCTGTCACCTCCCTCAGTACCCTTGAATGAATCCCATCTGGTCCCATACACTCACAGGAGTGTCTAAATGGTTCAGCAGGTCAGTAACTACTTCCTCCTAGGATTCAGAGGGTCTTTTCTTCTCTGTGTCACTGTCTGCCAGCTCAGGGGACTGATTGCCCTGAGGATCACTGGTCTTATGGACTTACCCTATAGACTGCTGTAAAGAAGGCATTAAGTACCTCAGCCTTTTCCTTGTCCTTGCTGACAGTGTTTCCCTATGCATCCAATAATAGATTAAGATTTTCCTTTGCCTTCCTTTTACTGTTAATGTTATTGTAAACACACTTTTTATTATCTTTGACAGCAGTGACCAGATTGAGTTCTAGTTGAGAGTTCACCTTTCTAATTTTCTCTCTACATGACTTAACAACATACTTGCACTCTTGCAGAGCTGCCTGCCCCTTCTTCCAAAGGCCAGAAAGTCTCTTATTTTTCCTATGAAAGGTCCCTGTTCTGACAGGATGGTCTTCTTTCCTGCCAGGGAATGATGAAGACAAATGTTTTAGCATGTCACCTGTTGTGACATGATGAGGGGTAATGGTTTTAGACTAAAAGATGGTAGATTTAGTCTAAATATAAGGATGAAGTTTTCATGATGAGGGTTGCTGAGACACTGGAACAAGTTGTTCAGAGAGATGGCAAATGTCCTATCCTCGGAAACATTCAAGGTCAGGTTGGATGGGGCTCTAACCAAACTTATCTATTAGAAGATGTCTCTGTCAATTTCAGGGGGGTTGGATGCAATGACTTTTAAATGTCTCTTCAAAAACAGTCTATTCTATGATTCTATGGTAAATATTTCATTCTACGCAGCATACTTCTTGTTCTAGTTATCTAAAAACTGCAGTTATAGCACATGATTATAAGCAAGAGTAAAAAATTAGGCACTAGCCACCCAAACATTTGAAGAAAAAAATTGCAGTAATAACTAACCAGGCTCAAGCAAAGCTGCAGTCAACCCATGTTCAGAAAAAGCCTGTGACCTTGCTGGGTTAGTTTAACCTGCTGCCTCTGTATTAGAGATAATTCCACATTTACCAGGCTACAAGGCTACAACTAGGCCCATCCTGGAGTGCAGATGTATGTCCAGATGTGTATACACGTAGTGTTCTCATCCAGAGAGATTAATCGGGTCTAAATTGCCAAAGAGTACAGAGTTACTACGTTTTGTCTACAGTTGTGTCGTATGTTATCCCAGTGATGAAATGCCAGCCTCTTCCTAACGTTCTTTTGGTTGCTCCATGCCAGGCTTTCAAACAGACCAGAGTTCAACAGTTTTAGGAGAAATCTTAAATAAACCTCCTGATGGAAAACACACATTTTCATCCCCCCAAATTAGAACTGCCATTTTCTTTCATTGTCTATCATTTCTGTTCTACCCTATTTATGACCATTTTGTCCTCAGTACTGTTGTTTTCTACTTTAAAATCAATTTCAACCCACATGTGAACTGCCTTTTCTTTTTTTCCTTTTCTAAGGGTATCACCTCCTAAAATGAGACACTATTACAGATTTGGATGTTTTGAACTGTGACCTACTGACCCAGTCTACTATATATTGTTTCTTTACATTTCTCAGAAACATGCTTGCTTTGGAATAGTTTTTAATAGATTTAGCCCACAAACTCATATTCTAAAGCATGAAGAAGCAGGTAGACCAGACCTTCTTCACGAGAATTTGTGGGCTTTCTTCAAAAATGTTGGGGGTGGAAATAAAACTTTTTTTCAAAAGACATGCTAAGAGATGAAGCCTCCCAGACCCAGCTGTTTTGAAAAGGGATAAAATTAAAAAAATATTTCTAAGAAACTTTATTCCATTTACTTATTAAGTTTCAATTCATGTAATCCAAACATTACCAGAGTTGACTGGTTTACTTTGAAGATATTCTCCATAGAAGAGTTTACAATTATGATCTTTCATGCCTGTGATGTGGCTAGAAAAGACAGTAATTGGCTAGAGCCCTCTCCTAATTTAGAGCCCTCTCCTAAATCTACTTTATTACAATTTTTCTGAGGAACTAGTTGAGAAAACAATTTGCCCTCCATGTGCCAGACATGACTATCATCCATCATGAGGCTTACGTGCTTCTCCTTTCAAACAGCTTTCTCTGCATTCTGAATATGAATGCATCTGTTGATGCTCTCACCACTTGACTGGGATTTTCCTCAGCTTACATGGCTTGTTTCTAGCTGGGCACAGCAGCTGAAGAAGTGGAAAACAGCTGCTAGATTCTCACCACCACCAAACACAGGGTTCTCATTCTGGCATCAGCTAGGGGGATGCAGTTTCTACCAGTGAGGTGGAACAAATCCTCTGTAACAAACATTGACTTCAAGGGATGTTCTTTTATTGCACAACTTATGTGGATGCATAAGCACCCAGAGGACTCCAATACCCTGAGACAGAAGAACATCCTTGGCTCAGCCTCCACAATGGTGTGAAGCAGAGCCCCACTGATCCTGGTCAAACTCTGTTCTTTGGCATGCAGTGGAACCAGGGGAACTACAGCAGAAGGGCAATATCTAGGTACCCTAGCCAAGAAAATGGGCTAGCTAGCACTTGAAGCTTTGCAGCTGTTGTTAAAATGTAAAACAACCTCCAACAGTTGTATAGTAGTGTAACAGTCCCATGGACTTGCATGATGGAACATACAGTATCTTACAGCACCATCTAAATAAGAGAGTGAGATATCCTTGAAATGACAACAAGCCACTGTAAATGTGCACGCTTTCATCTCACAGAGTAATCTGACAGATTCTGTGACTGAGGAAGACTGAAGCTGCCATGGCTTACTAACACATAACCACAGACCTCATTTAGGGTATTTGGATTTCTAGCTTTTGCCAGTTCCTTTTCAAGGTATGGTTTTAGTCTGCATTTATACAAAAACCTCAAACTCCATTATCTGCCTCTTCACGTACCTTGAAAAGAGCTCTCCATTTCCTGAACGAGTTCTTCAGCAGTGTCTGTGAGGCTTTTATTATTTTTTTATGTTTTCATCAATTTTTGCAGCTTTATTTATGAGGCCTCACTGCTGTGCTGCCTCAGAGGTTAAAAGATTCCTACTATTGTAGTCAGTGAAATAGGATATTGGTCTTAGAATACAAACCATCCCCCTGGGAGACTTATTTTGAAATAAGTCTTTAACTCTGAATAGATTTCCCTTATGAAACCAGACTTGCATAGCGTTACTTTGAGCCTATCAAATAATTTTCTGGAAACTGAGGTAATCTGTCTTAATAAATAATGATCTGTCTTAATAAATAATGATCTGGCTCAAAAATGTTCCTCATTTTGAAAAGACACGGGACTATGGATTTTTGTTACGTAGTGCATTATGACGACAAAGCCTGTTTTAAAAATCATGCTTACCTAATATGTTAGGAAGTACTTCCATCATTTGTATTGTGGATTTTTCTTTCATTTCCTCTTTGTAGACATAGCCATCTAATCTTCCTCTCAGCTAGCACTATCATGTAGACCAGCTCTCAATACAGCATATTTCAAGGCAGTAACTAAACCACCCAGCTACCTGGGATCAGAAAGAGCTATAAGTATTTTCCAAAACTCCCAATATATAAAAAACCCCATATATCCCAATATATCAGAATTATTGGAAGAAACCAGTTATTTATCAGATACAGAGGACCACTTGCTGCCAAAAAAACCCCAGTGAATAATTTTAAATAAAAAATAATTTCATGATATGTTCATGAACCTGCCAGGAACATTACATTTGTCTGATGGATAAATTATTCATTGTGAAATATTTCTTCAGCACCATCTGTGACTAATGTTCTCAGAGCATTGTACTCTTTGTTATTTCATTGAAGACTTAAATTATTATTTAAAGCCTGTCTATAGTAGAGGCTGCAGAAAATGTTATATTAAATACAAACAAATCACTCCAAGCATGAATTAGATAAAAGAGATAATTATACCAAAATCATGATTAACTGGTCAACTTTTGGTGTTTAGCTGCAGAAAATCATCAGTGAGTGACATTGGGGAAGGATGCAAACAAGCTAAAATGGGAGGACACACCTCTCTCTCCTGCTGACACATTCACACTCCTGCCTGCCATTCTCCACCAACTCTCCCACAAAACATGAATTGTGCTGCTCATGCTCTCTCCTCCCTCTAGTCCAACCTATTTTCTTCCTTCCACATCATTGCCCCAGGCACTTTGGTCTGTATCTCCTTTGTGAGATCTTCTCCAGCACAGATGCCTTCATTCTTGGTGCTACCAGACCAAAGCTGCCAACATTTTAGTAATGTGCTTGTCTGAGCTGGATGCTACTGCTGCTTCTCCCTTTGTCCCTTGCCTCTCACTTTCCCTGAATGTAAGAAAAGATCCCAGATATCAAAGCGGGGAAAAGGGTCAACAGTCTCATCACCGAGTCAGTCAACATCCTCCTCTGTCCAACCCACCTTGAAGGGTATGTTGTAGGAATATCCCACACTGGGTTGGGAAGGAGCAGGAACCACAATATTCCTTTTCAAGCTTTCTGGAAACATCTGTCCCAATTCACAGCATTTTGTTTCCCTTAGCACATGAGCCACTTCTGCCTTTTACTCCGAGGGTGCTGATATGAAATGTAGTTGCTAGTATTTGAAGGTTACTCTAAAACCATTCTTTGTGCATGTGTATATGCATGCACAGGAACAAAAAAAAAAAAAAAAACCAAAAAAACCCACCCAAAAACCAGCATTTGCATTCAAAAGGGCCAGGCTCACAGAAAATAAGTGTGACACTATTGTGAGTCAACTTCACAGAAGAGCTTGGCATTGTTCATTTTTGGCATTGATCATTTTTCTTTTGACAGAACACATCAAATACAGGCTGAGGTCTACATAATGCACACAGTAAGTCCTGGAGGAAAAAAAAATCTTGTAAAAGAGCTTTTAGAAAGGTGGTTGGAAAGCAAAGAGGCTTTACATTCTCTCTGCCTGTGGCTCCAAAATGCCTGCTATACAGCTAACATTATTTCCCAACATGTCTGTTGGAACAAATTTCATAAAAGTAATGCTTCTTTGTCCACCCCCTAAAGAGATTCGAGACAGAATTTCTGAGAAAAGCAAAGATTTGCAGATGTTTTAAGACCCACTGTTGCCCTGCTGTCAGCAAATCTGACAGAGGTGCAAGAACTGCTGTTGCAAAAGTTGTGCTGAGATCACTGAGGTCCAGATCCAGCCAGTCAGGGTACTCTTGGCTCCTCAAATGCATTGAGACCCTTTGAGTTGAGACATATCTCAGCTGAACTCTGAACCTGTCTGGGAATTGGCTGTGGCCCAGTCCAAAAGTATGTAACAAATTGAGACATTTTTGCTTGAAGCTTGGAGTAAAAATGAGGTCTCATTTGAAGGAATTCAGGATACCTGAGACAAAGCTGAGTTAAGTACCTGGTGGGAAGGATTTCTTTTTTCACTCTTCAGTTTTTCCTATTAATTCATGGGATGACTAACCAGCATCACCTCTTCTCAACATGTGCAATGGCAGAAAACTGATCTTCCTCGTTGCTAAGCAGGTTCTATTCAGAGGAGAGTTCAAATTCCTGATCTTACAGTTAATCTGCAGAAAAAGAGGCTCAACAAGCTCTGGTTGTGTGATCACACCTGAAAAAATCTCCAACAATTTAAAATTCCCTGTATATTAATCTGAAATTCTTACATAATGCCTAAAAATTCTGCTATTTAAATTCTGATTTTTCTGTACTTCCTGGAATAATTTTTTTTTCCTAATTTTTTTTTTTTTTTTTTTTAATTAAGCAAAAGCTTTGGACAGTGTTCCTGTAAACTTACTTTGCTGAGGCTAATCTGACAAAGATAAATAATCCTTTGGGATGTGCACATTTGTGTAAGAGAAACATATTCTCTGCCTGCTATATTATTTGTGAAAAAATCACAGTAAACTTGGTACAAGATAGTACTTTCACTAAAACCTGGGACAAGATTAAATAAACGAAAATTTAAACACATAGAAGAAAAAAATTACCTGTCCTTCCTTTGGGACCCTGCCGTAACTAAAATTTAAGAACAGTCACAGAACTGAAGAAACCCCTAAGATTAGAACCTAAAGCAGTAAAGAAGGTTGTGACAGCCCTAGACGTATTCATTGTGGCTGTCAGATTTTTTTTTCTCTGATCAGAACTCCGATAGGGAAGAATAAGATATGAAGAGTTTAGAAAGAAGCAAACATATTTGTGAGGATGAGTATAACCGAGGGTGATTTTTGATAGGATTATTTTTAGCAAAGATTGAAGAGGTCTCCTTTCAGAAATGAAGGTACTTCAATAAATATAACACAACATTACCAGTTCCTAGATCCATAGGGTGTTTATGAGCAAGATATTTGAGATATCCCATTGTCCTGGTCAGGCCAGGAGAGGGTTAATTTTTGCAGTAGCCCAGAGAAGCATGGCCAGGACCCAGAGGTTATTCTGTGTCACCCCATGTCATGCACAGGGGGTGGGAGGAGAAGGGTCCCTTCTGGCCAGGTGGGTGGTGCATTGCTGGGTTCGCGTGGTGAGCACTCCCCTAGGAATTGCCTGCCTCTGTTACGTGCTGTTATCCATGCTGCTGCTGTTACCCTTCACTTCTTATTTCCTCCCTGTTTCTAGTAAACTGTTCTTATCACAACCCATGCTCTTTACCTTTTGAGCCTTCAATTGTCCTCTTAACCCCACTGCAGGGAGCAGGGGGAGTAGGCAAGCAGCACATGGTTCAGAGCGTTTAAGTGGGAGCACTAAACTGGGGAATAACATCCCTAGCCCACAACACTCATTTATCTAAACATAATTCACTGAAACGTCTACCATAATAAAGCAGATCTGCCAAAGTACCTAGAGTACCTGGCCAAAGTCTGTGTATTAGAATTCATACCACTCTCTAAATACTTTCAACATTAAAATCAAGTGTTCATCACTAGTTATTTAGTATACTTATTGAGAGTGTATACAAGGTACCAGTGTATGATATACGTGCTGCTAATGTGCATGTTTCAATTAGAGGAAAATAACCTTTTCCTAGCCTCATCATTGTAAATATTGCATTTTCAATATGCAATAAAGGTGAGAGTTTTATTCGTCTTAAAAGTCAGTATGAGATGTTGCAAAGGACACATGTTTTTTCACCTGGAACTGTTTATGTTAGCCTTTGAGGGTAAAAAAATGTAATTCTGTGAGACAAAAACCCCCAGTCTTTTCAGTCTCATGTTTCTCTGGGAAAAGCTCAACATTTTTCTTTGTCTTTGCTCAGCTGCATTGCTCTCTCATAGGCCCTGCTCTAGTCAGTTCCTGCTGAACTTACAGCATATCCCAACTACAATTCAACCAAGTACAAATTAGAGGCAGAGCAGTATCTTTTCTGACGATGCAACACAAAATCTTGCCCAGTTCTCTTCTGGAGAAATGTGTTTGCAGGAACAAGAAACATTTCTGAGAGGAAGTTCTGTAAGTCATCACTCAGAAAAAAGGTCCAACACAAAACTTCAGACCGCAGAATTTTATTATGGAGGCAACCTCAAACCTGACACTGATGGCAATTACCAATGACTACTTCTCGATATTTAGAACATAAAACTTTTGAAACAAATATGTGCTGTCATGATCAAAGCAAATACTCATGGTCTCATGATCTTAACTTCTGCAATTTTTATTCTTTCTGATCCAGTCTGCAGTTATATCAAACCACTATTTTTTAAAAGTTATTAGATGGATTTGAAATTTGAAATTTGAAAGGGCCCTCAAAAAAACTATTTCTCAAAAAGAAAACCACATTTTATGTGTTCACACACTATTTCCCTTACTCTTTCTAATAAGAAGGGTATTACTTTCATTATTAACTATTCATCAAATGCATGCAGCACTGGTGAAGTAGTTTTATGTTCCCAGCTGTTACAGTACAAAGTGAAATAAAGACTAACTTGCTGAATTAAATGGCATCCAATCCACTACTGCAGAGTGCCTAAATACACAGCTTTTTTTATGTGTTACCTCAGCCAAAAAGAGATGATCATGCAGAGGAGAATCAAAGGGACAAAACCAGTTCCAAGTCTGGGAATGCTCTTGAACTTCCCAACAAGATGGTGTCTGGCTTCCCATTGTGCCTCTGAGCATGGTCAGGGGCTTTCTCGTGTCACAGAAGAAATTTTGTATAATACAAAATAATAATGTCCTGGTTCATCAGAAAGAGAACCTGACACAGCACCCTCTGACCTGAGAAAGCTTTGCCCCTGTCCTCAGCACTAATGAGGCCACACTTCAAACCCTGTGTCCAGTTCTGGGTCCCTCGTGACAAGAAAGACATTGAGATGCTGGAGTGAGTCCAGAGAAGGGCAATGGAGCTGGAGAAGATTCTAGAGAGTAAGTCATATGAGGAGTGATTGAAGGAGCTGTGGTGATGGTGATGTTTGGTCAAAGGTTGGGCTTGATCGTAGAGATCTTTTCCAACCTAAGTGATTCAACAATTCTGTGATTCAAGGACCCTGTTAAGTACTGTAAGTCCTCAGTAAGGTCTCCCCAGAACTTTCTCTTCTCAGGCTGAACAATGCCATGTCCATGGCATGTTAATAATACATAGAGAACAGGTATGGTGTGATAGCAAATGCCTTTCAAGGGACAACTCCATGAAAACAGGCTGGGTGCGTGGGATGAAGTGATGGAATGATAACCAAGGAGGAACAGCAGGCAATTGGCAAGTCCAGGCTTCTCTTTTATTTTAATGAAATAATTAATAAAATAATAATAAAAAAATAATATTAATATTAGTAGTAGTATTGATAGTAATGCTCATACTACTAATAATATTAATATTAAAAATAACAATTATTTAAGTCAGTTATTCAGCTGGTAAGGTTTAAATTATATGAGAAATATTTTTTTGTTGTTGTTTTCTTTTTGTGCATGACAATAATTTTAGTGTAGTAAGTACCTGTGTCTAAACCTGAGCAGAGCGTAACCGGGCCACAGCATTTAAGCCATTTTGAATTGAGATCTTATGGCTCAATTAAATTGCAACCCCAATACTTTCTCAGAAGGGCCAAGTCCAGGCTCATTAGCTTCACTGCACCACTTTGTTCCTTCCCTGGCAGGAATTCCAGGCTGCTGGGACTTGTGCACATTCCAGGGGGTATGGGGTAGGAAGCAGGTGTCAGGAAGGCATGGTGAAATGGTGGGCAATGCTAGGCTCCTTGTAGACATGGACGTTGAGGTTTGAACCTTTTCTACACCAAAAATGTAGAGATCAGTTTTTGGTCAGCACATGGCTGATTCTAAATTTGAAGGGGTTGGAGAAGGGGGCAGGTTCATTTGAGCTTGTACATCTGTCCATGTAATAGCATGATAAAGAAGATATAAAATAAGGTCTGCTCTATCAACCCTACACAGAACATGTCACATGAAACAACTTTAAGGGACTGAGTTCTTTGACTTTGGATTAGGGAGTAGGTGTCTTTAGAGCAATGGTGAGAACACAACATTTAAACTGCAAGTGTTTAAGAAAGTAACTCCGACCAAGAAGCCACTCCCAGAAAGACTTGGCTAAACTTCTACAAACTTCTGTGGGTACATAGTTAAACTCAATCACCTAGCAGATGTTGATATACTAGTAATTATTTCTAGATGCATGTACACATCCCGATAGTATTTCTAACAGGAATTCTTCAGGAACTGCTTCAGACATCATGGTGATTCACACATTTACTGGGTGTAGTAAATCGGCTTAGCCACCTAAGCACGAAAACCCTGTCATCATTGTGAGAAAACTAGTTCCTGTAAGTGGGTAAGGAGAAAACTACAAAATTCAGCCCTTTGGAGGCTGGACAGCGTACAAATGAGGAGCTTTGCCAAGGTTTGTCTTCTCAAACACGTAATGCTGGAAAAAACAGCTTTATGAACCTGTGAAGTGTAATCAGAACTTGCTTATTGAAATAGGTTAATGCTGTCCATAGAAGCCCCTGTATTTACTTGCTATACATATGTGAGATTGGATCTGTATTTAGATTATTGCTATTGATTACATGTCATGAAAAATTGCTAAATAGGCAAAAGATATATGAGTCAAACCCCAAAATATTATTACCTGACCTTTAGATTTGTGTTTATAAAGCTCAGAAGAAATTTTATTGTGGAAAATGCTGGAATAGAACATGCCTGGGGTAAATGACACGGTGATTTCTCTGTAGAAGAGATCAGTGGATTTGTGACATGAAGTAGTTTTACTCAGAGCTTTTACAGTGAATCTCCTCAGTTAATTTTTCACTTCTCTTATATTAGAAAAACAAAAATATGATAATTGGCTATTTTTATTAGTTTTTTCTTTTTTTCCATGAAAATGTTTAGCTTCTAAAACCAGCAATACTTTTGTCTTTATCAAACTGGGATATAAACCTTCAGAAATTTCAGATCCTTTATGGCCCATTTGATTTAAATATATTCTTTGGAAATTTTTTTCTTTCATTCCCCAGCCATGATTCTGAATGTGCATTCAGGTAACTTCCAAATTTAACAGTTTTGTAATATGTCAGAACTTCAATACCAGCTTTATGGTTGGGATCACTGATGTTGGGCAGTTGCATGTTTGCCTTTCTGAAGAAAGAGTAGACGTGCTGTATCTGAACAGCCAAGAACCCTCATCCCATCTTGCTTTTCAATATGCAAGAGACTTGACTGTTCACGCCTTCTGCAGCACGTGGGAGGGACAAGAATCTCTTGACCTCTACAAAAACCCCATTTATGTCCCTGGCTATGAAAACAGATTTTATTTATTGTTATCTTTTACTGTCTTTAGGGTGTTCAGATAGATGGCATATTTATCTACCACACATAAACACAGTAGCATCAACAGCTGTGAAGGTAAGTGATTTGAACAAACCTGAGCTTTTGAAATATCCTCACCTCATAAATCAACCCACAGGTGTAACCTTGGCTTATCAGGTGGAATGAGCTTTGCCATCACTTTAAAAAACCTGACAGCTCTATTTTTGGGAGAATCACTGCCTTCCAGTGCCCTCCCAACAGCCATCTATCCCAGGAAAACAGGGTTATCCTGCTTGGCCTGATCCTCCTCTTTTCTTCTTTGTGTGGCTCACAACAGAATGAAGGTCCCGGTCAGTCTCTCAAAGATTTGCCCAGATAGCACGGGTTCTGTCTGGGGATCCTGGATGTGTGTCTAGTCTGCATTGCTTACATGGAAAAAAGCCTTTTTCTCTTTGCCTTCAGTGTCAGTTTTACCTATGTCAGTGAGAGTATTCTGGCACAGCAAAGTAGTACCTGAGTACATGCAGTTTGCTTTTTCTGGGTGCACATAACTCTGGGCATGATGCTGTGTTTGCAGGGTTTACTGTGTTCTATATCCTGAGGCCTCACCTTCAGAGGCAGAAGGAGTTTGATGGAAGAGCAAAGTGAGGAATGTCCATGTCCTTTGTGGTGAGCCCAGACCCCATCTGGTAAAGGGCAAAATCTTTATCAGGGCCTGATTTTCAGAAGTTAGTGCTCAGTGCATCCGGAAGAGCTGTTTCTCCAGTGCCTCCAGATGAGCAAATAAAAAAAAAAAAAAAAAAAAAAAAAAAGANAAAAAAAAAAAAAGGACAAACTACTTTCATAATTTTACCCTGTCATGGTTCAGCACATCTGACCAGGGATTAGACTATTTCACAATCTCCAGTGTTATGGTTTATGAGTTAGTAGTTTCATCTCCATGGGCACTGTACAATTGCTTGTAAAGCGATGACAGAAGTGGATTTGTTTTTATGGCTTCCATTTCTACATCTGGACCGTGGACCAACTGACAGCACTAAAAACCCAGGTGGCTTTACAGCATTTACGTGTGACCAGCAGACTGGGTTACAGGCAGAATCAGGTTTGGCCTCATGGACAGCCCTAGTTTCTTCAGAATGGGCACTGGTTCTCACCACACATTCATCTTTACAGGTTGATATTTATTCTATTTTAGCAATGTTTTTGAGCACCCATTCTGGAACAAGAACTAGTTTTGTTGTTATACAAACAAAGAAAGCAATTCTGATTCTATTATACCCCAAAAATTTGTACTTGAAGAAGTACTTGAGGTGACAGACAGAGACCAGATAATTGTGGGTGTACAAGAAAGCAAAGAAGCAATGTCGGTATCATACTAAACAAACTAATCATTAAAGGTGGGTTGTATGGAAATTATGGAAAAGGGTGTATGTGTGAGAAGAAAAATGAGCTAATTCAGACATGTGTTTATAGAAGCTTCTTCTATGTATGTGCAGAAGGGCTGGAGAAAACACAAAGGACTTCCAAACACATAGCACAGACACACAGAAGTGCCAGGTAGGGACTAATATTTATGGTCCCTGAGTAGAAATAAAAAGAGAGCTGGCCTTATGTTAACAAAGAGGACATAGCTAGGGGGTTAACTAACCAAGAAAGGACTTGAACACAAAGCAAAAATGCAATTCATTTGAAAAAAGAAAAAAAAAAAGGAGATGATGAGAGAGATGCAAAGACAGGAAAAATACAGTCGAGGCAACTGACCATTGCAACAGTGTTCAGAGCAGACATGAACAAAGCAAAGGTGCTTCTGTCTAGGTCAGAGAAAAGTTCCTGCAGTACTGTAAAGGCAAGTAGTATCAGCTATTAGCTTGCAACAGTTATATATTTATGGGTGGCTAGGAAAGGCATATGCAGAAATAAAACACAAGGCTTCTGGCTATCTGGGAAATGACAGAGACATGGAGGGAGATCTGAGTCAAGGAAGACACAGCTTATGGACCTGACGACAAACAGGACTGCAGTGTTGTCCTGAAGCATCAGCGTGGAGTGAAAAGATATTAAAGGCTGTCCCTTGGCCACATGCTGTTTAAACTGGCAGGCGGGTATCCATGAAAAGTGCCAGAGAGATCAGGATTTCCACCTGCCCTGGAGGGAATGGGTAAGGAGAAGAGAGGTAACTCTGTGAACTCTCTGTTCTTGAGATGAGAGTTTTTCTGAGATAAGCAGAGGGTAGAGAAAGGTGGCAGGGACAGAACTCTCACAGAAAGCTGAAAAGAGATGAAGAGGATGCTCGGAATAACATGTTACAGGGGTGGCTGTGGAGATGAGAGGAAAACAAGAAGAGGACAGAGTTTTGAGTGCTAAGAAAAAAATGTGAGCTTGGAAGAGCTTGGTTGCTATTGATGCAAGCAGATGACAACTCAAGATCAATGAAGATAGAGCATTTGTGGAGAAAAAATTCACAACAGCTCTTCTATAACCTCTTATACCCGAGTGCAGAGGAAAAATGTTGACTTTGCAGCAAGCCTAGAACTGTTCCATTTACAAGTCTCAATATGTTACTTTAACACTGAGACTATGTGCTTTATAAGTGTATCACAAATTTTGAGTAATTAAGAAGTAGTAACCTACTGTTTTTGAAGTAGAAAATAACTTACTGACTTCCTTGCAAATAATAGTTTTCATGTCTGCTTTTGTAGGACATATTTCAACTTTATGCAGCATTTTATGTGGGACTATAACTTCTGTTTCTGGCTCTACAATGATCATATACATTCCCTATTCATCAGAGAAGAGTAATTAAAATGAATGATCTCTCCTGAAAATGTGTATAACTATTTTTTAAATACTCAAAACTTAATTAAGAAAGTTAGAGGATTAAAGGATTAAAATAAACTTTTATGGGTTGGCTGAAGGGTAAAATTCTAAGAGTAAAATCATCTTAAGCTTTTACAATGTTAAGGCCAGGAGAGAAAAAAAAGATGTAAAAATGAAGAAGAAAAACTAACTAAAACTAAAATGGTAGGCAACAAAGAAATTACACCTTTTTATTAAACTTCTAATTTGTGTTATTTATTGGCAGTTTATAACTGCCTACTTAGGCATAGCTAAAGTAGTGAGAGTAGTATTTTCAATGAGCTGCATACATATGTCTTGTGCTAAAAATCAGTTAAGATAACGCTATGTGAAATACCTTAGCACTGAAAAAGGTTTTTATAAACTTTTGCTGTTAGAAATCATGGTTATATTATGATTAGGTAGTGAGGTACATGCACAAGACTGTGGAGGAAGAACAGTCTATGGACTTCGTTTATCATGTTATCCAAGATGAACCTGGGGCTCTAATACATTAATGACAAACCTGACAGTGATTCACCAGGCACAAAAATTCATCCTCCGAAGATATGGTTTGAAATGTTTAGGTGCAGGTGTATGCTAAATGCCCGTAACTGCTTAACATATAGTTTCCTACTGCTGCTCAAAAAATACCAGCCTTTTGACAGCTCTTAAGGTTTAGCTCAGGGTTTGGCACTCTGTAATTCTTCCCTAAAATTCCTGAAAATGTCTATTCGAGAATATGTATTCACTGAAGAGGTCAGTCAAGGAAGTGTATAGAGCTACAGGGTTTTTTATTGATACCTGCTAGAATACCAGAAAGTTTGATTCAACAAAGGGAGCTTATCCAGAAACCTACCATTGCTACCAACTTGCTCCACTGCTGACCACAGGCAGATCTGCACAGCTCTAGAAAGGCACAACTTTGGTTGTCATAATCTTTCACTTTGAAAACAATCATTCTTCAATCCCTGAAGAGACCACCACACTGTATTTTCAGTCTAATTAGCCAGGAGCCGGTTAACCTCTATTTTATTTTCTTTGTATCTTTAAAAGAGATGAGATTTTGAAGCCTTATTTCCTTGCTCTGAAGAAACCTGATATGCTGTATTTTTTTCAATAGAAATTTTCTTCAATACTATTTTCCAGTGCCAAGGTTCTTAAGGAAACTGACACAATGCTTTTGAGCCCATGGTGCACGATTTTATGTACTACCGCTCCTCTACAGCAATTACATCTATTTTGCCTAAGCTGCCTCTTACCCCAGTGAAAATTCCACACATCAGGACTTAAGTGATATGATTGAAATTGCTCATACCATTAAATGGCAATGAAGTTTACAGATTAACAAAGTACAACTGACGGCAGGTTTTAGCCTTTGGTTTTTTGCAACACAGCTCTATGTGAGTCAAAAGGCAATTTTTAGACCTTAAACCCATACTGTCAGATAAAGGCCAAGCAGTTTTCATATATTCACACCAGTGCTCCCAGAAGGGTTTTGAGATTGGGAACTTATTGTGAACTGCTTTACTGAAAGCTGGTGGAAAAATAGCAGCAAACAAAACAACAGCAGGGCTATTGGAGCAAGACGTGCCGCACAGAACCCTCATCTGTAAGTCCATGGCTCCTGCTCCTGCTCCTGCTGAACCTGAGAAAAGTTCTAATAGCTAAAGCAGTAATGTAGTTTGAATATATAACATGCAACTTTGAAGAAGCTCGTATGTCTTTGACATAAAACAGGCTCCTTGAGGTAGGTAAATAGTTTCAAGTAATAAAATTTTGTGTGCTTTCACTGTTTTGGTGAGCACCTATTGGGAATATTGGAAATTCAAGCCTGGAATGTTCTTCTAGTTGAAAAGATTTCTGTGGTTTAGATTTTAAAAGCTAGATTAAAATCAGGTTTTTTTAGATTGTATTTACAGTTCTTCAAAGTCAAATGCCCCCTTTAGGCTTAGAAGGAATAAGAACAAGTTTTAGCTATGTCATACAGCACTTGAAGCAGGGGCTCTATTTGTTCTCTCATCATTGCAAGCATGTAATTTCCATTAGTTTCAATTAGACTGATGTGTTTCTATCAAAGAAAATAGTTTCTTTATAGTGTTGCCTTAAATAACATGGAAACTAAGATTAGAAGAGATATCTGATGGCTCCTTAGAAATCCATGACTAGCCTCAATAAATTTCTAAGAAAGCTTGCTGAGTATGAAGCAGAACGTGTCCTGACTCTGTAACATCTAGGGTAAAATACTGACATTCTGGAAAACAACTAATTATTTTTGAGTAGATTGTTCTTGTGGATCCCTCGTTCCTTGAGTCCTGACTCCAATTTTTTTTTGTGACACAGTTTATTTGCTGTCTGGGACCAAAACTGTTTTCTCTTGTTTGCACTAGTGATGCAACCTATTCTAGTATCAAATGAAGCAAACCACATTTATTGTAGCATGGGAAAATCTGAGTTAGATGCCATGACCACCCTTCTCTTGTTCTGCTGAGTGACTTCAACCACCCCGTCATCCACTGGAAAAAAAGCAAATTGAGCTGCAGACAATCCAGAAGACTGCTGGAATGCATGGAGGACAACTTCTTAGGCCAGGTGATAGACAGCCCTGCTAACTACAGGGAATGTGACACTGTATTTGATGGTCACCTGTGTAAAGGAGCTAATCAGGGATGTCAAGATTGGAGGCAACCAGGGCTGCAGTGATGATGCACTGGTGGAGTCTGCAGTCTGTAAGAATATAGATCAGGGAAGGAGTAACATCAAGCTTCTGAACTTTAGGAAGGCAGACTCACAGCTTTTCAGGGAGACAGTCAGTGGGATGCTCTGGGAGACTGCCCATGGGGACAAGGAAGCAGAACAGAGCTGGCAGATCTTTAAGGAAGTCTTCTACAGTGCACAAGAGCTAGTAATTCCNCTGCAGTGATGATGCACTGGTGGAGTCTGCAGTCTGTAAGAATATAGATCAGGGAAGGAGTAACATCAAGCTTCTGAACTTTAGGAAGGCAGACTCACAGCTTTTCAGGGAGACAGTCAGTGGGATGCTCTGGGAGACTGCCCATGGGGACAAGGAAGCAGAACAGAGCTGGCAGATCTTTAAGGAAGTCTTCTACAGTGCACAAGAGCTAGTAATTCCCAGGAGAAAGAAATCAGGCAAGGAAGGCAAGAGATCAGTATGTCTGACTAGGAAACTGCTGGTCCAACTAAGGGAAAAGAAGCAAATGCACTAACAGTGGAAACTAAGATAGGTAATGGGAAGAGTATAGAGAAGAAGTATGGTTGTATAGGAAGGGGGTGAGGAAGGCCAAGGCAAAACTGGAACTGAAATCTAGCAAGGGCACAAAGAATAACAGGAAGGGTGTCTACAGGTATGTTAATCAGAAAAGGAAGATCAAAAAAGTGTACCTTCTCCAAGAAACAAGACTGGTGAACAGCTAGCAACAGACAAGGAGAAAAGTGAGGTACTAAAGAACTTTTTTGCTTCAGTCTTCACAGGCAGCCTGTCTTCCCACACCCTCAAGGGGATGAACAGTAGGATGGAGATTGGGAGAACAAAGTCCCTCCCGCTGTAAAGAGAAGAGCACGTTCATGTGAAGAATGTAAATGTGCACAGGTGTGTGGGACCTGACAAGATGCATCCCGGAGTCCTGATGGAATTGGCTGATGTAATTCTCAAGCCACTCTCCATGATACTTGAAAAATCATGGCAGTCAGGAGAACTCCCAGGTGACTGGATATGGGGGAACATTGTACCCATCTTTAAAAATGATAGGAAGGAGTGCCCTGGGAAATACTGACCTGTCAGCCTCACCTCTGCGCCTGGGAAGATCATGTAACAGATTCTCCTAGAAGCTGTGCTAAGGCACATGCAGGGCATGGAAGTGATCTGAGGCATCCAGCATGGCTTCATCAAGGGTAAGTCCTGCCTGACCAACCCAGTGGCCTTCTATGGTTGGGTGACTCCATCAGTGGACAAGAAAAGGGCTACAGATGTCATTTATCTGGACTCTCTAAAGCCTTTGACACCATCCCCCACAACACCCTTCTCTCTGGAGAGTTACAGATTTAATGAGTGTACCGTTAGGTGGCTGAGGAATTGGCTGGATGGTTACATCCAGAGGATGATCAATGGCTCTGCGTTCTGATGGACATCAGTGACAAGTGGTTTTCCTCAGGGGTCTGTATTGGGACCAGAGTTATTCAATATCTTCATTAATGACATAGACAAAGGGATCAAATGCACTCTCAGCAGATTTGCAGGTGGTCTCAAGCTGAGTGGTACAGCTGACATTCCTGAAGGATGGGATGCCATCCAGAGGGACCTGGACAAGCTGGAGAAGTGGCCCATGGGAACCTCATGAGGTTTAACAAGACCAGGTGCTGGTGCTGCACCGGGTCAAGGCAAACCCCGGTATCAGCACAGGCTGGGCATGGACAGATCAGAGCAGCCCTGCCCAGAAGGACTTGGGGGTGCTGTGGGTGAGAGGCTGGACATGCCCCAGCCATGGGCACTCCCAGCCCAGAGAGCCAAACGTGTCCTGGGCTGCATCCAGAGCAGTGTGGGCAGCAGGGCCAGGAGGGGATTCTGCCCCTCTGCTCTGCTCTGCTGAGACCCCTCCTGCAGGGCTGCATCAGCTCTGGGCTCCCAGCACAGGAAGGACATGCTCTTGGAGCAAATATAGAGGCGGCCACCAAGATGCTTAGAAGGGTGGAAGATCTCTCCTAAGAGGAAAGGCTGAGAGAAATGGGATTGTTCAGCCTGGAAATGAAGAGGTGTCGGGTGACCTAACTGGGGCATTCCAGTACCTATGGGGAACTTACAGGAAAGATGGGGCAAGACTATTTACAAGAACATGTAGTGACAGGACAAGAGGCAATGGCTCCAAACTGAGAGTAGGTTTAGATTAGATAATAGGAAAAACTGTGTTACTGTGAGGGTGGTGAGACACTGGAACAGGTTGCTCAGAAAAACTGTGAGTGCTTCATCCCTGGAAGTGTTCAGGGCCAGGCTGCATGGGGCTTTGAGCAGCCTGGTCCAGTGTAAGGTGTCCCTGGCCACAGCACATGGGTTGGAACTAGATGATCGTCAAGATCCCCTCCAACCCAAGTCATTTTATGATTCTCTCCCACCCAAATGACCAAGGAGATTAAAGACTCATTCCTTCTTCCAATGTATTCAGTTTTTAGATTTAATTGAAAGTTACCGTGATACTTTATTTGTGAATCTGGGAAGTTCATTGGCATCTCTGGCTCCCTATGTGAGATCATCCCTCAATGTGAGATCAGAGGGGTTTTTTCCAGAACACAAAAAAAGTAGAATCCAAAATGTAATGGATCCTTGATCAGACGTTCTTTCCTATCTAGTGAAAACTTGGGCTCTAGGGATTTCTGGGTCAGAATCTGCACTCAAGAACATTACAGCTGACTTCCTGAAAAATTGTCTACAAAAAGACTCAATTGAAGCTGGAGGCACTGGCACAATCTATGCTGTGCTATATGCATAGGTTGTGAATCCGATAAAAGTGCTGGGTTTCTAGACTCATCATTCTAAAGAAAAAAGGAATGTTTTACTGTCTGTATTATGCATATTGGGAGATTTTACCTCTGTAATTTTACTTTGGGTATGGTGATTTCTGAGTTTAGTTTATCTTGGAGGGTTTTGCATCATGGAAATGGAAAGGTCTGGAGGGTTTTGCATCATGGAAATGGAAAAGTCTGTTCAGATAATAACACACTATACAGAGCAAGACAAACCAGAATCTGAGTTTCTCATAGAGTTGATATGCTGTAGATAGAATGAAAAATGTTTTGTCAGGGCTGTGATTGCTTATGAACCCTGCTTATGATTTGTCCTGGAAACAGCATTCTGGCTGCATTTATGCTGCTGATGTTAATTTTTTAAACTCAGAGCTTAGATTTGACATAACAGTTTTTCTCATGGTAAATTAACATTACAAGCTAAAGGCATAAAGATTGCCTCATTTATTTAAATGTCTTCAGATCAGAACTATTTTGATGAAATTATTTATGTATTTCAATGAAAAGCTGACACAAGTGAGGGAAAGAAAAGATGAGTTAGTGAATTCCATCAGAAAATACCTTCTTAGTAACTTTGGTCTGCTTTGGAAACTTAGAAAAGTGTGTATAATTTTGTTTAGTACTTCAAAAGTCCTGGTTGGATGTAGTGAAGTCAGCCTTTAAAATTTGGAAAACATTTAAGATATTCTTGAAAATAACTTTTGTATTAACTAAAGCATATTTACCAAAATAACTTTGAGCTCATTAAAATTTAAAAGAAATGAAAGAGACCACTGAGCATTTTTCAAGGCATTGAATCTTGGTGAGTTTGTGATCTTTCATCAGAACACGAGACTGTGTCTTCTGATTTACACGTATGGAATAAGAAAATTAGTATCTGCCCCCAAATGCTACAGCCCCAAATTCTGAGGGTCTTCTACAATGATCATCAAACACTGTCTGATCTGAGGCTTTACACCCATATGGTTCAGGCAAATCAAAGGAGTCAACAAAGGCAAATGCAGAGTCCTGTACCTGGGGAGGAACAACCCCAGGCACCAGCACAGCCTGGGGCTGACCTGCTGGGGGGCAGCTCTGCAGAGAAGGACCTGGGGGTCCTGGTGGACAACAAGCTGTCCATGAGCCAGCAGAGTGTTCTGAAGGCCAGGAAACCCAAGGGTACCCCGGGGGGCATTAGGAAGAGCATTGCCAGCAAGTGGAAGGAGGTGATCCCGTCCCTTTACTAGGTTTGGCCATGAGCACAAACTGAAACATAGGCAGTTCTACCTGTACATGAGGAAGAACTTTACTGTGGGAGTGACAGAGCACTAGAATGGTTGCCCAGAGAGGTTGTAGAGCCTATGTCCCTAGAGATATTAAAAAGCTGTGTGGACTTCCTGAGTATTGTCCTGTAGGGGACCCTGCTTGAACAGTAAAGTAGGACTGGATGACTTCCAGTGGTCCCTTCCAACCTCACCAATGTGTGATTCTGTTTTTAAGCCATCCTGGTTCAGAATCTCTCATCTGGTAGAGGCTCACAGAGTGGCACCAGCTTCAGCCAACACCTCTTGGAAAAAGTCCTATTTTTGAGCTAAATCATGATATGACACAACTAATTTTTTTTCCTTTAAAGCGTTTTCTCTCTTCTATTGTTTGTGCATAAATGTGCATCAATGTAATTCTGCTACGTTAAATTTATGCAAACTCTTAAATGGAGGGCTTGAGAATTCAAACCTAGAGCTTCTGGGATTACAATATGGCATAATAATCATAGCAATTGCCCCAAAATTTTGCTTAGCTCAAAGCAAAACTACTCCTGATTGCCATCTAGTGAAGCAGAGTAGTATACTCCTATTTTATTACCACTCTGATTACTTCCTGTCTATAAGAATCTAAAGAGATAACCTAATCTAAAGGGATAATCTAAAGGGAAGCCCCCTCTCCATGCAACCAACAAAATCCAGGCATATGAATCTCAGGCTTCTCATCAGGTGATGAGGAAAAAAAGGGAGAAGAATCAGGGCCATGGCAAGCAATTCTGTAGTTATATGTGGTGTGGAACATATTTCCCCTTGTCCAGAACAATATTTAAAGAGAACTGGCTGATGCTGATGTGAACACTATTGGCGTTTAATGAATAACTGCCTTTTTATAGTTGAAAGCTCTCTGACCTCTAACATTTCCTTTTGCAGACAATTACTTTCTTTTTCTTTTTGACTATGTCCCTAAGGAAAGCAGAGTTTTTCACAGAAATTTTCAGGTCAGTCTTATGCCCTCACAACTCCTTCACTGATCTTGCGCACAGTCAATAATTTCCTTTCACCACTGGTTTATGACACTGCACAGTGTGGGAAAGATTATTCTCTTTTATGCATCCATCTCCAGGGTTTCTAATTCATTTGTTGAATCATAGTGTGAGCTCAGAATAATGAAGATTTAAACGCTTTTTAAAAGCTTGTTTCTGTGTGATGTGGATTCCAGCCCATCATTATTGGATAGATTGGGCCACATTAGTCACAAACAAAGAGTACAAACAGCTTTATTTAAAGTTATGATTCTTAGTTTCTAAAGGATCTGAAGCCAATCCACATGCTGTGACTTGTATGTTCAGTTACCAGGTTGTCCTGAAGCACTGTACTCCAAGGTAAATCACTAGAATTAACAGACAATATTTTATATTCTGAATAATTTTATAGTATTTTAATTTTTAATTTTCCAAAGACATTCAACAATATAATATGAAAAACTTTGTTATAGCTTTAGGCGAAATAACTTCTGTCTCCCAGAATCTGGGCTGATTTTTGTGGCTATTTTCCAGCTTTCATTTGTCCTTCTGTAAGTATTTTTCTACTCAAAATTCCCCCACATATAATTACTGTGGTGTCTCTGTCACTATTTTTTGTTTACTTGAATCTGAAATAGTCATGAGGCTACTCAGTCTGAATAATGCTTTCAAGGAGGGAAGCTATGGTTCATCTTACACAGTAGTGACAGTTTATAAGACAATGGAATTAATGAGATACGTAAACTTTACTATCTGTTACTTTTAACCTTAAATGATAGAAAAGAAATTAACATTTAAAGAAACAGAACCCTGGTCTTTTTGGAGAAGTTTTTCTGCAATTCCACAGTAACACTGTCAGTTGTGCTGAAATTACACTGACTGATAAAGGGTAAAGTTCTGGTTACAGTGCTGCAGAACTGCTCTCTCAGTAACAGGAATGGATCCAAAATCTGCTTGACACCAAAACTAAGTCACCTAAATGTCTTGAAGAGAGTGTAAAAGGTAAGCAGGCAAAAACTGAGATGCAGAATGGTTAGGAATAGAGTAATAAAATCGTTGTCAAACTTGAAAATATAGGGCCAAGTATAAGCACGGAAAAAAAAAGTTGTATGTTGTTCTGCCAGGTGGTAACAGTATGGCCTGGGTCCTTAACAGAGACCCCTATGGATGCTTGTGCTGTTCCTGCCACTAAAGGGAGAGAAACAAGTGAGGCTCTGCCTATGTGTGTATTTGAGAAAGACAGCTTTTCCAGTAGCTCTGGGTAGACACAGGGTGACTCTATTAAGCTCTTTCCAAAGACAGCTGAATCCTTTGAAGAGCAAGGGCTTAATTTGAATGGGTGTGATCCATCCTGATTAGGGATGAGCCTGAAACTCTTGGGTAGATTTCAGGACAGAAATAAGAAGAAACAGACATTTGATGAATCCCTAAAAATAAATTAAAAATACCTTCAGCTATGGTTAGAGGCAGGCTTAGAGAGGTGAAGGGGAATTAGTTCTAAGAGCTTGTGCTGGAGGCCAGCAAAAAGTATATATAACTGGCAAATGCCTTTGGGGTGAGGCTGTCACTGAAGTTACTCATGAACACTTCCAGAGACTGATTTAGATTATCTTCTGGCCAAAGATTTCAGATCTGCCAGGGTTATCCAGACTTGTACAGTGTTTCAGCCTCATGTACATGCCTCTGGGGGTGAGCTAAGCCATCTGTGGTTTGCGTTCTGATCAGAGGGAGGGGGGACTTGGAAAAAGACACCTTGAGCAGAGGTCACTGTTGATGTGCCCCAGCTCAAGCATAGCTGGTTTAAATCTCTTTATGAGAAAGGTGAGGATCAGATCGGCAAGGTAAAGCCTGTCTTAGTCATTTAGAGAGTTACAAACACAATGGCTGTTATGTGTGCCACTGGGATTTTCAGCTACTAGCAGCCACTCTACAGCATCCATTTTTTGTACAGAGGAAAAAAGCTGGTTACTCTGTTTTTGAGTGCAGCTTCACAGCCCAAGGACAAGAAAAAAACCAACTGTGCCTTCTAGCAAAATAGGAGAAAACGCCTCTCAAAACTACAAACCAGCAGGAAGCCAAATGTTCACAAGGGAAAGCACGTGCAAAGGACCTGACTGTCTTTCAGCTTCTTCTGCTTGAAGCCTAGTGAAAGAAACAGAGCTGCTCAGCAGGTATAAGCAGCATTATCCTGTTCTCTTCAGGGAAGGTAGAGCCATTTTTCACAATCTCAAAGTGAAAATATGTTTGTGCTTTCCTCCTTGGCTGGTGTTTTACTTACAGTCATGCCAACTTTTATGTAGTTAGCACTTGCTTTCCCTAGGAAAATGCCTGCTCTGGCCTTGATTCATTCATACCCACTACTGAGAGGAGTCCTGGTTTCTACTGTGAATTAGTAATGTGTATGTGTGTGCCAAATTCTACTGGAGTATAAGATAAAATGATTTTACTTGATAAAATAAAAACAATTTGCAAAGGCTTTGAACTGATTCATGTCAGAGTGGTTTGGGTAATATTCCTGCTTCTACGCATTATTGTTAGTGCCTTTGGTTTATAATATAAATAGAAGAACAACTTTATGTGAACTAAAGCATTTCCTTTTCTGAAGGAGTGCTGCAGCTTACGGAAATTAAACCTCAGTGTTTTCATTGTAGATGTGCTTTTGGAAAGTCTTAATGCAATTATGACTCTTACATTCATAATAAAGCTATGGCCTGTAGTTTAAAAGCAGTTGCTTATTTTAAATGCAGTAGAGAATCACAGAAATGACTCTTGCAAATGAAATAAAGTCAGATTCTCTTTCCAAGATTTGCTCAACTGACAGATGAGGCACTTAGGACCTTTCAGGATTAAATGCTTTGTCAGGCCAGGCTGGATAATTTCCCTTTTTCTTTTCATGCAAATGAAACTACTGGAAATCATAGAAAATCATGCAAGTCAATTCAATGAATGAACATTTGCCCAGAATGAACTTTTTTCCCTAGATTTTTGCTTTTTGCTCCCTGATTTTCCTTTCCCAAGGATGCCAGCTCTTGTCATATCACCTCCAACTTTCCTGTTGCAGCTCTCCTTTGTCTGCATGCCCAATTTATTTTCTTGTTCAGTACCTTCAAGGGTCCCTTTCTTCCCACCTATCACCAACCTTCACAAATCTTGATTGGACATATGTCATGGAGACTTCACTTCTCTTTCTCAAATTTGAATAAAATTGGCCAACAGATTAAAAAGCTGTCAGGGAGGACTGGCAAATAATTTTATAAGCCTCATTTTCGTAGGACATCAAGCTAGAAGGTAGCAATATATCAAAGGCAGGTAATTGATCTATGTATGAGGGCATAACAAATTGTTACGAATATTGCAAATAAATCAGCAGAGAGTTATACTTCTTAAGAATGGTGCCAGTAGATGGAATCAAAATTTTATACAGCCAAACATATTTGAAGGCAAATCAAGGCAGAATCCAATGGTTACAATTAGTGGGAGACATATACAATACTGTGGTTAGTGTTTTTCTCTTCTTAGAGGCAGTGCTATCAGATTAATATTAGACTTTGAGGATATCCTTTGTAAAAGAAGGTTAAACACATAGAAGTTGGGCATGTAGCTTTTCTAGAATGAAAAGTACTCTGAGCAATCTAACTAAGCATGAAAATGGAACTATAATAATAAAATAATGTATAAATAGTAATAACATCAGATTCAGGAGTTCTGCTCCAAATAGGCCAAATCCCCATATGATGATATAGCCAGAAAATACTGCCCTAAAATGTAAATTTTGAAATTACTATGATCAATGTCTTCTGAATGCCTGCATAATGCTTTCCTAAGTTATAAAATTTTACTCAGTAATTCCTGCAGAGAATGTAATTATTTTCCATGCTCTGCATTTGAAAACTATCAAATTTGATAATTTGTGGCTGAGTTATAGCATATCTTTCAGAAGGACATTCAATTTAAAGCTCATGACTAATGAACCATGTCCCTTGTGTTCCAAAGACTTTTTACAGTCATCGTTAAGGAGCTGAATTATATTTGCAATTTTTTAAAATTTCAAACTTCATTTTTAGGCATAGGTTCTTATTTGTCTGCCAGTTTAAAAAGTTGTCTAAAGTTGGGCACCTGTGCAGTTACTTGCAAACTGTTTCAATTGTCTTCTGATCTTTAGGCACTGTTGTCATCAAAAAGAAGGTTTTATAGTCCAGCTGGTTTGAGCTGTGCTTAACTGAAGACAGAAAAGATTAAACCAATAAAGACAATTTCCTTCTTAGAGTTCCACTGAGTCAAATTCTGCAGTTGTCCTTACATGTTATGTTGAATGTGTTAAAAAAAAAGGGTCCAGCTTAAAATTCAAATCAAACTCCGAGTTTTATGACTAGTGGTTACAGTCTTCATATGAGGGCCTTAGTACAGAAATGTACAACAATATGTTCACCAGTAATATCTTATTCTTATAGAATCAATGAAAAATGGGAAAATTGCTGGTAGCATTCCACTTGAATAGAATTTTAAACAAATACTAGGAAGAACTTTCTATGCACTCGAGATTGATTTTTTTAAAAATTAATCTATAATAGTGAATCTTATATGTTCTGCTTCTGAGAGTACTGGCATACTCAAGAAGTGCTGTACCAATACTGGAAAAAATGTGTAATTTTTAAAACATAAATGTATCAACATTTTCTGGAAGCAGTGTTAACAGGAACATTGCAGGCTGAAGTTCTAGATTCAGATACTACTTTTTAATTACAGAATTTGCTTTGGCAGTGCTCTTTAAAAAGAAGAGCATATTTGTAAGGTAACAACACAATAAAGGACAGACTACCCACTGAACTTTAATTTTATTATACCCTGTAGCTAGGTATTTCACCTATAACTAAATTTAAAATGAAAATAGTGATTCCAAGGATCAGAATTGCCAGAGAGCTGGGGTAAAGGCTGTATGTTTGGGTTTTGTTCTTGTGGAGCTAAGGATGGCATCATATTCTGCAAAGAAAGAAAAGATATAATTAAGATAGACCAAGTTAAGATATTTTAATCTACTTCTGATTCTAGAAGCCAAAGTGTTAGTTTCTGTGTGACATACAGGGGTGGTTTTGCGTCAGTCATAGGAAACCTAAGTGCTTTTAAAAGCCATTATCAAAAATGTTGCAGATGTTTACACAGAGTTTTGTTTTTCCAACACACAAGAACAGAGTCATTAGGTTGATCAAAATACTCTTTTCTGAGATTCAATACATCCTGACCTAGTTAGATTTCACACAGTTAATCAAAACACCTCTTTCATGCAGTGAGATAAGTTAAATGAGAAAGTAAGAAAAATCCATCTGG
Source organism: Daphoenositta chrysoptera (assembly GCA_013397915.1). Lineage (NCBI taxonomy): Eukaryota > Metazoa > Chordata > Aves > Passeriformes > Daphoenositta > Daphoenositta chrysoptera. Next base: position 301,161 of record VZRO01001501.1, on the reverse strand, counting down.
GAGACTAAAGCAGCAAATCTGTGCAGTTCCCATTGAAGTAGAATGTGTGATAAAGCCAATGAACTTCAAAACTTACAGTTTATTTTATGGAAGTATATCTGCAACACACATCTTAGTTGTGGGGTTTTTTTAGAGCAAATGTTGTGACATAGGTATTTTAAAAAACTGAGGTATAATGTCTTTTGCGAAAAATAAAGTTATACGGCAGACTGTTCTTTGTATATAAAACTTATCTTCTTCTGTGGATTGCTCTGTGATTTAGAGAAAAAAACCACTACAGACTAGAGTAATAGGTTCTTCCTACTACTAAGATGTTTTCTGTATGTAATCCTAAACTTAACATTGTCCACTTAGGGGTAAGACCCATAAAAAGACAAACCAAAACAAAAAATACCCCAACAAACCAACCAACCCAAAAAAAAAAAAAAACCAAACCAGAACAAACATGTGAAAATGGAGTAAATACACTAAACCAATAATAAACCAAGAAAAAACTACAGACCAGCCAGTCTCACCTCTGTGCCTGTCAAGATCATAGGGCAGATTGTCCTGGAAAGTCTGCTAAGGTACCTGGACAACACGGAGGTGACTGGTGACAGCCAGCGTGGCTTCACTAAAGGCAGATCGTGCCTGGGGGCCTTGTATGACAGAGCTGCTTCGGGGTGGATGAGGGAAGAGTGACTGACATCAGCCACCGGGACTTGAGCAAAGCCTCTGACACTGCCCTGCATGGCAGTCGTGTCTCTAAATTAAAGAAACATGAATCTGATGGATGGGCCACTTGGCAAATAAGGAATTGGCTGACTGGTTGCACTTTAAAATTTCTATGAAGTGGGAAGGTTGCACCAGCAAGGCTGTTACATTTTTTGGCATTCTTTCAGGTATACTTGTATTGGTGGTATCACCTAGAAAGATACTGCAAATGCAACAAAACTATTAATTGCTTCCAAGATGTTTAAAAAAAAATATTAATGACAACTTCTGCATTAAAAATATGTGGCATTTTATTTGATTTCTGTTTAAAGCATACTAATATAATTGACGTAATTCAACTTTGAAGTTTAGACATTGACAGTTAAAAGTAATATTCTTTTTAAGACAAATACTGTTGCTCATCTGTTTTGTGTCATCCTAAAAACAATAAAAAGTCATTGAAATGGTTTTCTGTTGTAGAATTTGCTGCAAAAATGACTATGTAAATAATTTTTAATTAAAAATATTATTTTCCACAATAAAGGAGTATTTTTGTCTCTGATTTTGTTTTTTATAAGGAAAAAAACAGAAGAGCCTAGTTCCTTAAATGTTACATTTTCCTTGAATTTTTTTTCCAGTGCCTGGCTCCCATCACAGCTGTGATCTCTTCTCCAGGAAAAGCCAGCACTTGCTGAAGTTTGTGTGGGGATGATGCAGGAAGGTGTTCTGATGAGCCAGCCAATACTTATTAGTTGAGTGGCCATCAGTGCCTGCCAAGTGTGTGCCACCACCTGTTTTATAACCTTTTCCACCCTGAAATACAGATTTGGATCTTTCTTTTTTGTGCAGGTACTGTTTTTCACAGAATAAATGTGAAGTCAATAGTTTCAGAAATCTTTCTCTATTCTCAAATTAACTTGAAATGGTCAATTACTGCAGAAAAGAGCAAAGAGAGAGTCAGATAAAGTCATGCAAGAAGTGTGATCACACAAACTGAATTAATTTAGAAAGCCAGATTGAAAACTGCTGAGCTGTATGCTAATGGCATTGTTATTATCTTTGTATATACTTCCTTTTTTTTTCAGCTTTGATAGCATTGTATCTTAGTTGATACCAATGCAGAATTAACTTTTAGATAGTTTTAATCAACTAGCCTTTATTTTTTGTATTGTAAACTACTACTGCTCTTTAGAGCTTCATCAGTTTTCATCTTGTAATGACATTTTCCATTGTTGTTGAAGTATTCAGAGCTGAATGTTAGAGGTTAGGATTAAACCCCAGGTACATATGTTTTCTTTTTAATTCCGGGAAAGTAATATAATATTTTAATTGAGTCTTTCCAGGAATTTGGTTTAAAAAGTCAAGGTTAAATATATGGTATGTAGAAACAACAGCTGCGATTCAAACTTTTTTGGTTAAATTCACTTCTAATTTTGGAAGCACCAATTATTCCATTGTACATGAGAAAACACAGCTGTAACTACCAGTAAATTAAGCTTTTTTGTAAAGCACTGTATTTTAAAGATCGTTCTGATTCATGGTGATTTCTAGCAAATGTATTGCTGATTCAGTGCAGTAAAGTGGCTTGAAGTTTTGAGAGAAGATTGGCCTTAACTCTAGTGCAGCAACCCAAACAACACAGCAGTGTTAAAAGCAGAATTAACAGTTTTTTTATTGTATTTGATAAAGCAGTACTCTTCTGTCTGTGCAACACAAAAAGAGATCCTGTAGCTACAACAGAAAGCAGGAGGGAGTTCCTAAATGAAAGACAAAACTTTGGAAAAACTTTCTAGTTAGTAGTATGTGTAAAGGTGCTGTTGAGGGTGAGCTTTTCTCAGTTTACTCTTATTTATTTTTCAAATTCTCTGTTGTGCAGTATTTCTTAGTGAAATTACTCATAGAGAGAGAAACCTTTCAACTTGCTGAATAGGGTGGGTTATGTATCAAGACTGAGGTGACAGCATGACACCTCATGGTGACATAGTCAGCCACCTTCGGGCAGTAATTCTACATTGATTTTTCTGAGTTCTGCATTCTCCCTCACCAGTAGCACCGTATTTGTTCCTTGGTCCAATGCTGAGAACTATATCCTCAGGGGGACTGAGTTTAGGAGACAATGGCATTGCATATATTAAACTCAAACACTTGAAACTAATATCTGTTGTGTTTACAGATGTGTAGAGGAGTCTGTAGGGGAGTAGCTATTTCTAGAGGAAGACAGGAGGATTTTATGTATCAGGAAACAAGGTAGTTTTGGATCCTCTGAGTAGTGAACAGGGAAATGAAACCGTTTGCTTTCCTTTGGAAGTAGTTAATCTAATTAGTTCCTATGGTTGTTTGCAAACAACCAAGAGACTTGATGAGCCCAAATGTATTTAGTCCCATCTTAGCCATAGATACTTTTTCAAAGTGTGGACTATTTTGTTTCCCTGTACTTTGCAGCCATTCTCAATGAATAATTGAACCCTGGGGTGCTAAAATCATGGATGAGCGGATGAGACTGGCCCTCCTAAATTAAGTTTCTTTCTGTAGGGTGGGATTACAGGTGGATGAGATTTTGCAGCAGAGCTGCCACTTTCAGCAAGGTACCTTATTAATCAACTCCTCACTGCATGCGGCTTTGTCTGAGCATTGCTGCCAAACCAGCCTCTTACCCTGAGGGAAGGCTTGACATGAGCAAGCCACCACTCTGCCAAGCTGCTGTGACAGATACACTGCATCTGCCACATGCAAACACCATCTTTTCTGATTTCTTTCTCACTCAGAATAAGTGGATCATACAAAGTAGTAGTCATTGCTTAAAACACTTGCTGATGTTCTGCATGGCTGGCTATATACTTTGAGGCAGGAGCTATTCACACTTGGGATGGCTGTTATCTAAAAACTGCAAAATGTCAAGTTGAAGCTGTAGAGACACTGCATAGGGATCAGCTGTTTGCTACAGCTTTGATCTTGTATCAGTTGGTAAAGGTTTGGCATGCCCATGGTAGCTAAGTATAGGGAAGTAATTCATTAAGATAAAAGCTGTGGTACTTAGCTGCCCATGCAGTTTTGTAATTAATTGAAGAATCCTTCACCTATCATTCTAATGGTTCTTCCCTTTTCTAATGAAGTCCCTTTGCTGCCATGCTTTTGCTCTGAAGATCATCCACACTGAGGTACAATACCCTGACTGGTGTGGCTAGAGACCCAAGGGACTTAAGACCCTGGTAAGTCTGTCACCTGGCCAACCCAAAGCCAGACCATGAAGAAAAAGATGCTGTCTTGCTATGCTGTGAGAAAAAAACCAGTGTAAACAGTCATGATACACGTCAGATGACAAATTGAAGGCATCAGTGCTTTCCTTGTTGCCCTTCCTTTTCTCTGGTTTGGCTCTGTCATGGGTTATAGAGTTAAGTTGATTGGCAGTTTCTCAATCCAATTATGCTTTTAGAATTCGCATATTTAAACCTGCGAGAGGCACGGGAACTTCCTCTTTGAACCTGGCTCCTGCAGGAAGGAGGGGTGAGGGGGAATGGCGCCTGGCCTGGCCCTGGGGGAGGCAGGCCAAGCCCTCTCCCCCAAATGCCAGGGCAAGGGGTCCCTGGCATGCTGCAGGGACCCCTCCCACCAAAGCTGCAGGCAGCCAAAGATCAATGGGGGCTGCAAGGCCGAGATCACCGAGCAGCTCCCAAGATCCGGGAGGGGCTTCCCCTCCCCCCACTCCACAGGGTCCCCCGTGGGCCTGGAAAGAACCGATTTTCAGTTTTCTCAGACTGAAGAAACTATTAAGCAACTGGCAGCATCAAAGGAGAAGAGCTTTTCTTTCAACATAAGCTGCTCACCATGGCGTTACAAGTTGGAGGAAGAAGGAGAATGTAAATCAGGCGGGGTGGAACGGAAGGTGGCGGTGGGAAGAAGAGGGCGGAGCCGTGAGCCATGCGGAGCTTAAACCGACCCTTTGTAAACCATGGTAAAAACTGTAATACCATAAACTGTTCTGTTATCCATTTAAAGGACATGGGGGGGATCTGAGAACACCCCATGTTTGGATGTTCAGTGCAATGGACTGTCTCCGAACAGACAGGACTATTGCATGTGGCAGTTTAGAAACCACGCGGAAGCAGAGAGGAGACCTCTTTCTTTTCCCTTGAATTTGGAAAGACATTTTTAAGAACTTTAATACTGAATAGAGATTCCATCTTTGTTACCCTCCTTGCTCTCCTGGGCAGCCTGTGAGGAGGCTGCAGGCCCTGGTGTGATGGGGAATGGGGAAGGGATGGTGCTGGCAAAGAAAGGAATGTTTTTTTTCCTTTACTTTCCTAAAGTCTTTTTTCTTTTAATCCTGCCTAGTAATAATAAACTATCTTTATACTCTTTAAAGTTTCTGAGCCTGCTTTGTATTTTTCTCCTAATTCATATCTCACAAAAACAAGTAAGTGAACTAAACCACTACAGGTTCCAAATTTCAATTGCTATTCCTTTCCTTGCAGCTTACCCCATCCTCAGGCTTTCCTCAGCACAGTAACCCTTCAGCCATGTGGAAGTGCTGCTGTGTATGAGAGTTGCTTCTCTGCTTGGGCAGGGTGACCAGTGAGCCAAACATCTTGTGTGTGTGGGTACATGATGGGCTGGGGGAAGTATGTCACCTGGCATTTCCAGTGAAGGTTTCACAATAATGCCTTCCAATTCCAATGTGACATTAAAAAAGACACTGCAGTAGAAAACTTTCTGTAGTCAAAAGCAACTTTATTAAAACCAACATTTCTTTTCTGAAAAAAATCCAACCAACAAAACTGAATGAAAAAACAAAATTCCCTGTGAAGGTGGCAGAGACCAGAAAAATCATAGAAGTTAAGAACATTCAACCCAGTCAGACTGGGATACTGTAGTGTGCATTTAGTAAAGTTTATTTACTACATCACATTTCACTGGCATTATTTCGGGGTACACACTGATCTGAAGACTATCATTGCTTTTTCAGATTTCTCAAAAAAAGAGTTACAGCCTAATTTATTCCTAAATTTATTGTTGATATGGATGGAAAGAAAATAGGTTTGAACAACTGTGTGAAAGACTTTGTGGTGAGGTCAGGTTTGTTCTCTAACCACCATTGCAGAGATTTGCCCTAGAGGCTGGCTTGCTGTTCATGCTTGTATGAGTTACCATTTAACACTGATGAGGTGCTTCTCTAGTTATTTCCTGAATTGTTTGTTCGTTTGGTTTGGGGCTGTTTTAACATGAAAAAGGAACATGTAAGCTTTTGATTTGAGCTATCTGAGTGAAAGTATTAATGCTCCAAGCCCAGTGTAAGCCAATCAGTCAGAATATGGTAAACAACTGCAGATAACTGTTGAACATAATTTTGAGTCGTTACAAAAGCAGTTTGAGGAGGTGATTGATTGGTCACTATTGCCTCCAGAGGCAGTAGCTATGAACCAAATGGTACACAGAGGCATGAAGCATAGATGTCAGTGAATACAGAAAATGTGTGTTCCTGCAAGGCCTCTCATTTTTCTTCTAATCCTGTCTAGACATCATCATGTGTGACCTGACTGAGGTCAGGAAAAAGTTTCTAGACTTCACACTGATGGTGTCTCTTATAATGTTGTTTTTGATGATTTTTTTCAGAAAGGTGCTCTAGCCTAATTCTGCTTGTGCAAATGGCTCCCAGCAGTTCTGTAAAAAGTATGTGTCTATGATCTGACCCTTCTGGACAAGTCTCTTCTGGTCACAGGTATCAGCTGACATAATAACTTCCAGAAACTTCTTTGTCCCTCTTCTGATCTTCCCTTTAGCCTCTCCTCCAAGGTTTTCCATGCAACAGTTTTGAAAGTTTATATAAATGCTTTCCATCAAATCCTGGTTATATTCCAACAGCAAAACACACTTCAACAGAAACAGTATCACAGCCCTTGTAAGGAAGTAATTTGTGATTCAGATTTCATAGTTGTACTAGGAAATGCTCTGGATCTTCATGTGCTTCATCTTTTTAAGAGTCAGCTTCAAAGCTGTTCTTGAATCAGGGACTTTTTAATGAGTAAATATCTGGTGGGAGTTAATGATAAGTTCATTTAAAAACATTTTATTTCTGCCACAGTACTGTGGGAATAGAGTTTCTGTGTTGGCATTAACACTCATAATCAGGAAGACTGAGAACCAATCTAATCCGTGGCATTTCTTAGGCACATTTGAGTGATCAAAAGGGATTTGCAGAGATTATGGTTTCTTTGTGCCATGCAAATCATGTCAATTAAATGAATTAGGAAACAGAGCAACTCAAGTAAGACTAGCAGTGAGTCTGTGGACTTTAGATCCAGATATTTAGAAAGCCATCAGGAGAGGTGCCTGCAGCAAAAACAGTGCTATTATGAGGAGGAGCAAGTTCCTGATCATTGATTCAGGCTACTCTGGACTAGACTGTGGTCCCTGTACACCTGTAAGTCAGGACAAGCTAATATTAGTAACTGTTTGCAGCCAGGAACTTAGTCGAGTGGCCCCTGCTTACCAGCAAATTATGAAATAGATATTGACTTTCAGCCAGACACAAGAAGATATTGTTCTACCCCCAGGGAGGGCCCAAGATAATGTCCCTACTCTATGAGCACCATGTCCTTTCAAGATGCTTAACTGCAACCACTATGATATGGAACATTTAAACACTGCATAATAATTTAATTTCTAATGCCTATAGAGATGAAAAAACCCAGTAATCCAAATGTTAGTGGCCTTTGATTTGCCGTATGAATTAATGAGCTAAGTTATGAATTCAGTTTTGGATCCAAAACCCCTTGAGAGCTCTGACCTTTTGATCAGTCTTGATCCCATTCTCAGCACCACAATTTGTAGCAACCTTGTAATTAATCTATGACTAATTTATTTCTCTACATTTATACCCAATCACAACTTACAGATGGTATTTGAATAATAAAAATTAAAGTAATTAACTTGCATTTCAAAGCTTTACATCTCAAAAGATAAAAGACTAGAGGTGCAGGGCTGTATTACACTAAAAAGATTTGCTGGACTGTAGATTACAGGCCTTGCTACAACAGATGTGACTCTATGTGGTCCTTTACATACCTTTTCAGTGGGAATATCATGAAACCATTCAGGTTTCTCAGTCAGAGTATTCCCAAGTCCTGGTTTTGGCTGCAATAGAGTTAATTTTCTTCCTAGTAGGTGGTAGGTACAGTGCTGCATTTTGAATTTAGAATGAGAATAATATTGATAACATACTGATGGGTTAGTTGTTCTAATTAGTGCATACCCTGAATGAAGGACTTGTCAGTTTGCTATTCTGTCAACAAGCAGGAGAACAAGACACTGGGAAGGAGCATGGCCAGTAGTGCTGACCTGAACGGGCCGAAGAGATATTTTATACCAGAAAGAGTAATGCCCAGTATATATACTGGGGACAGTAGGCTGGGAGCTACTGATTCTCCTGGGGTTTGGGCTAGTCATCAGTCAGCTGGTGGTGAGCAACTGTATTATATATCACTTATTTCTCATGGGTTTTATTCCTCTTTCCCTCTCATTCTTTCTCAATATTAGTATTAATACATTATTCTATATATAATTAATATATTATTGTATATATATATTATTAGCCTTTTAGGAACACTTGTTCAGAGACTCCCCTGGAAAACAGTACTTAATAACAAAGGTGTCCAGGAAGTTTGGATATACTTTAAGAAGGGAATCTTAAGGGTGCAGGAGCAGGCCATCCATATGTGCTGAAAGGCAAGCTGTCAGGGAATAAGACCAGACTGGCTGAATATACTTTACAGGAGCTCAGGAAAAAGCAGAGGTTTTATGACCTTTGGAAGAAGGGGCAGGCAACTCTGTAAGAGTACAAGGTTGTCTTTAGGTCATGTAGAAAGAAAATTAGGTGAACTCTCGGCTAGAACTCGATCTGGTCACTGCTGTGAATGATGATAAAGTGTTTTTATAAATACTTCAACAAAAAAGGAGGGCCAAAGGAAATCTCCATCCACTGCAGGTAGTACACTGGAGAAGGAGAAGGCTGAGGTACTTAATGCCTTCTTTACAGCAGTCTATAGGGTAAGTCCTTAAGACCAGTGATCCTCAGGGCAATCAGTCCCCTGAGCTGGCAGACAGAGATAGAGACAGGGAGCAGTTTGCACTCCCTGGAGTCCTGTAGGAAGCAGTTACTGACCTGCTGAACCATTTAGACACTCCTGTGAGTGTGTGGGACCAGATGGGATTCATCCAAGGGTACTGAGGGAGGTGACAGAGGAGCTCACCAAGCTGCTCTCATCATTCATCATCAGTCCTGACAAACCAGGGAGGTCCCAGGTGACTGGAGGCTGGCCAGTGGTCACATCTACAAGAAGGGTCAGAAGGGGCATCCAGGCAAGTAAAGGCCTGTCAGACTGACCTTAGTGCTAGAGAAGGTTATGGAACAAATCATCTTGAGTGTGATCACATGGCACATACAGGAGAATCAGGGGTTCAGGCCCAGCCAGCACAGGTTTGTGAATAGTCCTGGCCTTCCAGCCTGATCCCCATTCACAATCAGGTGATCTGCTTAGTAGATGATANTCAGAAGGGGCATCCAGGCAAGTAAAGGCCTGTCAGACTGACCTTAGTGCTAGAGAAGGTTATGGAACAAATCATCTTGAGTGTGATCACATGGCACATACAGGAGAATCAGGGGTTCAGGCCCAGCCAGCACAGGTTTGTGAATAGTCCTGGCCTTCCAGCCTGATCCCCATTCACAATCAGGTGATCTGCTTAGTAGATGATAGAAAATCTGTAAATGTTTTCTACCTGGACTTTGGCAAAGCCTTTGACACTCTCTTCCATGGTGTTCTCCTGAAGAAACTGGCTGGTCATGGCTTGGAGAGGTGCACTCTTCACTGTGTTAAAAACTGGCAGAACGGTCAGGTCCAGAGTGGTGGTGAATGGCCTTACCTCTGGTTGATGGCCAGTCACTAGTGGGGTTTCCCAAGGTTCAGCACTGGGATCAGTCCTGTTTACTATCTGTATGAGGAGATCAAGTGCACCCTTAGAAAGTTTGCAGGCNGGCCAAGGGCATCCTGGCCTGGACCAGCAACGGTGTGGCCAGCAGGGCCAGGGCAGGGATTGTCCCCCTGTACTGGGCACTGCTGAGGCCACACCTCGAGTGCTGTGTCCAGCTCTGGGCCTCTCACTGAAAGAAAGACATTGAGGTGCTGGAATGAGTCCAGAGAAAGGCAACAGAGCTGGGGAAGGGTCTGGAGTACAAGCCCTGTGAGGAGCAGCTGAGGGAGCAGGGTTTTATTATTCTTGAGAAAAGGAGGCTCAGGAGAGACCTTATCACTCTCTACACCTGTGTGCGAGCATAGCAATGTGGGGATGATCTCTTCTCTCTGGCAACCCGTGACAGAACAAGAGGACATGGCCTCAAGCTATGCCGTGGGGAATTGAGGACGTACATCAATAAGAATTTATTGATGTAAGGGATTGTCAAGCATTGAAACGGGCTGCTCAGAGAGGTGCTGGAGTCACCATCCCTGCAGGTGTTCAAGAAATGACTGAACATGCACTTAGTACTGTTGTCTAGTTGACAGGATGGTGATTGATCAAAGGTTGGACTCTAGGTCTTACAGGTTTTGAAACCTAAATTATTCTGATTCTATGATTATCATTAGTATTATTTTGATACCATTTAATTTTTTTCTCATCTTGATCTTATCTTAAGATATGCCACGTACGTGGCTGGAGTTAAAACATGACATTCCTTTTTGGCTTCCCAGACCGGAGGACAATTGAAATAAAAATTAAAACTTGTGGATTGAGGTAAGAACTGTTAAATAAAAGAAAATATAATAGTAATCACAAAAAATATAATTGCAATGAAAAGGAGGGAGAGAAAAGAATAAAACCCAAGAAAAACAAATGTTGTACAATATAAGGTCTCTACATCTGCTGACCAATGCCCAGCCTGGCCCTCAGCAGTGATCGACCCCTACCTGCCAAATTCCACCAGTTTATACCCTGAATTTCCTATGCAGCACCATACATGCTAACATCTCTCTTTTCTTTGGACATTAAGGGTATACTTAACCTGAAGCTATACAATTCAGCTATCCATCCCCATCACCTGTAGGAGAAAAATAGGTATTTTAAAATATACTTTATATAATATATATATATTATATATATATATTAAAAGCATTAAAATTTTAAATTTAAATTTAATAAATAAATAAAAAT
>VZRO01001501.1:249297-290198 GCA_013397915.1 Daphoenositta chrysoptera | reverse complement strand
AAATTAAAAAAAATAAAATATTAAAAAAATAATTTATTGCATTTTAAAGTAACATCTACTCTAAGATTAAAAATGTGGCAATGATCTAGGCCAGTAGCTCAAGTGTCAATACCTATATTGGCCAGAGGAATTTAATCTAAGGCTATTAATATCATTTGCATCTCAAGTGTTTGTATTCTGAAGACACAGAGAATAACTTTAAGGCATACAACACTTATCTTGACTTAGTGTTATAACTTGCATTATTTTGATGGAGTCATATATCCAACAGCATCTGGCATAAGGGAAACAAACCACAGATAATTGTTGCAAGCTAGAAGAATTCTCCACATGATTTGTCAGTGTGTTTGAGATGCTGAGCAGGAAACACAACACAGCTAGGCATAAGCTAATGGACTGCATGTAAGATGGCTCTGAAGAAAGTTACAACAGTATTAAATTTGGCCAGATTGAATAGTTGAAAAAGAAACAGAAAAAGAAAGACAGGACATAGCAGGACACAAGAAAGCAAATATGGTAAATGAAGAGTTAAAATGTGCCCATGAGACTTCAATGTGCATTTGAGCTTAGTTGGGTGACATTTAATATGTCAATATATTAACTATGCAAGTGGTAGCTCAACTTTCTTAACACAGTAAGTGCTCTGAGAATTGTTGTGACACATAGCTCTTTGATTTAGGCTGGAAAACAGCATTTAAAAAATAAATACATAAAAACATTGCCTCAAAATACAGCATTTAAAATGCATGTCACAAAGCCTTTGTCCTAGTAAGAGATTATGCTTAAGCCACTTGTCAGTCAATTTTAAAATAAATTTTAAAAAGTTCAGATTATTTTGTCCTTACTGATACCCTCAAAAAATCTTTCCTAATCAAATGTATGAAGAAGTTTCCAATGAAAGTAAAAGAATTATCTTTATGATATGAATACATCTTGAATAAAATCACTAACAACTTCATGCACATGGAAGTTAGGAGACAGCTTATAAAGACATAGATAATACTTCTGATGAACTTCAGTTCCTTTGATAAAAATTTGATTGCATTTTTTGCATGGAAATGCTAGATCTGCTCGAGACTCCTAAAGAAGGACAGACATGAGTAGGAGAACTTTTCCTTCTCTTGCCCAGTTTTTTTTTTTCAGCTGAATTTAATGTATGTGAAAGGAGCACACTGTAAAATCAGGTAGCTGAAATCCTTCTTATCAGAGAGCAAATCACAAAATGGGTAAGTTTGGAAGGGATCACTGGAGGTAAATCTACTCGCGCAGGGTCCCCGACAGCACAGGACTCAGGAATGAGTCCAGACAGCTTTTGAGCATCTCCAGGGAAGGAAAACCCACAACCTCTCTGGGCAACCTGTTCCAGTGCTCTGTCACTCTCACAGTAAACCTCTTCCTGATGGTCAGGTGGAACTTCCCTGTGTATCAGTTTGTGCCCACAGCCAAACCAAGAAGAGCCTGGTTTGTCCTCTGGATACCCTTCCTTCAGATATTTGTATATATACTCATGAGGTCCCCTCTCAGTCTCTTCTCAGGGCTGAACAGACCCAGCTCTCTTAGCAGTTCCTTGTAAGAGAGATACTCCAGTCTCCTGACCATCTTCACAATCTGCTGCTGGATGTACTTGTAAGGACTTGAAGAGCAAAATGAACTGTCTCAAAACAGTGTTAAAGAAAAAATTCCCATAAGATAAGCACCGATGACAAACAGGGAGGAGTTAATTCCAAGCCTAAATGGAGGTTTGTTTAACAGTAACATTTACTGCTAAACAAAATCCATACTATTGACTTCGGCACATGGTCTCATTTTACCTTTAATTTAGGCAGAGGCATCTTAATTGGATCCTAACACTGCTCAAGGATCTCCATGTCTTGCGTATTCTGAGGAGCCCAGAACTGGACACAGCACTCCAGGTGAGGCCTCACCAGGGCTGAGTACAGGGACAGGATCACCTCCCTCCACCTGCTGGAAATGGTCTTCTTAAAGCCCCCCAGGATGCAATTTTCCTTCTTGGATACAAGGCCACACTGCTAGCTCAGGGGTAGCTTCTTGTCAATTTCATAGGCAAAGGAAGTAGATTTTTTCCTGCTGTGATTGTCTGGTCTGCCTTTTGGTGCAGAGTTGGAAATATGTGTCAGGATCTATAGCCACCTATCGTTTTGACCTCATATTAAGACTGGTGCCAAAGATTAGCATGAGACAGCAAGCAGATATCTAGTAGCCAACAGATAACCTGAGATTATATCTGCTCTGATTGAAAAGAAAAAATTATAATTTATAAATCTAGGTATAAAAGGTTTCAGGTCCTATCAGCAATTCTTTTAAACAACTTTTCTTTCTGATTTGGGATGGATATAATTCATTACAGGAGGCATTGGGTGTGTATGGTTAACCTGGAAATGCTGGGCACCTGAATCAGCAAAGCAGGTGGCCTGTGTTTATCCTTCTCTATGATCTTCTATATCTTGGTTCCTAAGTTAGGCCCTGAAATTTGGGAAGTCTGAGACCTATTTCTTTATTTTAGGGGAAATAGCTAGTGTAAATCCACAAAGCACATTCTAGGACATAAATGCCTTGGTCTTGCTGTTGCTAGTACAGACTGCATGTACTGCTCATCTAAACAGCATCATAGGAGATAAAAGTGTTCAGAGTGTAAAGAGACAGAAATCTACATTAGTCAGCTGTCTGCCCTTTCCCTTCTTCTTTTTGTTTTTAACAAACCAGATTATTAATAGTGTTACTTTCTTTCCTCCTGATTCTGCAAGTTTCTCCTTTTAACTCTGTTCCATTTCGTTCCACCTGCCATGCACCTCTGTGCAGACATTCCACCTCTTTTTATATTTACCCATCTTATGCAGAGAAATCGGAATGCTGACTTGGTGCTGTCACGAATGGATTTTGATATAAGTTCATCTCCTGTCCTTGCCCAGGCCTATGGCAGCAGGCAGGAGGTGTATTGAAGTGACCAGCACCTCAAAAATCCACTCTATCCACAGGTTCTTTAATGATAGTTGATTTAGTCTATTATGAAATCAATTATTTATTAATAGACGGGAAAACTAACAGACAAGACTTAAAACAAATTATCACTACACAGGGATAAACAAAAGAAATACTACTAGTAGATTGACATACAGTACACGATATTGGTACCTTTTCATTTTTAGCTAGCAAAGAAATAGTATAAACCTAGGATCCAATGTTTCTTACCATCCGAATGTTAGTGGCACACACATAAAGGAATTCTTTCACTCAATCTCCTGGAGAAGTAACCGCGAAGCTGCGTCCAGACTTCGGGGAGAAGTCTCTGCCATCTTCGGGATGTAGAGGCTTCTGCCTCAGACATAACTCGTGTACCTTTTATAGTCATAAAATCGTAACTCTTAAAGTCAGAAGTATCTCTTATCTCTCCCCCATCGGCTCGCCAGACTAAGCTGTTGATTGTAAATCACCTCTTGGCGCCAGAGATAACTGCTGGTGGGCTCCTCCACCCTTGGTTATCTCTTTATGCACCAGCTATTGTGACACACAGCTGGGGGTGCAGGGGATAGTTGTCCTGCCACAGGTGCAATACCAAGTTTTTATTTTCACTCTTTCCAATAGGATTCAGTGGATGTCATTCTTGGTGCCCCAGCATTCATTTGGCCTTTCAGAGGGGTGCACCTTTACTGAAAGCATTCTGCTCACTGGCCACATAGCAGGAATGGGAAGGAGCCTATTACAATATCCTTCGACAGAAAAAGGCCTGACTAAATTAATAGCTCCGGCAGACTTGTGGCAGTTCCTGCAGAATTTCCAGCCCCATGGGACAAGGCAGTTCATGTAAAGTTCTATGTGCCTGACATTATGCTTTTCCTCGGGGATATTCTGGCCAGCAGTGATGCTGATGTTTTTTCCTGTTCTCAAGCATTGTTAAATTGGATGGTAGTTCTAGCTAGCAGTTGAAGCACGTGCTCTGCAGCCTTGCCGACAGGTAGCACTCTAGAAAGAACAAACCATTTTTGGGGACAGCTCCCTATGTAATAAAACAAGAATAATTGAGAATAAAGGCAACATGAAAACTACTGAAAATGAGTGTGAGAGGCATAAAGGGGTAGCATTTCGAAATAATCACAAAAACTGTTAGCTGTCACACTCAAACTGCTATTGGAGGCTCCTGATGAATGAAAGAGACATGGTTTTCCTTTCAGATAGCTGAGATATCCCAATTCTAAGGATTAGCATATTGTCAAGAAATGGTACTATTAGGTATGGACAGAGTACTAAAATATTAGAAGCTGTTTATGGAAAGAGAAAAACTCTTGGTGGATGAGTTTACACTTGGGTAGCTGATTGTTGGAATAGAAAACTAACATTTCTGCAGCACCTAGACGTTTAAAGTTTCTTGGAAAGAACAGGTTGTCACCTTCTTCCTCCTGACAGCAAATGCAGGGAGTTCAATACTTAGGTACTGGTGTACAGTGCCTCAGATTAACTTTCATGTTTTATGCTGAAAAAGCACATTGGTCACAATGGTCATGGTCTACTCTTCACAAGCCAAGAAGTGAAGAGCTGAGTGAGTGCCATTCATGGATCATGCAGCCAGCTGGGACCAGTATTCCCCAAGTCTGTGTTTGCTCCTGATGTAGCAAGGGCAGAGCTTCAGCATCTGTGACGTGCGTTAATGTACAGCTCACAGAGCTGCTCCAAGAAGACCCTTGACAGACCAACACAATTTTTGACAAACCAACGTGTCCCTTATCCTTTGCCAACAGTTCTAGGTGGTAAGTCAAGAAAGTAATAGTGCCTTAGGGAATGAAATGGGATCCAGCTTACAATTTCAATCCTGTATACATGTGAATCATCCAATGTACATGGAACTAGTTGCATTTTTTGATAATTTTATTATTTGTGTTGAGAAATAAGTTTCTTCAGTACATCTGTGCTGACACGCTATTTAAATGTGTGTGAGGAAAAATAGTTATTGAATTCTTCTTCCCAAGACCTTTCAAAAAGGATGAGTTTTAACAATAATTTGTGTTTTTTAAGTGAATGGGAGAATGGCTGTTTCTCTTTTCCCTCTACACTTTTTTTTCCAGTGAAAAGCATTTTTTTCTTGAGTATGATTAGCTATAAAAGTAAGTGAAAATATTTTTCAAGACTCCAATAAAATTTGTTTTATGTACATGAAAGACTAGTGCGACTTTTAGAAAGTGAAAAAGTGTTTTCTTCATCTTTAAGGATTTATCTGCTTTCTTGGTGTTCTGGTTTTGGCTGGGGTAGAGTTAATGTTCCTCACAGTGGCTGGTTTGAGGCTGTGTTTTGGATTTGTGCTGAACACAGAGTTGATAATGCAGAGATGTTTTTGTTATTGCTGAGCAGAGCTCACACAGAGCCAAGGCCTCTTCTGCTTCTCGTACTGCCACACTGGTGAGGGGATTGGGGCTGCCTGGGAGGGGACACAGCCAGGACAGGTGACCCCAGCTGACCAAAGGGATATTCCAGACCCTGTGACATCATGCTCAGTATATAAAGAGGGGGGAAGAAGAAGGGAATGGGGGGGCATTTGGAGTGATGATGTTTGTCTTCCCATTATATGTGACTGGGCCCTGCTCTCCTGGAGATGGCTGAACACCTACCCATGGGAAGCAGTGAATTCATTCCTTGTTTCAGTTTGCTTGTGTGTGTGGCTTTTGCTTTCCTTTTTAAACTGTGTGTATCTCAGCCCAGGAGCTTTCCAGCTTTTACCGTTCTGATTCTTTCCTGACTCTGTTGTTGTGGGAATGAGCAAACAGTTTCTTGGCGCATGGTAGCTGTGGTTAACCCATGACACTTGGATACAAAATTTTGTTAAATATTGTAACAGAAAATACTAATTTTAATTTTAAAAACAACAATAATGCTTGAAGGAGAGACTTGCACAATTTTTTGGCACTTAGTTTCAGTTCACAGAAAGAATAAAGGCATAAAGAAGAAAAATACCCTACAAAATACAAGATCTGAGAGACTTCAGGGATGTAAGAACACCACATAGGCATTACAGGCACTGGTGAGGAGAGAATACCCTTGAAACACGAGAAATCAGATTTTGGAACTGCATTGGAATAGGATGGAATTGATATAGCTATCACAATCCAGTGTATAGATATTTTTTTTTTCTTCCCTTCACTTACTGAACTCTGTTTACCTTGAGTCAAGAGTTTTTCTCACTTTTGCCCTTCTGAATTTCTGCCTCTGTCCTTCTGGGTTTAGTTGACTGCTAGGCACACTATCTGTCTGGGGTCAACCCACCACAGGAATAAAGTCTGGACTTCTGAGATGAGATGTTATTAATCCCTGTAATTCTTACAGAATTTGAAATTAGTGAAATACCTAATCTTGTGTGTAATTTATTGCTTATAAGTTTCACACTAAAGGAGAGAAGGGTTCTCAGAAAGAAACCTAAGTATTGCAAGTAACTTGCACTTACTGTGCTCCTAAACCGAGGAAAACGCAGAAGTGAAAATAAAGTGCACAGACATTGGTACACAGGAGTAAATAAACTATATTGGCTCCAGACAGATTACAGTACTGTAAGATGTGTTTATAGTACTACAAGCAGTGGCCTAAGGGTAAGACCCCTGCTCTCAGACTAAGTGATGGGTAGTGGGACAGGTGTATATTGCTGGAAGTTGTGGACAGTGATCTTCATGTAACTTTTGGGCCAGGAAGTTCCTATGGCTTCTGATAGAATGTGTGGCAGGATAGAGTCCAAGTGTCACGTTATCTTGAGTCATCCTACTAGCAAATCACTTGAGGTCCAAAAGGATGTGTGCATTGACTTGGAATGTTCAATTGTTATGTCCTTACACATAGTACAGACCTATCTTCTCAATAATATAGAGAAAATGAGTACCAGAAAGGACCAAATCGAGCTTCTGGTAAGTAAGAAACAGTGTCATGACCACAATACAGAGGGTGAGAGATCTGCAGTGTTCAGTAGAGAGAGAAATAAGTTAAAAAAGGATAATATACATTGATCACATACTATCTCTAGAAAACAGGGCTGGCATGAATAGATCTTAATGATTTGAAATGGCTGATGGATAGCTGCAGAGCTCGTACTGTCTCTTTGGATATTTTGGAAAAGCTGACAACTGATAGGACTTTTTCCACTCTTGCTCCGTGGGATTACGTTTTTGACATGGATATATTACTTAGAGAGGTAAATGTAACCATGTTTTTACTTCCCAGGTAAAGATTAGAAAAAAAGAGCTGTGAAAAATGATTATTTAATCTTAAATTAAATGGAAAGACAGACACTAGGCTAAAGTTCTTTAATTTTGAAGGAAAACTGAGGAAACTTAGAACATTGAGAGCTAGAAATGCAAATGTTTTGTGGAATTTTTATGGAATCTATGAAGAAAAGAGTTCTAAGTTTACACAAGAGACCACCACAGAAAGGATATTAAGATAAGCAGATTTCCTAAAAGGAATGCATTAGTGGATTAGGAAATAAGAAAACACATGTCAGAAAGTATGGCAGTGGAGTGAGAATTTCATAATCCATCTCCATTTAAATCATGTGCTGTAAGCTACCCAGAGACCTAGGGAAGAAAATCTGCCCAAATTTTCTTAAATATTGACCAATGAGCCACAGTTTATTTTTATGCATGATCATCTACCATTCAAAGCCTTTCATATTATTCATATTATTTTCACCTCTCTTTCATTTTTTTCTTTGTTGGCCTTAATATTCAGTTTTTTCACCACATTATTTCAGATTGAGTTTTTTGTTGCTAATGGTGGTGGTGGCTTTTTTGTTTGTTTGCTTATTGGGTTTTTGGGTGGGGTTTTTTTTTTGGGTTTTTTTTTTTTTTTTTGTTGTTGTTGTTGTTGCTGTACAATTTTTGTTGTATTCCTCTTTGTTTTTCCTGTGTGGCAATTCACTGAGAAAGAAAGAGTCTCTCTATAAGACTTCCAGAAATAGGTATTGCGAAGACAAACTGTGCAATGCTTCAAGATATATTTCCCGGAACTATATTGCATTTGGACATTTGGTGTATTGGTATAGAGATAATTTTTGCTAAGGCAATAACATAACTGACACAACAACAAACCACCCCACACTGTTGACAAGATTTTGGGAACTAACCCATTTTCAAAGGAAATATTTTGTTGTCTGATAATGTCAGATTTCGGGCATCATTTCTTGTGTTTCAACCTTAACATGAAATAGTGCAGAAGATATGGATTAGGCTATGCATATTATTAAACTACAGATATCACCCTTTTACACCCAACAAAGAAAGTTAAAAATACAGTGATATCTGTGTTTTGGATGTTCCCTGGTTCTGGCCAGGACAGAGTTAATTTTTTGCAGTGGCATGGCTAAGTTGGCGTGGCTAGGAGGTTATCCTATACCACAGCACATCATTGCCAGGGTAGGGGGTGAGGAACTCTTCCAGGCACCTGAGAAGGAGGGCAGGCAGCGTTTGCTGTTGAGCAAACGTGAAGGACAGGGGAAAGCCAATGTTCATTGTTGCCCTGGGTCCACAGTGAGCATTTTTACATGTAAACCATGCTCTCTTTTGTACACTTTTTTTACTAACATTGTTGCTGTTACTATTAATTTTCTTATCTCATTGCTGTTTCCAGTAAATTGTTCTTATCTCAACCAGTGATCTTCACATTTTGTGTGTACAACTCTCAACTCCATCCCGCTTCAGTGAGAAGGGGAGAGGAAGTGGAAGCAAGACAGAGGCATCTGGTTTGGGAAAGTCACAGTGGAGGCACTGGATTGGGGAGTACCATTCCTAAACCATGACAGGATGTCATTAGCACAGCTTTTATAAAGACTATTTCCTTCAACAAGTAACAGATACAATTTGCAGTAAATTAAAGGGAAAATTGAGCTCTGAACTACCAGAACTATCCTAATGTTGTGAAAGGCCTTATCTGACATATATGGAAAGCCTGTATGTCTGCAGAGCCTGTATATTCAAAGACCAATGTTCAAAGCAAAGATGTTGTCAGTGTCCCTCTGAGAGGGACTCAAGGGCAGAGATGGGACTGTGTTGTGAGGTGTTCAAATCCTGGAACGGGCCCCAGCCAAGTTCACTGCAAGAATTCATCAGGTTACAGAACTGTAAGCTATTCTAATTTGGGAGAGAAGCAGTTTGGAGAATAAGATAACAAGACAGCAAGAAAGTAAACAAAGAAGGACTACACCATCTCGGACTGTAACCAATCGGGGTCTCTGACGAGTGCATGCAAGGCGTGGACAAAGCAGGGGGTCCAATCAGGTCGTGCGTGACCGCGTGAACAGCTACTGCAGAAATGCATAAGAGTATTGTAATGTAAACAATAAAGGGTCTCTTGCGCAATCGTATTGGTTCGTGGTACAAGGGTCCCGTGAGCTCCCGCAGGACTGCATTGATTGGCCATATAAAATATCCATCTCAATGGTGCAGAAAGCTACAGGGCATGGACATAGATTGCAACTGATAAAGCAGCCAAATACCAGATGTCTGATATGTAAGATAACTAAATCAGTTTCGTTATGCCTCATATGCAGCTACTGGCATCCTAGGAAGTGACTAATCAGAATGACAGAGATGTAATTAGACATAAATGGATTGTGGCAAATCTTTCTGCACATGAATAATATGGGAAAGGTAAAAAAGTAAGCCTCCCCTTATAAGCTTCTCTTCATCTTCTAAGGAATGGAAAAAACTCCCCAAAATAACAGTTCCTGTGGATGTTTCTTGGGGCAAAAGGCTCTTCAAAAAGCAAAGGCAGGAGGCAGAACAAAGATGAGCATCATGATCATGACTGATGCAGATTTCTGACTGATCCTCAATCTTCTGCAAACTAAGAGACTAACTTATGCAAAGAGGCTGGCATGACACGGGGAGCATTTGAAAGGCCAAGACAGACAAGTTCACTCTGTATGTTTGGCAGATTTGAAAGCTGTGCTCACGGTACGGAGTTTCAGATCTTCAGAACTGCCAACACAACTTTTAGCCTTTGATTGCTACTGTGATGAAAGGTTGCAGCAACACTGGGGCTGATTTTGAAAGAATCTGTATTTGTGATGGAGCTGTAAGAAGTGTATAATGCTGTGAACTGTTGCTGCCTGTGGAGTTGAAGTTGCTACTATAGCTGCAGTGCAAACCCAGGACAATGCAATAGGCACACCAGCCATACTCTGGCACTCACCCTCAGTCTTTCATTCAGGGCATTAAACAGCAGCAGCAATTATACACAGCTGAAGATCCATGTAATATTGTGCGTTTTTTAAATTGAAGCACTGGACATTTTCTGGTTTTCTGTGTAAATTTGGAACTTCATGTTGGTTAGGGAAGGCCAGCATCTACCTGGTTCCAGAAATACTATCAGTTCAGCTACTGAATAATTTTAGACAGAGGAGTTTCAAAACTGTGTGGATGTCACTTTCTGAATCCAGAGCTCCTGCTGTGCTTTTGAGCTGTGCTCACTCTAATAAAATCTAAAGAGCTGTCTCTACTACATCAAGTCATGGAGAAGTTTGTTTTACAGCCTTTAACTATACTCTAGTTCAGCTTCTCTGACAGGCAAGGCAAGAGACATGCATCTCTCCAGTTGCGTGAAATGCAGTGGAACTGTTGCAGCAGCTCTTTAACTTTTGATATTGCCAGGGTGCTTTGAAGCCCCTGGGTATTTTAACCAATACTTGGTGGCCAGTACACACCTGGATGTTAGTTCTTCATGGGTGACTGCTTTTCAGCACTTCAAGTTGCCTCTTGATGGGTGGTTTTAAGTAGTATTTGAGCTTTATTGTGGTGATAGTCCTCTGATATCTGCTGCCCTCAGAAACGTGTTCTACTCTGTTCCACTGTTTCTATTAAGTAGTCCTTTGGCTTTGTAAAACTTTTAAAACCTGAACTTCAGTGTGCAATGCCTACCTAGAAAGTTCTTGAGCCCCATGCTGTACTGTCATGTAGTATTTTTAGAAGTATCTTTTCTTTCATTATTAATAATTACTATTTGTGAAGCTCTTGGAGACTGGACATGAAAACGTCCGGAATGAAATACCACCACTAGATGATTGTAGGAGAGGTATTTCTATGAATATTAATTTAGTCTTTAGGCAAATTTGATTTATCGGTGTTCTTCCTATTTCATGTTTGTTATCCATTAAAATATGAAGTGAGTATATGACATGCATGACAACAGATTCATACAAAACCATCTTTTTGGAAAACAAATATTTGGCTCTTGCAAGTCAGCATTCATGTCAGAAAGGAGGAGGGAAACCTGGATGACTTATACATCTAGCAAGTATGACCTAAATTTCAAATGGTCTTACGTATGTAATAAACCTAAATTTATCTTGATTGTTAGAGAACAAAGAACAGTCAAAAGATCTATATAAAGAAATTAAATACAGTTTATTTATAGGCTAGGACTATCTTAATAATGGTTCCATTTAGAAACAAACTGTTAAAAATGTACACTGTAAAAACTAGAAGCAAATTGATTATTAAAGAACTAGAAGTTAAATAGCCTCAAATACAAAAGCCCAGTACGTGCTTTCTGCTATTTTCCTAGGGTTTTTTTAAAGATAAACAAGTAGGAAAATATCCCCCTTAAGCTGAGCTTATGTTATTTTTAAGAGTGCAGAGCAATTTAGCAAAAGGCTGCAAAACTTCACTATTAAGACTTCCAGCATGGCTGACACCAACACTTTGCAAATGCTGCTCCTTTTAGCTTTTATATCATGCTTATGTTTTTTCCTCATTCGTCCTTCTGTCACAGTGAGGTTGAGCACGAGACTTGCTCTACAGCAATGGCACAAGAGCAGGGAAAGAAGGCAGAACTCTCCCTCACGTAGGGCAGGGTTGGGAAGGCACCTGCTAGATGAGACAGCAGCTTGCAGAACAGGGAAGCCTTCCTGATGCAACTGGATACAATTTGGAAGAAATGGCAGCTGCACCGCCTCTGTCACCAACTCCTTATTTCCTTCTGTTCTGGCTGACCCAGCCCGGATCTTCAGTGGCTGTCAGCCTTTTATGGATACTCACTTCATCTTGTGGGGTCCTACCTGCGGCACATCTGATGACACCTAAACACAACTGAAAATTAAATGATGGAGAGTTGTTCTTTCCATACATAGTGATTAGCATAACACAAAACTCCCATAAAATAAGGTCTCAGATATCCACAATTAGTATATTTTAATGAAATGTTTTGAGCTTAATATGCCCCTTTCTGTTTTCTATCTGTAAAATGAAGGAAGCAATATCACTTACTCTAGGTACTTTATGAAATGGTAAAATGACATACAAAGGTCATCCTAGAAAAAATGTGGTTGCTACTTTTAATACAATTGGGTCCTAAGAAGTAAATTCTTATGACAACTGGTAATGGAGAGTAAAATCTATTAGTATTGTCTGTTGGGAACACTGAATGATATAGGAATCTTATAGAAGAAAGTTTTATTATTATATAATACATAATAATAATAGACAATATTTTCATAATATCCTCAACTTAAAAAATGCATCGTTATCAATGTTGAAGACTTTAGAAATAATTATTTCATCTATATGAATACACTGAATGTTGAAATAGATCTACTTTTGTTTATTGAAGGTATGTGTTTTGTTACTCTCCTGGAGCTCTACTCAGATGGCACAATATTAACTTCAAATTTTTTTTTATCAATGGAAAAATTCTTCAACTAGAGCACTCAGAATCACCAGAACTACATACATCTGCTAGTGAAATAAGAAAATCCAGGATAATTGTACTGCTTTTAATAAAATTAGAATATTTTATAATTCATAATAACATGATAGCTATTTTTTCCAAGTATGCTGATATATCGAGCTATAGAAGCATGTATTTAAACTGATGTGTAGATGGCATCAGTATTGTGACAAACCTTCAGCAGATACTAAATGGCTAAAGCTAATGGAAGAGTAAAATCCACGTGCAATACTAAATTTCTTCCTGCTGCAAGAAACGAAACTAATGTCTTCACTTCATTGAAAATTTTTTTACTGTGGGGAAATACCAACTTCTATTTGATTCTCTTCTTCTAGTTAGAGCAAATATTAGATATCAATTTTGACTCACATCTCAAGCTATCTGTTAAAATCTCACTTTTATCCTTAGGTTTATTTGAAGAATATAATATCCAAATTAAAAATAACGCTCTTAGAGTTAATGACCTTCAAGTCCTCTGAAATCCTGTTACTTTTGGAATTATCCTTTTAGACAAAAATAAAACCCTGTTGTTTGCTAGATATTCCTACTGCTGAATAAGAAAAAAATATTACAATTTTCAGCATTTACCTTCAGGCATGTAATCAGTTTTACCCAGAGTTGGAAAAAAATCAGTGAAATGGCTTTCTATAGGTACACTGTAAACAATATAAGTATGAGGTTAACTTAGCAAGACAAGACTCCTAAAATACTCAAAATCAAACATGTTTATTTTGAAAGGCCATCAAACCCCAAGCTACTTCTTTACCATATCTCTAATTATAAGTACAGGCTGTTACTTCAGCCTCGATGGGGTTGGGTTCAAAATCTGAAGTAACAGAAACACAGAATGTTAAGGAGTTGGAATGGACCTTAAAGATCATCTAGTTCCAGCACACCCTGCCACGGGCAGGGACACCTCCCATTAGACCAGGTTGCTCAAGGCCTTGTCCAACCTGGCTTTGAACATTGCCAGGGTTGGGGCATCTACAATCTCCCTGGGCGACCTGTGTCACTGTCTCACCACCCTCACAGTAAAGAATTTCTTCCTAATACCTAACCTAAATTTCCCCTCTTGCAGTTTGTGCCCATTACTCCTTGTTCTAGCACTGCAGTTCCTGGTGAAGAGCCCCTCTCTGGCTTCCCTGTAGGCTTCTTCAGATGCTGGAAGGCTGTTGTGAGGTCTCCACACAACCTTCTCTTCTCCAGGCTGAACAGACCCAACTTTCTCAGTCTGTCTTCAAAGGGAAAGTCTGTCAGTCCTCTCATCCAGCTTCATGGCCTCCACTGGACTCACTCTGACAGTTCCTTGTCCTTATGTTGGGGACTCCAGACCTGGATGCAGTGTTCCAGCTGGGGTCACATCAGAGCAGTGTGGAGGGGCAGAATCCCCTCCCTTGACCTGCTGGCCATGTTGCTTTGGATGCAGCCCAGGACACGTTTGGCTTTCTGGGCTGTGAGCACACACTGCTGGCTCATGTTGAGTTTTTTACCTACCGTCACCCCAAGCCTTTCACTGCAGGGCTGCTCTCAATCACCTCTCTGCCCAAGCTGTAGCTGTGTCTGGGATTGCCATGACCCAGGTTAGGACCTTGCACTTGGCTCTGTTGACCTCCATGAGGTTTGCACTGGCCCAGCTCTCAAGCCTGTCCAGGACCCTCTGGATGCCCTCCCTTCCCTCCAGGGTGTCAACTGCCCCACAAAGCCTGGTGTCATAAACAAACCTGCTGAGTCAATATATGACATCTCGATATACAGAATTGCTTTCAGCTGGTCATAAATTTATTCTAATATTGCATTTCCTGTTACAATTCAAACTGCCAAATCCTTAAAAAAAAATCATTTTTATGAGACAGATTTGCTAACATGAAAATCTCCAGACAAATATTAAGCCCTGAAAATAAATCTTCAACTAACTGACAAACGAGTCTCATTCTATATTCTCTCTTTAGTGGCTGATTATTTTCCTGCACATAATAAAGAAGCCATTAATGTATAATGAAAGAGACAGCTTCATTATTTCCTCTTTGAAAATTTTTCTCTTTGAAAAATACATACTTAACCATATGGGGCCTTTTGTACACCAGGATTTTTTCTTGCTAACAAGTTCAGTGCCAGTGGTGTGATTATTTAGCCATCATATCACTTACAGTTGAGAAATACCCTCTTGAATAGCAATAAGAAGGTCAAAGTCAAAGCAGCTTTTTCGTCTTCTTGAAAACCAGACATTCCATGAAAACTCTGCTCCTGGCAGTGAGTGCCATATTGGCTGTGTGTGTTATTAAAAATACTCTTTTGTTTATGGCATTAAGCAAACTGACTGCTATAATAAAGCAATGTCATCTTACTCAAAATGATGCTCAGCTAGGGCAGAACCCTCTCCAAGTAACAGCTGAAAAATACACATCTTCACATATATCTTAGCTGGCAAATGCATCTGGAAGGAAGCACATTGCTTCCCTGAATTGCTTGTAAACACGCCAGCTGCTGCACTCAAAGCTACAGCTGATGCTGAGTCAAAGACAGGAATGAAAAAGCAACACTTTTGCAAATCTCTTTGTGCTGATCGTCTCTCCTCATGAGGAAAACATGACTCCTATCATTTTTCATTGTATTACGCAGCTAAGTTCCATCACTGTAGTGACATGTCTGTCACATCTCACGTCCTCTGTATGGTCATGAAGGTAAATCCACAGGTTACCTTGTGGTGTGTACCCTCTCTCTCGAGCAGGGGGGTGCTTGTCCCAATAGCAGAGACTCTGGTTCACACTGGTGGAGCATGGCACATTTCCCCTCCAGCTTGATCAAGTCTTTTCAATCTGTCGTGTATTGAGAGCACCATCAATCAGAAAACCACTGTGTGTGTCTATGTTTTGGAAATCTGACCCTCAGGCTGCTGATCTCACATTTCTTACCAAAGTCAAAGCCTTGCAAAACCAAAATGAAAGACAAGGAAATAGTCTTTTCCCTTATTCAGGAGAAAGCTGTCTTACATGGATGTATTCAGTTCATCCTACTGTTACTGCTTTTCCTTGCATCATCCCTCTCCATACTGTTTGCTTAGGCATCCTTTTTTGGAGCAGCAAGTTGTCATTTACTATTTGCCTGTTTCTGGCCAGTTCAGGGTTAATTTTTTGCAATAGCTGGAAGGGGACATGCCTAGACATGGAGGTTATTCTATACCACCTCATGTCATTGCTGGGGCTGGGATAAAGGGACTCTTCCAGAGAGAATGAGTTCCCTCTGGTTCAGAAAACATCTCATAAGAAGCAATCCAGTATTGTCTATTATTGTCTATTTTCTGTGTGAATTGCCTCTTTTCTTATATCTTCTGTCATTAGCATTGTCACTGTTACTGTTTGTTTTCATATCTAATTGCTGTTTCCAGTAAAATGTTCTTATCTCAACCTGTGATCCCTCTGTAGTGCCCCCAGTTCTCCTTTCCAGCCTGCTGCAGTGGGGAGGGAAAGGGAAAATTGGGGGAGTGAAAGAGAATGGCTGTGTAGTTTGGAGAGTCTTGGAATTGAATTGGGGAATATTGTTCCTAGATGGTGACAACTATATATGTGAATGCTAATGATAATGTATGGACTTTACAAAAAATTTAGCCAAAGGAGTATTCTATTCAAAATCTACAATTGCCACATGCAGGCTCACTTTCTAACATCTGTGTTCTGTCTTTTTGCTCTTGAAACCTTACATATACTATACATTTACCAAGGTGTTTTACTGTTCAATATGGTCTATATTTAATTTGGTTTTGTTATATTTTTTCATTATGTTTTTATTTGAGGTGAATCAAGGCCAAGTGCTGGGTCCTGTACTTTGCAGCACCTCAGGCAGCGTAAAGGCTTGGGAAAGAGTGATCGGATAATGGCCCATTAGAAAATGACCTGGGGGTCATGGTGTGATGGTGAAAGTAGCTGAACATGAGCCAGTGTGTGCCCAGTGTCATGGGCTGACCCAGGCTGGATGCCAGGCACCCACAAAAGCCACTCACTCAGTCCCCTCTGCAACTGAAGAGTGCAGAGAAAATTTAACAAAAGGTTCATGGGTTGAGATAAGGACCTAAAGAGATTGCTTATCAAATACCATCAATGGCAAAACAGGCTCAACTTAGAGGTATGAAGTGAATTTATTACTAACAAAATCAGAACAGGATATTGTCTCCTATGGGAGACAGTTCTCCCTGAACTTCTCCAATGTGAATTCATCTCATGAACAGCAGCTCTCTGTGAGCTGCTGCAACGTGAGCCCATCCCACAGGCCACAGTCCTCCCCAGACTGCTGCAGCGTGGGTCACTCTTCCACGGGGTGCAGTCCTTCAAGGACAGGCTGCTCCAGCATGGGACCCTCTCTCCACAGGTCTCCCACAGGATGACAACCCCTTCTCAGGCATCCACCCACTCCAGCGTGGGACTCCTCCACAGGCTCAGGTGGATCTCTGCAGATGGAGCAGTGCTCCATGGCCTGCAGGGGCACAGCTGCTTCACCATGGTCTTCACCACGGCCTTCAGAGAAATCCTGGCTGCAGTGCCTGGAGCACTTCTTCCCCTCCTGCACAGATCTTGGTGTCAGCAGAGTTGTTCTTCTCACATGTTCTCACTCTGCTCTTCTTTAGCTGGAATTAAAACAACACTGCAACCTTTGTTTTGATTTCTTCTTAAATCTGTTATCAAAGAGGCATTACCACCCTCTCACATTGGCCCAGCCTTGGCCAGCAGCACATCCATCTTTGAAGCCACCAAGGATTGGCTCTGCTGGACATAGTGGAAGTTTCCAGTGTCTTCGTACAGAAGTCACCTCTGTGGCCCCACTGCTATCAAAAACCAGCACAGCCCAGGTAGCCAAGAAAGCCAATGGCATTCTGGCTTGGATCAGCAGTAGTGTGCCCAGCAGGACCAGGACAGTGATTGTGCCCTGTACTTGGCACTGGTGAGACCACACCTCGAACCCTGTGTCCAGTTCTGGGGCCCTCACTGGAAGAAAGACAATGAGGTGCTGGAGCAGGTCAAGAGAACACAGCTGGGGAAGGGTCTGGAGCACAGGTCCTATGAGGAGAAGTTGAGGAAGCTGGGGGTGTTTATCCTGAAGAAATGGAGGGTCATAAATGACCTTATCACTCCCTAAAACTACCTGACAGGAGGCTGTAGCCAGATGGGGGTCAGTCTCTTCTCCCAGTCAACCAGTGAGAGGATGAGAGGACACAGCCTCAAAACTGTGTCGGGGAGGCTTAGGCTGGGCATCAGGAAGAAATTCTTTATGTTAAGGGTTGCCAAGCATTGGAATGGGCTTCCCAGGGAGGGTGTGAAGTCATTATTCTTGGAGGTGTTCAAGAAATTACTGGATGTGGAACATACCGCCATGGTCTAATTGACAGGGTGATGATTGGTCAAAGGTTGTTCTTATCATCTTGGAGGTTTCTTCCAAACTACATGATTTTGTGATTCTGTTTATAGCATTTTTTTCAGATATCTTTTATTTCTTGGGTTGGGGCAATGGAATTTAATCCTATTCATTGGAAGTTATGAATACCTATATGAAACAAATTTATTTTATTCTACAACATATCAACTATCAACAAATTGCTGAGATTGCATGTGGCATGTGGAAGTGATTTTATTTATAAATCAAAAGAGTTTTATCAGATGGCACTGGTTCAGCAGGTTGAGTTTTTCTCTAAAGCACATTTTTCATTCTGCAAAAATCCCTTTAGGAAAGATGAATTTTTATTTTTTCTTACAATACCTTTAAAATATTTTTTTTTGGGTACAAAATAGTAGGAATATATTCTTCTGTCTTCTACAGAGATGAGCAAATAGCACAAGTGGATAAATAGCACTTCTTGGAAAAGCAAGCTTCAAAAAGAGTCTGCTCTAGTTTTTAATTGACTTTGTTCTGAAATTTAAACATCACATGTCATATGTTATTTCCATAAATTTTCTGAAAATAGAAAGCTTTAAACTTTTTTTTTTTGAGCTAACTTATTACAGCATTTTTAAGGTTGCGATTGTCCTCATGTAATTCTGAAAGACAATGAAATTGTAAGTCTCAAATCATATTGGACTTGTACAGTTTTTTCCTAAGTTACCTGTAGGCGAAACCACCAAGAATTTCTGTTCTGTGATAATTGATATACTGGCTTTATTACCGGCTTTTTAACTTGTTTCTGTTCTCAGATAATATGATTTGAAATTGTGTATTGTAAAAGAATTTGTTCACTTAACAGAGTTTTCTACTTGTTGTTTAATTGTTTGTCATAAATTTAGATCTGGATGCCTGGTAATGGAGTTTCTCTCATTCTAGCCAAATACAAATGACTGTTCATTAAACACCAATGTCAGAGATCAGAGGACAGAACTTCCTTTCAAATGTCATATTGGATTGATTCTTTTTTTGATGAGAAATATTTAACTATTTATTGCTACTATGCTGTGCAAGATTACAACTTTCTCTTTTTGTTTCAGGTATTGCTGTGGTATCATGATTTTGTCATTTTAAGACCCTGAGGTCATCAAGCTGACCAGAATTCCAACAGAATGCCTATGGCTTTTGGTCTATCTGTAACTACTTTAATTAGCAATTCTAAATTATAACTTTTTACTGGTTTTTATCCTTTGGGTATTGCTGCTTTCATTCTAGAATGAAATTAGATTAAGTGTTGAGACTGGAACTCTCTTTGCCTTGTTATTTGCATCAAGGTATCATTCTCTCAGTCCTAGGAGGCATGTCCTACTGGATTGTTATTAGTATGTTTGGGTTTTTTCATAAGTCACATTTACTGGACTTTATTTTAAAATATATCAGGTTGCTAGTTAGTTTGGTAGTTTTTACAGCAGTCAATTTCTGTTCTGAGTGAAAAAACCCCCAATCTTAACGTTATCCAGCAGTTTTATAATCTTGTTTCACTGTAATGAGCATTTATGGATACTAGTTTTAATGAAGCTTCTCCCAACCTTGCAATTGCATGATCTCTTTTCTCCCATTACGAAGCATCCCATAATGAAGATAGTTGATATTACTCATTCTAAGCCGCAGTGAGAAATCGTTTCCAAAATACTTGATACAGTTTAACCATTTGCAGCAGAAGCAAATGAGGAAGGTAGTGTTCATAAAAGCTGTTTCAACGTGTGCTGATTTTGGCTGGGGTAGACTTAATGTTCTTCCCAGTGGCTGGTATGGGGCTGTGTTTGGGTTTTGTGCTGAACACAGAGTTGATAATAGAGAGGTTTTTTCTTATTGCTAAGCAGAGCTTACACAGAGCCAAGGCCTTTTCTGCTTCTCGTACTGCCACACTGGGGAGGGGGCTGGGGGTGCTTGGGAGGTTGGGAGGAGACACAGCCAGGACAGGTGACCCCAACTGACCAAAGGGATATTCCAGACCCTGTGACATCATGCTCAGTATATAAAGTGGGGAGAAGAAAGGAGGAAGCGGGGGAGACATTTGGAGTGATGGTGTTTGTCTTCCCAAGTCACTGTTAGGTGTGATGGGGCCCTGGAGATGGCTGAACACCTGCCTGCCCATGGGAAACAGTGAATTAATTCCTTGTTTTGCTTTGTTTATGTGTGTGTCTTTTGCTTTTCCTATTAAACTGTGTGTATCTCAACCTGCAAGTTTTCCAGCTTTTACCCTTCTGATTCCCTGAGATCCTGCTGATGGGGCAGTGAGCGAGCGGCTGTGTGGGACTTGGTGGCTGGCTGGGGTTAAACACAATACAAGGTCTTAAGGTAGCATTCAGAGATACGTATCTACAGTGCAACTACAAATTGTCATTAAAATGCTCTGAAAGTGGCAGTAATTTGAGCTGTCTTGGATCTATGAGAATTTTGGCAGCTCAGAACTTGTGATGGTTTCATCAGATTTCAGCAGTTGAGAGGATTTTACCAGGTTGGTCTCAAATCAGTGGCAAGCATTTATGTCTGTGTTGTAAGGAAGAACTTGCAAGGAGCTGGGCCACAATGATGCTCAATATTACTGTTGTTTCCTCTTTCTATTTTAAATAGGACAAACCCCACAGGCAAGAATTATTTGAGCACAGATACCACCCACCCTATGCTTTAAAAAGCTAAATGGAAGATGCTACTATTAAAGATCCCAGAAGCTGACAGTATGTGTAGGGATGGCTGTGCCCTGGAGAAGCCCTAGTGATAAATTACACCCTGAAATATATCTTGTGCAGTTTCAAAGCACTTTGGGATCCTTTATGATAAGTGTTATTACATAAGGGTGAATATACCTCAGAGGTTTATGTCAGAATTCCTGGCAGTGCTCCAGATTACAGTGCTGCTGGCAGACATCACCTCAGTGCTCTTCTGCTGACAACAGAAAAATCCAGCCATTAAAAGCATGTCAGTCTCAAAAAGCTTTCTGCTAATTTATGTTCCTTACAGTAGCTAGGTAGAGGAGGAAAGTTAATGCCCAAGTCTCTTTGTCACAGATATAATGACTGCAGAGTTGACTTCTTTTTACCTGCTTCAGATAGAGCTTCTGCATCAACTGAGGCAAAGGGCAGAAAAACAGTCTGGTTCTTACACCACTGAGGGCCAATAGAATAAATAAACAAAGTTGATAAGAGGACTGGATCACCTTCCATACACAGACAGGCTGAGAAGGCTGGGGCTGCTCAGCCTGGAGAAGAGAAAGTTGTATGGGGACCTCACAGCAACTTTCCAGTATCTGAAAGGACCTACAGGGAAGCCAGAGAGAGACTGTTCATCAGGAAATGCAGTGCTAAACCAAGGAGTAAGGGGTACAAACTGCAAGAAGGGAAATTTAGGTTAGGTATTAGGAAGAAATTTTTGTTGTGAGGGTGGCGAGACAGTGACACAGGTCGCCCAGGGCAGTTGTGGGTGCCTCAACCCTGGCAGTATTCAAAGCCAGGTTGGATGGGGCTTTGAGCAACCTCATCTAGTGGAAGGTGCACCTGCCCATGGCAGGGTGGGGTGGGACTAGATGATCTTTAGGTCCTTTCAACGCCCGCAATGTTCTATGATTCTATGACTATTATTCTCTTTGTCTTATCCAGAGGAAAATTGGAATCCCTCCTTGCAGACCAAGTTATACATCTCATGTTTTATACTTGGTATGGAAATAACTGCAGCATCTTTTAGCAGGGAAAACTTTGAAAGCAGTCATGGCTTGCTATTAAAACTGGTGTGAAAATTCTCCTGGGGATTTGCTTCTTAGGAAACCTGACTAGAGTTTTTTGGCCTTTGTCACAGAAACTGGCAGCAAGAGCCTTGGTGTTTTCAAGCTCTGGAAGCAGTGTAATCAATTGATTTGGGTTGACAAAACCATATAAACTGGAGAGGATTTATCTGAAAAATCTGTGTAATTACGTTGTGCTTCAGGCATCAAATTGAACGTAGTGATATCTGTGACAGCAAATGAAATGAATGCTCTTTCAGTTTTGTATGTTTCTTTCTAATGTTACTGTACTACAATTATTAAAAATTCTAAAATTCTTTATAAGTACATTGTACACTGATTTCTTATAACACACAACAACAACAACAAAGTGCTAGAAGTAGTTACTATGTCAGGATAGCCACTGCTCTTCTGGGGTTAAATTTCTAGGCTAGTATTCTTTTTAAATTAATTACATAAATTTGCCAGTCCAATTAGCTAATCCATAAGCGAACCACTGAGTTCAGGACTGCTTGCCGTAACCCCAAAACACTTGAGGATCACCTCTTGCAGAACGGGATCAGAAGACTTATTACAACAAAAGGCAGGAATGAATGAGCTAACCTCCAATGGCACGGAAAAGGATGTACTCTCAGAGTCTTGGAGTGATTTATGATGATGGTCTATTCCCCGACCCTCTGCTCTATGCCCCAAAATGGCTGCTGTGTCTTTAAGGGGTGTGGCTGGGAAGGCGGGAACTTTGGGCTCTGGGGTGGGCTTTTTTCAAAGCCTCACTCCCCAGGCATCGGGGATGTGGTGTGGTTTGGTTTTCCTTGGCTGGCTTGGTTTTGTTGGCCCCAGCAAGTTTTCCCCTTTCCTGGCCTTGGAGAAGTTGCAGCAGCAATCCTTCAGCTACTTTTTGAGGTGAACCGGACAGCTTGTTAGTTCCTAGCCCAGAGAAACAGGAGCTGCGGGAGAGGGGCCACTGTGTTCCGGCCCAAACCTCGGGAAGCCGAACTGGGGATGATGCCTTGAGAGGCCACCTAGAAACAGAGACTAGTCTGGAGTAAGGGAATAAAGATGGGTATTTATTCAAAAGGCCTTCAAAGGTACACCCTGGGGAGCAAAGGGCTCCAGGCTGGACCCAAAGATGGACCCCAAGATTGATGACAAGTCACGAGTTTTTCACACTTTTATAGGTTTGGTCCATTTGCGTATCAGGATAAATTCGCCAATTAAAACTTTGCAATTTTCCCCAGCTTGCCCCCCACTTTTTGGAGACTTTGGGCCTGTACAGTCTAGGTGTCCTTGTAGAGCAGGCCTAGAGAGATTTTGTTATGTCTATCTTAGAATGAGAGAACATCAGCCAACAGGCCACAAAGCATCTCAGAGTTTCACAGTAGGCAATACAAAATTGGAAAAATGTAAGAGTTAAAAACCTAAGGCATCAGGGAGAGAAAGCACACCAGGAGGCTCCAGCCCTCTTACTTCCTCTGCCGTGGAGAGGAGGTTGACACCAGCAGGTCACCAGATTTTCATCTGCTGCCCAAACTGCTGGGTGAAGCTCCTGTTTGGGTTTTTTCCTGAGAGAGATGCTGGTGCCATCTAGTACCATGTGTTGGTCGTGAGCGTGTATTTTCCCTGGCTTTTTGGGTTTTCATTCCAGTTGGGGGGGGGGAGGGGAAAGAGGGGTTAAGGTCTGACAGTTTAATATCTAGCAGTTACTTACTTTTTTCCCCCTTGCCTTGTGGACATTCTGTTGGTTAATAAACTGTTGGGGTTTTTCTCTTTCATGCATTAGTATTCATTTCCTATTGGTGGAAAAGGATTGTTGGAACCCTCTTAGAGGAGATGACTCATTCCAGAATGAATTCTCCTAAATTTGTCTCAAAACTGAGACACTCAGGTAGTCCCTGTCATAAAATTAGAGGTTCAAAGCAGCCACAATGAGAATGAAGACAGATTGGCTCTCAGTAGATTACTTTGTGTAGGACTGATGTTCAGAATGGAAAAGCCAGCTA
Organism: Daphoenositta chrysoptera; assembly: GCA_013397915.1. NCBI lineage: Eukaryota > Metazoa > Chordata > Aves > Passeriformes > Daphoenositta > Daphoenositta chrysoptera. The sequence continues at coordinate 266,342 of VZRO01001501.1, read as the reverse complement.
GAGCATTCTGCAAAGGGAGAATGTGGAGGAAGCATTGTGCTTGAGTCACTCATTAAATGTGAAAGAGGTAGAATTTGGAAAAAATTCTCTCATTTAGCTGATGGCCTAATTGCTGGACCATCCTTCCTGTCTCGATATATTGTGTGTGCATCTTCATTCTCCCTTCAAGGAAACTAATTTTGGAAAACTGTATTCAAATATGTTTATAGATTGCTAAAAAAGAAATCCTGATCTATTATTTAAAAATCCACATTTAGATATTTTAGTTATAGTAAAATGTCTGTCTCAGAACTATTAATAGAAAAATCATTGCTCCAGATGTTGCAAGTTCAGTCCTGTCAGTCACAGACTGGTTTGGGTTTCTTTCCTAAACTCCTGCAGTGCTCTAATAGAGGGCTCTGACTTTACATTAATGTGTTGGAAGTAACTCAAAAATCAGTCATAAGATACCTCAGCCCTCAGTCACCAAAGTCTTCAGATGTGTGTGCTACATAGATGCAGTATAAGATACATATAATTCCTCTGTAACATTATGGAATTAGATTATGAATATATTAGCCATATACTTAGGGATTTAATGCTAACGATACACAATAAGTACAGCCTTTAACCAGTGTCAGCTGCTCTACAGCCACTAGCAGCATGGGAGTTCCTACCAGTGTTTAGGTTCCCTCTAGGTGAAAACATTGAAGCATATCTGCTCTAGCCTCTGCTGATCATCTCCATCTGTGAAGGAAAAACAGCCTACCTCTCCTTCAAAACTCTGGGCTTTTAATATCCCTGAGGCCAGGGAGGACTGAGCTTCAGCCAGTGCCTGTAGAGACCTTTGAACCCGAGAAGTTTTCACATCCTGGGTCCCTCCCTCAGCTTTCCCTGCAGTGCCAGTGATGGGGGCTCAGAGGGCACTCCCCAGCCAGAGGAGCCCCACATCCCTCATGCCTCCCTCACATTAAGTCCCTTCTGTTGCATATGCTGCTCAATCATTGCTGATCCTCTTTCAAACTCCTCTGTTTCTTCTGTTTTACAGTAAAAATTTCACAACCTTAAAAGTTGTGAAGTAGGTATGCTTTTTATTGCAGTGTTGGGCAGCAAGGGAGGTAGACCTCCAAAGATGTGCACACCCATCACGGGATTTAGCTTGGACTGTATATGGTTGCATGTTACATTTGCATCAGGTTCCACAATATGCCTATATATTCATAACTTATCTCTGCTTTGTATGGTAATGAGCTCAATGGTCATTAGCATATGCCATGTGCATGTGCAGTGCCTGCTGGTGGTCGTGGGCAGGGGTCTCAGGACAGAGTAAATGAGTCTTCCTCAGGACTGAACTTCTCACCTTGCTTCCTTGAGCATGTTCTCTGGTCCCTTGGTCTTTAACCAAACTGTGAGGCCAGTTTCATCTGGTTTAGAGGTCCAAAAAGCAGGAACCAGGTCACGGTTGATTTTTCTTTTCAATGGTTTGGCATCTTATCCTTATCCTCCCATACATCCTTCCCCTTTGCCTGGCCAGCATAGCAAATGTTGAGCAAGAAATAGACATTGTTTAGCAAGCAGCTGCAAAGTTGTGCAATACTAAAGATCAACTCGAAAATCTATCGGTAATTAACCCTAGAATCTAAGCCCCTTGTATCATTTCCTACTTAAGAAACTTGAGATTTGATCTCATAGTATATTAATTCCTTGACAGAACTGTTAGTTGCAAGTCAGTTTCTCAACCTCCGTGGCCTCCTGCTGCTTTGAGCCCTAGCTGTGAAACAGCCTTGCAACCTTGAATATCCCCTTTCCTTCCAGAAAACTCAGCTTTCTAGCCCTTCATCTTGGACATACCTACTCCAGTTCTTAACCAGAAGAGAGTAGGGGAAATAACTTCTCAGTAAACCATAAAGAGTCGTTAATTGTTTGTTTCTCTCTATAATATTTCCTTTGAGATATTTTAAAATCTTTTATTTCTAGCCTTGCTACTTCCATGACCTCTGCCACTGAAAGTAGCTCAAAACAGGCAGTTCATGTCAAGGTTTTATCAAAGAGGTGTTGTAACTTCTGTTTGCATTCACCATGTGAGTGTGTTCCGGTCTCATTGAAACTGGTAAGTATCCGGTGTACTGCAAAAATCTGATCAGTGCTTTGGAAGAGATGAATGAGTAGGAGGAGAAGGCTCAGAGCAGCGACCTCATTACAGTGTTGGTCATCTGAATACAACTAGAGTTAGCAGTAGGCACTGGTGAATCAAATCAGGTTCAATTCATTTGTGTCCAACGAAAAAACCGAATAATTCTTGAAATGTTTGAGAAGGTGTATTTGTAGTTTCAAAATCAAATGTTTTACAAAGTTTTTAAATGATTTATAGAAGGCTGAAGTTGATAGTGGAGAACGTTAGACTTTCCCTTGCTGTGTGAGTCACTGAGTTGGGAATTGGATGTGTAAAATTAGATTCAGAGAAACATTTGGCAATACCCCAGGTAAATATATATGTATATACATATATTTGGATCATTCATTATTGCCATTTTAAAACAAAACAGGTTCTATGATTCATCATATGACACTGTCAGTCTGTGTGATGTGAAATGGGGGCTTCCTTGAACCCTTTGCATTTGATCAGTTAGTCAATGCTCCAGGAAATTTTAGACCCTTGTGCCCAACCAGTCTGTCAGTGTCCCATTATGGTGACTCCACGTTATCAGAGCTCAGTTAGACTAACTTGTTCAGGGACTTGTGCCAACACATTATTGGAGGTGAATCCTTACTACAATTTAGAAAGAGAGACTTCCTCTTGGGTCTCCCCACTCACAATTGAGTATGATATCTGCTTCCAGCAACTGTTAGTTCCCTTGAAGGACTCACACTAAACAGTTTATGGAATAACACACCTTTTGAATAAAAACACTGATAATTCAAAATTGTGACAGGTTAAAGTTCAAAGATTACCAGCGATAGTTTACTGATTGCAAAAAGTAATTTAAAGCAAAATACAGATAAGCTCTAATCATCAATGAAATCTACCTTAAGATAATAATTTAGCTCACAGAGAGTAAGGGTCTTATCTTATAGGTATCTCTACGGGGAGAAGACATGTTCAGTCAGTCAACTCTTCCCAGAACTGCTCCCTGTTTTTAACTGACTTTTATACTATTTATTTTTATTTCGTTGGAGCTTGCAGGACTCTAGGCATACATACTTTTGTTACTGATTGGTGTAAAATTCACTTGCTTTGGTCTCGAAGATACAGTCAATAAAATATAGAGAAGTGTCAAGGTTTGAAAACAAACCAGTGAAAGACTGCAAGTCAGAAATACAGTTTTAATAGGAAGAGGGAAAAAAGGTAAAATAAACGCAATAGTAGGAAAAAAAAAACCTGACAGAGTCAGAATACAACCTGGCACCCTGTTGGTTTGCGTGTTGGTAGCAGTCCGAATGAGGTGGTCCTGTTGGGAGTAGTGATCCTATAGAGGAGTCTGGTCTCAGAAGGTCCAGCGGTGGCTANAACAGTTCATGTAGATGGTAATAGAATACAATGCAACCCAGGACAAGAAGTGAAATCAGACTTTGTAATTTTGGCATACAGGTGCTTTAGCATTACAATGAAATTATAATGAAGCAAGTTTATCTGAGGGAGGGTGTGAGAAACAAGTTAGTGGGAATTGGCTTTTGCAAACTATTATGTGGATTGATATTAATCGATATTAAATACTATAATGTTAGCCTTGGAAAATATTAAGGTAATAATACATGTTATAAAGTGATTAAGGTTGTTACAATAGCCTAGTTGTGAAATTGGCTTTCACGAGGATAGTGTGGTTTCATGTGTTGTAATGTGGGTTTATGAGTTTGCATCGGACAGCTGCTGGCCAAGCTTTTAGGACATGACATTAAAAGGAGTAGAATTTCATCCAGTGAGGACCCTGATGATGACAGTGACAAAACTGCACTGGCACCAAAAGGAGTGACATGGGGCAAGACTATGTAAAACCAAAAATACCCATAAAGCTGCAATATCAGGGCTATAAAAAGCAGAACCACCATTTTTTGTGCGCACTTCTAGTGTTTCACCACATGCCCAGAGCTGTCCCTTTTGCTTTGCTGGTGTTTTTGTTCTCAATAAAACATCTATAACTCATTGCCATTTGGGATCTGAGTCGTTTATAACAGAGGGTATTTTGCCACAGTTGCTGGTTCAGCAGTAAGACATCCCTTATCCCTCCTGGCTGACAGGTGCTGTGCAGTTTATCAGCTACGTGGTACCACTGGGTTCCCGACCGTGCAAGGATTTCAGCAGTGCCTGGCCATGGTGTCTTTGCTCCACCCTCTGTTTCATCCCCCTTAGTAAGTGCTTAAGGTTGCAGGCTCTGCTGTGCAGGGAACTGCCATGGAATAGATTCTGTGCACGCCAACTGCATTCCATCCAGGAAGTAGCAACTGTATTTCACTCTATAATTTCCATACTGCTATAGCTTCTGTTAGAATGTGAATACGGCTTCCCAATTTTCTCCAATTTTGTCTCCAGTCATTTCCCCCTAATCTAGTACTTGATGTGGAGAGCCACATACACTTTTTACAGGTATCTAGGTGTCTACATAGATGCGTGCCTCAGGTTTTAGGTAGCATCAGAACTGGTGAACTAGGCAACCAGAACAAAACCCGTCACTAGTTACGTTTGTCTTTTCAAAAGCTTAATGCATGCCTCAGATTTTTTGGTATCAAAATGCATATATGTTTAGGGCTTAAAACTTCATATTGGAAAATGGACATCTCTTTAGATGATGACTGAGGTCTGCTGTGTTGTTTAGCATTGTTCTATTGGTGGGAGAAACAAACCCCTGTTATTTATGTCTGTTACATGAAGAGGAACTTGGAAGAAAATTATTGGCTGGCTTGGCTCATCCATGTTATACAGTTATTACTGTGTTAATGACTTTACAGGTGTAGCATTCCCAATATGGACTGTTATTTAGAGAAAAAAAGTCATTTCACTGTTAATGAACTTAAACTGAAGGATGTTGTCTAATCATTTAATAGGATGCACAACTAGAAATCAGTTTCAGATGTTTCCTCAAGTGTCTGAAAATCAGAGGATTTCACAGGAAAAAAAAATCTCTTAGAGTTTATAAAGTTACAAGCCTTGGTTAACATTTCTTTTGAGCAACACTTCCAATACCTAGTGCAGCCTGTCTCAAGCTCTTAAGTTTCCTGAAGTTTTTACAGCAGCCTTGACTACTTTGCATCTTCATAATGAATTCTTGAGTGCTGTTTGGCTGCCTGGGCTTGGAGGCAGTTCTTGCCATTTCTGGTTTTATTCTTCTATTTTGCAGTACATTTCTGGTCAAAGGAGACATAGCTTGCTCAGAGAAAGCATGCCAACAAAAGACATGTGGCTGAAAGCTGGCAAATGATCAGTCCTAGATGTTCATAGTACAGGAAGAGCTCAGAGAGTGCTGGTAGGGGTTTCAGAGGATCCGTGCATCGTGAATCACATTCTGTTATTGTCACAGTTCGAGGGACAGCTTTTGCTGAAGCTGATTAAGAGATAAATGTGTACACCAAAAGCACAAGCAAATAAAAGCATGACAAGGCAGGGATTTGTGCACAAAGAAAGAGCAGGTGGCTGAGACACAGTGGGAATTCATGTGTATTCCTGGAGAGCAGTACAGAGATGTGTCTGTGGGTCCTTCTCAGTAAAGATAGTTTTAGGAAGACCTTTGACTGTGCTTGGGGATGTTGGGATTGGAGCACTGATAGGGGTATACTGTCCCTTACACCTTCTATGCAAATTAAGTGTTGCTACACCATTTCAGAGTCTTGAAGGATCTGGAAACTGAATCTTGTGAGCTGGACTTCCCACCACTGTGCTAAGGGTCATGTCATGCCTACCAAGAGAGAAATCTACATGGGCAGAACAAGCAGAATCAGTTGCATCAGTCAAAGATCAGGCATTGAAATGATTACATAAATTAGTAATGAGGGAGCACTGAATTTATAGAAGCCCTTTATAAGTCGTAACAAAATATTTTCTCTGGTTATAGTAAAATTTGCATTTATTAAAGAAAAAGAGATCTATCTAATGACCGTTCACAAATCTAATCCCTGTGTGTTAAAAAGGCTCATCCATAAGGCAGTGCCATAGCAGTGCAACATTCATGTTCACAAATAAAAATTAAACTGCTGGCTGCATGTGGAATTGCTGAATTTACTTATACTATAGCCTCTCACAATATTGGTTAGATGTGTGCATTCAGTCCTCAGGCAAAGCATATATATGGGCCTCTATAATTTGAAAGACTTCCTGTTCAAGTTAATTAAAATATGAAGTCTATATTAACCACTGAATTTGCTATGGTAGCTAATGCAAGAACTTACATTATCTCCAGTTAATTGAGAGAAAAAAGATGTTTCTGCAATTTCATCCAGAATCTTTTATAAGTGTCAAACACTGCATTATTGCTAGGGATAATTCCTTGTTTATCCACAAGTATAATATGTGGATATACTGCAACAGACTTTTTAATCATTCTTCAAATTACCTTGTCTCTCTTCAACTCTTTCTTCAGTATTCAATTGCTAGTTCAAACATCCTAAATGCTTTTGCTGACTAACTCTTTAAAGGTTCCTGATTGCATTAACCAAAAATTGAGTGCCATAAAAATCTTGGGATGGATATCAGGAAGATTTAAACCCTATCTCATTTGCCAATCACAATTAATAGATTTATTAAGCATGAACTGTGCCTTTCGGAGTTTCACCTGTATTGGTTTCTCAGACAGTGAAAATCCTATTCAAAGTCTTTAATCAGACAGAAACACAAACGTCTATACTGATGTTTATTCTGAATGATTGGAAATACTGGAAAGTAAGCATGCAGAGGAAATACAAATACATTTTCTGTGGCATTAGTGGGTTTTGTCAGAAAGAACTCAGATTTGAGACTCTTTAGTTACCTAATACCTCAAAGCGGTTTATACTGTGTTTACGCCCAGCTACCTGCTGTTTCAGGGAACAAGTGAATCACAGAAAGTGATGGGTGTCCTAGCTCCAGTCCTCTGAAAAGTACCCCCTTGCCTGGTAGTTCCAATTTAGTGGTGAGTCACTGCTGGTTCTGGATGTCCTTGCATGTCTCCAGAGACATTACTGAGCTGGGAGGAACTGCTGTGGTTTGTATGTGTGTGCTACAGGAAGCAAAGAGCTTAGAAGGGAGGAGCTACCTAACTAAAAGAGATGTGCACTCTCAAAAATGGGTTTTCTCTCTGAAAATGTCACCTTCTCGCTATTTAGTCCGTGGTGGATCCATTTATTACACTCCAATCCAGTTCATTAGAGTTGGTATTAAAGGCAGAAGAGTTTGAAAAGCATGAATGACACTAGTACGAAGAAGGATGGAAAGGCGATTTGATCATTGACACAAAGGACTGTTGGCTAAAGGAAAAAATAATGTCTGAATGCTTAGCACACTAAAACCAAAAGCTGTGCTTAAAATTTAAACTAGACCCCCACAACATTGTTCAGAGAAAATATATTTTCATGTCAGAACTACATTATTTTGCCCCCTGTTATTATATGACTAACAATAAAACCTTAAACTGCAATGCCTCCTGCAATTACTTCCACTGGACCTATTCCCCACTTCTTTAAGCTGTATTAAAAAGAAGTGGGCACATTTCTGGGAATATATCAGAAAAAAAAAACCAAAAAACCCTGCAAGCAAGCAAGCAAGCAAGCAGTTGTTTCGATTGTGCTCTTTCTAGAAATCACAAAGAAAAGAAAGATACAGGAGATCCTAGGAGAGATGAACATTTTAAAGGAGCAGGAAGCAATTTCATGCAATGCAAATAACCCCATTTCATTTGCCTAGCTCTGCTACACTTCTATTCACAGCAGCTCTCTCTAAGCTGAGTTAGGGCAGCCTTAAGGTAGATATAAGCCCCAAGTGTCTGACCATATGTATTTTATAGGGAACTGGGGCTGAGCCATGCTCTCTCCTTTTAGCAATCCCTTTTGCCTGCTGTGCTGCCATGGGAGAGTTCTTGCCTGGCATCCTGCCACCGAGATGCCCTTTTCCTTGGCATGATGTTCTTAGGGCTGGCTTTCGGGGAAGAATGGGAGTGTGTTTACAAGAGTTATACTGTGCTGCAAAATCCAGCCCATAAATTAATTTTGTACCCCTACTCTCTTAGTGTAGCATGAGATGTGGATCTTATCTACAGACCATGTTCAATTTGCTTTATATGAGCCCTTCTTTTACTATAGATTTTGTCTTGCTGGAAAATCTGTCAAACAATATCTTTGTGCAGCAACAATTTTATTCTAATTAAGTTGGTAAAATTCTGAAGTAATTCAGTTGAATTCAGCGTAGGTCGTCCAGATTTGCATCACTATAACAATGATAACAGTTTGGTCCAGAATCAGCAAAAGCTACGTAAAACCTCACCCTATTTGTTAATTGATTAGCATGGTAGATGAAGGGTGAACAACACATGGTAATGGCATCTCATTACATAATTCAAAACTGTAATAAAATACAAAACATGTAACCTGGCATTATTCATCTATGAAATTAAATCACTGTTCCCCATCTTCATTCTTTGAAAGCATATTCATAAACAACATAGAGAATAAAGGGGAACGAGTAAAGGTTGTTCCTTTTGTTTCAGGCAATAAATATTCGTATTGAAGTTGAGATGCCTTAATGGCTTTAAAGCTATGGAGATAGGGTGATATAATCTTAAGAGTAATTTTTCTAGAGTTTTATATTTTTTACTTTTGGAACCTGAATTTTGATTACTCTTGTCGTCCTCAGGTTTCTCATTTTGAAGGCTGATTGGTAATAATCTCTGGAGTATCCAACATATGTTAATCATTTTGTATATGAGGATGAATGTAATTAGACACTGTCAGTCACATGGTCTGTCGCCTCTTCTATGACATTTATCCACATGGGCGGATAGAATCATAGAGTCATAGAATTGTAGAATTATATAATGGTTTTGGGTTAGAAGGGTCCTTTACAGGTCATCTAGTTCAACCCTCCTGAAACGTGCAAGGGCATCTTCAACTACGTCAGGTTTCTAAGTCCTGTCCTCACCTTGAATGTTTTCAGGGATGGGCACCTAACACCTTTCTGGGCAATCTGTTCCAGTGTTTTCACCACACTCATCATAACAGCTCTCTTCCTTATCCCTAGTTTTCCGTCAGTCTTCCTTTGTCCTGTCATGGAGTTGCTGCACCACAGAAGCCCACGAGATTGGTCAGGCAGGACTTGCCCTTGGTGAGGCTGTGCTGGCTGTCTCAAACCACATCCCTGTCCTCCACGTGCCTTAGCACAGCTTCTAGAAGGACCTCTCCCATGATCTTCCCAGGCACAGAGCTGAGGCTGACAGGTTGGTAGTTTCCGAGGTTATCCTTTCATCCTTTTAAGAAATGGTTGAAATGTTTCCCTTTTTCTAGACATCAGGGACTTCTCCTGACTGTCATGTCTTTTCAAATATCATGAAGAATGGCTTGGCAACTGCATCAGCCAGTTCCCTCAGGACTGTGGGATGAATCTTGCCAGTTCCCATAGGCTTAAATACACTCACTTTCCTCAGGGGGTCTCCAACCTAAGCATTTCTTACAGTGGAAGGGACTTTGCTCCTTTGTTCCCTCTCTTGTGCTCTATCCTGTTGAGAGGTATGAAAAGTGGCTGCCAGAAAAGATTAAGAAAAAAGTTGTTCAGTACCTCAACCTTCTCCTACACTATTTTATCAGTTTTCCAGTTGTGCTCATGAGGGAGAATTCGTTCTTTTTAACCTTCGTTTTCTGGATGACACACCTGTAGAAGCCCTTCTCATTCTTTGTGTCCCTTGCCAGCTTCATCTGCAGCCTCGCCTTGGACTTCCTGACCCCATCCCTACAGAACAAGGTAGCATCCATATACTCTTCCCAGGATACATGCTTTCACTGCCTGTGTGTTTGCTTCTTGCTCTTAAGTGTTATTCAAAACAGGTAACAGAGGCATTAGTTATCTCTCCTCAGGGGAAGACAGTAAAGTCCTTGACAATTCCCTTGGCATTCACTGATTTATAAATGCTGCACAGTGCACTAGTCTATGCAAAAATATTGCTGATGGGGCCCTTTTAAAAAAGGTTTTATGATGGCTATTCTTAAATCTACCGTTTCTTAGGCTGAATTTATAAATGAATGCAAATCCCCTTTTTTTCCCTGTGATTCAGTAGGATGAAAATATACCAGAAAATGCTAAGCTGTGTTAAGAGGTAAGTCTCCTGCAATGCTGTTGTGGTTTCAGCCAACCACAAATGCTTTCAAGTTAAGAGTTACCTTGTAATTTATCAAGAATCATTTACGAACATGCTTTAGTAACCATACAGGGATACACACACTAAATAAGAGGGATTACACAACAAATGCTTACAAGAATAAATAGAGTGACAAAACATAGGATGCTTTCAGTGTCTCATGGGAGAAATGTGGCATCTTTAACTGTGAGAGAAAAAAATTTAGAAGTTACAAATAAGAGAATCCTAGAATCTCTTAGGTTGGAAAAACCCCTTAAGATCATTGAGTAACACTGTAAACCTAATACTACCATTTCCACTTCTAAACCATGTCCCTGCCTGCCATGTCTACATAATCTTTTAAATAACTCCAGTGATGGTGACTGTAGCACTTCCCTGGGCAGCCTGTTACAATGCTTGACAACTGTTTCAGTGAAGTTTTTCCTAATACTCAATCTAAGCCTCCCCTGGCACAACTGGAGGCTATTTCCTCTTGTCCTATCACTTGTTACCTGGGAGAAGAAACCACCCCCCCTTGACTGCAACCTTCTTTCAGTAGTTGTAGAGAATGATAAGATCTCCCCTGCCTCTACTTTTCTCCAATCTAAGCCAGCCCAGCTCCCTCAGCTGCTCCCCCATGACCCACTCTCTAGATCCTCCACCACCTTCTTTGCTCTTCTCTGGATGCTCTCCAGCACCCCAATGTCTTGTATCATCAAAGATTCAGCACCATTCATGATGAATTACTCATGGGGCTAACAGTGCAAAAACTGCAGAAGTCCCTCAAAGCAGATGGAGAGCCAGGGACCTCCCAATCTGCTTCTTGGCATGGAGAGGAAGGTGTTAATGAGACAGCGTGAGGCAGCAAGCTCTCCTGTCTGGGGAACTATTAGAAAGCTCCAATTTCTGGTTTACTCTGGTGTATGATAGAAGACCATTCCATAACACTAGGGTTTCAAGATGTCCTGCAGAGCTAGCAAGATGTTTCATTTATCACATATTCCAGACACTTGGTGTTTCTACGGCTGTTTGGCTTATATTCAGTTTCTTTTGTAGAGCAAAATTCACTGCTTTCATTTTGATGCTTGTAAAAACAACCAGCTCATACTGTGTTACTGTGGATATGGAAAACCGTTTCATACTGTGTTACTGTGGATATCGATAAGTGCTACATTGTACAGGATGGCAACTAAATTTTTTTTTTTCCTTGAAGCAGAAAGTTTTACAGCTTATAAAAATTCTCCTTTTGTTTGTATTGACCTCAGTGGACCCCAAAACACAAGCCTCCGGAGTCATCTGTGAGCATTTTGCTTAAAAGGCTGGCTGGCTGGGATCTCTCATTGCCTTTCAAATAGGTCTGCTTCCTCTTTGTTATTGAGCTTTCTGTTACCATTATGTGCACACGTGCAGTAACTTGATTTAGCAGGCTGCCTCTTGAGCATTAGGTGATTTTGTGAATACCCAGATTTACGCATGAGAAAAGTGCATAGTTGCTGAGTTGAATCAGTTCTGCATATGTCCAGAAGATACAACCATGCATAACAACAGAACAGTTGCTACGCTTTGTTTTCTAGGATGATGTAAAAAGATCAAGAGGTTTGAGTTAAGTCACTCAACATTATCTCTATCTCTGCTGCACCAGACATTCAGCTACTGTTTGTATTTAATTGTCACTGGACAGTTGTCAAATGCTGCATAGAATGCCAAGAAACCACTTGCTTCATAATTTGAGAACAATTAATGAATTCTGTAGTTGGCCCATGCTCTGGAGAGTTATGATTTCATTTCATATGATAATCCAGTTCTATTTGATTAACTCGCAAAGTAGATATTTTTGTGAACACCACTATGTGCGGGGTGAGAAACTTCTGGCCATGGTCTATATGTTATATTAGTCACAAGATATCAACTTTAACCACCAAATCCAATCACTGGTCAGTAAGATGTTTAAATGATGACTTCTTTACCTTCCATGTAGCATTAGACGTATTGAGGAGCTACAATATTTTTTGTAACTTTAAATGATGGCCTTTCTGGTCTGAGTTGGCTGATACTATTTGACACCGGGACTTAAAATAGGAGAAGAAAGGTTTCAAAACTACATTTCTAGTGACCATATGCATCTTGTTAAATTCAATATATTTTGCTTCTATTTGTACAAAACTAGTATGTATGTACCATTGGTCTGATGGACAATCTTTTCTGATGTAACCATAACACTCAGATGATTGCCTAGAGCTTGAATTTTTCTTCAGTCTTCCTGTGTGGATGAATTATTTTCTGAATTTTTAGTGTGGCTATCAGCAAGCTGCACAATTTACATTCTTTAAATGTGTGCTCTAGGCTTTCTGTACCTTGATTTCCTAGAGAAATCAAGGGTTGAGCTAGGTTTTGGACACCTATTTCCCTGTTATGTTAATATGGAAGGCTTAACTGTATCTTCTTACTGCAACGCTTTCATTCACAGACCTCTGGCTAGAACACTGATTAGAGCAGTTCCAAACCAGTGGCTTTAAGCTAAAACATTATTTATTTATTTATTTTCCCAACCAAAAAAGTTGGTAATGCAAATTATGGTTCAAAAAAGCATTATCTGGATCTTTCATTTGTCTTTCCCAGAAACAAGAGGTGAAGTAAACTTTTGATAATTGTTAGTAGAGACCAGCTGCACCAAGCTTATTATTTCCTTTGCCACCCAAGGCACATGATATCTTCAAAATCTGTGCATCCATGCACCTATTACCCAGGGACAAAAAAAATGAAGGAATCTAGTTTGCATATTTTCCGACACCCTATATAACGTTACTCCATGCTGATGCTGTGCCTTTAAGTATGCACATAAAAATTGTGATCCCAAAACCTGGAAGAAAGGAAATCTCCTGTTGTACATATGTAAGCTGAAAGAAAATAAACAAGACTGAAGTTGTTATGGTTTAACTGAAGTCTTTTCTTCCTCAATATTTCTTCTGATAACAAAAATCTGCAAAAGCTGCTCTTGTTACTGAAAACATCAATTTACAGGAAGTGGCACTGTTTAGCCTACCTCTCCCCACTTCCAAATCATGGCATTAAGATTCAATTATTAAAATTACTAGAGAGATATCTCTGCCTGAATTAAGGTGCAAACAAGACCATATGCTGAGGTCAATACTACAGATTATTATTTACAGTAAATGTGATGTAGAGAGAGAGAAAGAAATAGGGAAAAGAAAGAGAAGGAATAAGAGTAGAAAGGTATATAGTCACCACCCGTTGGATCTTGTGACAAGACTTCATCGCTGCAATTTCAATATCTGTTGGTTGAAGTGGTGGTCCCTGTCTTGATCCGTCAGGGATGGGGGAAGCCCATAAAGGACCAAAATTCCATGGGTAATAGATGCTAGGGTTCAAGTGGGAAGGCCCAAGTATCTCTCCTGGTGTGGGAAGCTTTACATTGAATGATGTGATGCTGTAGATCACAGGACACTTCAGGAGTCTCTGATGGTCCAGGACACCTCTGAAGATGCCACTGCTGCCTCTCAGGTAAGAGCAGTTTAGTCAATTATAGTCCAACAGAAGGGGTGAATACCTTCAGGCTATGTGTGAATTTCCCCAAACTTTACCAGGGGTGAGTTTGCATAGCTGAGCCATTACATAAAGGGAGGGCACTGGCATAGTAAAAAAGCACTATCCCACCTCCTATGATTTGCCTCTCATTATCAATTAAGTGTTCATTATTTGAGTCATTAGCGGGTCCAGTCTCTCACATGTGGTCAGGTGGCAATATTTTTCTTGAGCTAAGACTGCCATTGTTGTGAACCAAAAAGGTTTTCATATAGAAGTATATGGCTGTGTTTGCTTCTGAAAGATGGAATTTATTATTGTATTTATTTCCACCTACTGGATCACCCTTGAAATGGACAGAATTTCTCAGTCTCATCCTTTAAATCAAAGATAAAAAATAGTCTGCTCGTTTATAATCCATGCTTTCAACTAGATGACAGGTGACATACAATTCAAAGATAAATTATAATATTTCAGTTTGAGAATTCAAACTGGAGATCACAAAATTATGGCCTACAATGGCAAATTTAGAGCATCTTTATTTTTTGAATGCTGCAATTTGCAGTCTGTTTTTTATCCTGTATGGAAAGACAAAGGAAAAATAAAATGTTGAGGCTTGCTTTTAATCCTGTTGGTTTAAGCTGCTTCTTCAGTTCCCTTGGCACTGGGCCCAGATGATGCCAGTCACCCACCCCTGGGCAGCTGAATTGCTAAATTCCAATCTCTGCCCTTCAACCACTGAGCTTTTCAAAATAAATTGGAATATGTCGTAATGATGAATTAATTAGTTCAAATCAGACCTCTGCTCCATGGAAAATGTGGGGCCAGACTGCTTTTGAAAATACAAAAATCAGGAAATTATAGGATCTCTTTGGATCTCTTTCTTCTTATGGCAGCAGCCACAGCACAGATGCCCTTAAAGTCTGCTAATATCCAGCAGGGCATATTTCTTTGGGCACAGGGATTTCTGTGTTGACTGTGAGTTGTGTTTGCAAAGCCAGCTCAAGTTAAATGGTCCTGTGCTTTGAGAAAGACAAATGAGATCAGGAGTGCACCAGAGATACTCACAAAGTTGTTAGACACCAGGGGAGCTCTTGAAATAAGAGACTGTGGCCAAGAGCTGAAAATGTCTACGCAGAATCACTCAGGCAAATGCAGGTTCACATATTTTTGGGCTGGCTGGATGTTTCTATTTGCCTCAGCTAATCATCTCCCTGGTGCCTAACTGGCTTTGCTCCCAGGGAAAGTGTGGTGTCATTGCTGCACCCTAGGTCTCAGTGTTTTCAAACCAAGTGCTCTGCATGCAAAATGTGGAGAATTAATGGCATTTAAACAATTCAGATCAAATTACTATGAAGGCATCTGTGAGAGAAGTGACATCTCTGATGTGTTTCGCCTCTGATATGCTTCATCAGTAAGGAAGTTAAGAATCCAAATCCTGTGTTGATACAATTACAAATCCAGACTAAATTCATGTTCTGAACTCTACCAAGCTTTGACACACCTTAAACGCAATACAGACTTTTCTCTGTAATACTCGTATCCTTTTGATTGCTGGCAAAATTAAGTTTCCTTTCCTGGTTTTACTGTGTTGGTTGTGCAAGACAACTTGCTAAATACTTTCTGTTTTCTACAGCTTTCTTAGAAGAGGAAGCATATTTATTACTAGCCAGAAACTAAAATTATGCATAAATAGAGAGATCTTGACGGCATTAAAGCATTGATGGATTCAGGACAAGTGGTTTGCACTTTGTCTTCATGAAGTTAGAAGGTCAGAATGGCCTGCATATATTGTCAGAGAAAAGAAATGGGGGGTGAACCTGCAGAAGTACTCCCTGAGATACAAGGACAGAGTTTACCTATCCAGAATCCCACTCAGTAAATGCTGGACAAAGTATGAGCCTGGCTTTATTGAAGCAAAGTGAATAGAACTATGAGAACTAGTTCTACAATATAGCTGAGATATTGGAAAATAATACTCATTCAAACTTTTTCAATCAATCTATGCCACATATTTCTGTGAGGGCTCCTGATAGAAACATTTGGTAAGATCATATGCACATACAAATGAGTGTGACATAAGACTAAGGGATTATATTTCTTTAGTAATGAAAGAACAAAACAAGTTTCCAGTATTGATGCTGCCACAACACCAAAAGCTGTTCTAAGAGCCCTTTCTTCTGCATTTAGATCATTCTTATCTTCTCCTCTGGATAGAATTTTCAAAGCATACTATGTGAATGGACACATTTACTCTTAAATTACTGGCAGAACTCCCACATACTTCAGTGGAAAGAAGATAAGATTCTATTTGTAAGATGGTGACTTTTTCCTATTACAAATATCCCCTGTGATGCTCTGCCAATCATTGCATTACAGATACACAGAGCTTTTGAGTAGATAATGAGTCACCAAAACTTATCAAACCAAACCAGAGGAACACATAGAATTTATAGAAGTTTTCATTATAGTTCTCAAAGTCCTTTATAAGCATATATTAGTTTATCCTCTCTCTGTTACACAAAATGTGGTCCAAAGTAAAATAACCAAAGCAACTATTAAGATCATAGCAGGAACTGACACGAAGTAGCATTAAGGCTGTGTTCTTAGCTGCCATACCTCCATATCTTTCACAGGGTATGAAGACATTATTCCATGTTATCCATAGCTGGCCATTTGCTATGTCTTGGTTCTTTCTCTTCCATTTAAATTCAGTTAGATGTAGAAGTAAATAGAAAAAAAAAAAGAACCAGTCTGTCTCTGTGTTTTTCAGTGAAACCCAAAATACTCAGGCCAGATGCTGACCACAAGCAAAGGTTTTTAAAGTAATGAGCCTGTTGGAGTTTTGCCTATGTACAGAGCATGAGACAGCCCCAGTCTGTGAATGCTTCCACCAGGCTTGCATTATCTTTTCAGTTGGAATTAATTTGACAAAATCTTTTTTATAACCAAAGTAATCAGAACAAAAAAGAAGTTCTGCAAGTGCTCCCCTCTGTGCTCACTCACTCAAATAAAAACCCCTGTTGTCATAAAAAGTACACCAAGGATACAGAAATATTTTTTAATGAACTAGTTCTTGTGGCAGCATGAAATCTGGGATTAGATATACAGTGCTATTAGTCCTATTTGTGTCTATCTAGTCAGTCTTGAGTTACTTTTATCTAATTTTCATAAATGTTTAAGCTGGTAATATAAATCATTCTTCTTGTCTCCTGTAGTGCTCTGAGAAGCAAAAAA
>VZRO01001501.1:207491-234007 GCA_013397915.1 Daphoenositta chrysoptera | reverse complement strand
CAGCGTGGCCAGCAGGGCAAGGGAGGGGATTGTCCCCTCTGCTCTGCTCTGGGGCGGCCTCACCTCCAGTGCTGGGGACAGCTCTGGGTGCCACAATATAAAATAGATATGAAGATATTAGAGAACATTCTAAGTAGGGCCATGGTGAAGGGCCTTGAGGGGAAACCATGTAAGGAGAGGCTGAGGTCGCTTGGTTTTTCAGCTTGAAGGAGACTGAGGGGAGACCTCATTGCAGTCTACAACTTCCTTGCAAGGGGTAGTGGAGGGACAGGTACCGATCCCTTCACTCTTGTGACCCATCACAGTACTCAAGGAAATGGCATGAAAATGAGTTGGTGGAGGTTTAAATTGGATATCTGGAAAAGGTTTTTCACTCAGAGGGAGGTTGAGCACTGGAACAGGCTTCCCAGGGAAGTGGTCACAGCACCAAGCCTGACAGAACTCAAGTGTTTGGGCAATGCTCTCAGGCACATGATGTGACTCTTGGGGTGTTCTGCACAGGGCCAGGAGTTGGATTTGATAATCTGGAAGGGTGTCTTCCAACTCAGCATATTCTATGATTCTATCACTCTATGATTAAATTTGGAGGCACATTATTTTTGGACTGGCAAGGCACTTGGGCTGTATCCACTGATCAATCATGATCATAAGCCAGCTTATGATCATGAACTTCAATACTGATATGTGATTTAAATACTGATATACAACTGAGAAGTGAAGCGGTGATATTTTACTTACTTTTTACTCTGGCAAAAACTCTCTGCTTATTCAACATGAAAATACGTTTTTATTACCATCTCCTCATATTGTTTTCATTAGAGTGAACATCCAGAAATATAAATAACCATTGAAGATACAGAATGTGAGGCTTAGAAGTAAGGGATTATAAAAAAATATCCAGGTGTTACACTAGCTGCGAGACCTAACCGTACACAGTTAAGCCAGAAGTTAAATTATTGCAAATGTTGGCCCAAAGCAGTAAATCAATATGTTTTTACAGCCCCGATCCAAGAGCCATAGATTGTTATCCAGTGAAATGATGAAGTTTTTCCAACATGTCTGTTGTTTTGCTTACAGTAGAAAGGAATAAATTAAATGCAGTGCATTTAAATAAATGGCCGGTATTCTCAAAGCTTGATATGGAAAAAAACCCCCAACCACTTGATTTATAAAATACACAGTGTTCCAAACTCAAACCATGCAAAATGGAAAGCCTGTCTAAATTAGTTACAGTAATGACTGCAGTTAGGAGGATTAACTTCTGATGATATGTGTGTAATGTGGGACGGCAAACAGTGGACGTTATTTCCGTAACACAGTATGTGAATCCCAGAAATAATGTACTCTTTCTCCTAGATGCAGACTATCAGACCACAGCAAACCATCTGCCATTTTATACAGCTACAAGAAGTCAATTTTTTTTTCTTTTTTTGGCACACTGGAGAATGGGTGAGGGTATTATGTGAGGAAGGGAGAGTTGATAGCTGTTTGCATAGTCTGGACCTTCGTGTCAGGTTTGTGGGAGTGAAAATATGTATGCTCATAAGCGTATTTAGGAGTGGTGGGCTGCTAGAAGAGAAGATGGAGGGAGATTTCAATTTGCCTGTTTCAAAATACTCACCTTGTGGGACATATATACCAGTAAATGTTATTGTCTGTACTTGATTAATTTGCCTACAAGGGCTGTTAAAAAGACAGTACTAGTATTAAAGAACAGGTGGGTTTATTGTGCTGTCTTCCCAAGCTGAGACTAACTTTCCCCTGCATTGACACAGAATTCCTGCTGGTTAATGCAGAACTTTCAAGATGGCTTTAAAATTCATCATTTGCAAATTGAGATGGAGATAAAACTCCAGTTTCCTCGGTGCTTTCTACAAGTTTTTAAGGAACTTTTCCTCAGTAGCAGAGAAGCCAGAACAGGTCATGGAAGCAGTTGTAAGACTGAACTGGGAAGACTGAGATTCACCCAAAAACAGCACCAGAGAGATCACAAGAGCTGCATGTGGGTTTGAGTTGACAGGAGCATGCGAAGCTCCAGGCAGAAGTCTGGTAAGTGAGCAGTGACTGAAGCTTCACAAGACAGGATGTGAATAGTGACAGACTTGGAAGTGAGGTACTGCAATTTCCATCTAAATATTATCTTCACTTCAGATATTCTGTGTAAGGGGAGTGATAGAGAGATTGAATAACTTTAGATACAATAAATACAATTGAATAACTTTCACAGGTAGGGAAAGAATAAAAATAAATCTTCAGAAACAAAACTGAAAAGGCTGGGTTAGAAAACTTGAAAGAACCAATCTGCATTGCTGATAATTGGTCATTGGTTTAGTTTTCAAGCTAAACTTTGACCTCTTAGGAAGAAAACTTGAGAAGCAAATACAGCTAATGAGGACATAGTAGGACACAAGAAGAATACAAAAACCAGTGCTATGCTTACCCCTTGAGATGGACTGCACAGAGATGAATGTGATAGTTCAAACAAGTTATTTACCAAATGCAAATAAAATACCGTGTGCAGTTAAGTGACAAGAAATAATCAAAGATACAGAAAGCACTCCTCTGGGAAACTGAGAGGATTAGATTTGTTTGCCTTGCAGAGGAGATTAATTACTGTTACTGAACATAATAAATGCAAAAGAGGAAGTAGATGAGAAAAGTATGTTTGCCAACTCTTACAACAAAAGAATAAAATGACATCCAGTAAAAAATTAAAGGCAAGGAGTGTAAGACTAATTGCAGGACTTCTTTAATGATAACATAAAATTAGCCTCTTGAGTTGATTGCCACGATATGGGAGCTCAGTAAGGTTTGGAAAGGGGAATGTATGTAGCTCATGAGGCTCTTTGCAGTCACAATAGTGCAAACTGAGAATAACTGGAGATATAAACCAAGGACATCATGGATAACCAGAACATTACATATGTAGTCAATTAAGACTAACATTTCTGTTGTCTTCCTGGATAACAGAAGTATTCAAGTATGCAGTAAAGTGCAAATCACAGTGCAGTGTTCTGTAAGAAGAGGCAGTCTCTGTCCTGAAACACATATAAAGGGTATACAAACATTGGTGCACTGGAGAGTCCAAGGCCCTTTGAAAGCCAAAAGAAATTTTGCTAGTGAATGCTACATGTCAGGCAACTGTCACAAATTCAATTTGCATTCCTAGACTAAAACAGTGACAGCAAGCAGAGTTCGTCAGGTGGCTTTATCTCAGTCTTTCTTCTTGTCTGTTACTCACTTGAAAGGCAGAGACTCCCCAGTGTTATCCAGACAGCTAGTGCTGCTTAGTTAGGCAACTACTAAAATCTTCACTAAGCACCTCTCTTTTTTAGGAATGAACACTTTGGAATCAGTTATATATGCAAAAATGTAAAAATAGTAATGAAATTGTGTCTAGTTTCTGAAAAACAAACAAACAAACACCCCCTGCCTCCACCCCGACTTCTCAACTGTGAGCTGTAATTTGGTTTAAAAAACATTCTTTTTTTCTTTTTTTGTAAGGATTTTCTTCGACAAAAAGTCAGATTTTGAACTCTGTCAAAAACACACGCAAAGCATCCCCGTAGAGAAAACACAAAAGTTCATTGCTGAAGTTTTAAATATATTTTATATCAAATTATTTAAGAGGGAAGAAGAAAAGGTATTAAAGGAAATGTTATTTTAGGACACAGAAACCAAACAGCAGGTGAAATCTGGTTTCCATTATTGTTGTATGTAAGAACCTCACAACCCATTAATAATTGCTCCTCATGACAACTGACACTGTGGAAGTAAGAATGGTGAATTGAAATTCAATACCTATGTTTAAGGACAGAATTTAATGAAGAGTGTAAGACAACCATTACTTAACATTATTGATAGAAATGGGTCAAATTCAGTGCTACTGGAAACAAAAAAAGTGTGAAATTTGCCAGTTCATCCCTCTCAAAATCTTTTGTGAGTATTTCTAAGATGACTGATAGTCTTCCCCAAATTCAATCTAAATGATTGAGAGCCATTTTGTGTGCTCTTTTACTTGTGAATCAAATGCAACCAAATGCCTGGGATCTATGAGAGCAGCTCAAAGACATTTCCTACTATCATGGCAGGAAATTGAAGAGGAAATATTACAAAGTTTTGAAAATTATTACAATTACATAGTTGGCAGCCCTGCAAAAATGACCCACAAAATCTTGCATGTAGTATAAAGCAAGTAAACTAAAAAAAGAAGACTTTTAAAATGAAATAATTAATCTTTAATAATTTTCTAGCACAGATGGATAAAATGTCTCTTTTTTGCGTATTAATACACAAACTTACATGAAAATTAAGCAAATCACTATCTAGAACAGATCATGAAGAGCTTTTCTTGTAAACATTGCAATGAAAAATTTTTTCTAAAATGTAAAGTTTTTAGTGACCTAATTTCATAGTATTAAAAAAAAAAGAGTACCTGTCATAAGCAAAACATAGTAAGAAAAGGCTTTCAGAAATAAGCACAATTATATTTTTTGAAAAGTGGTTTTATATAGATTACTAAATAGGAATTTTTCAGAAGTATTGTTCATACTGCTGTTCACACTACAGATGCATTCCACATGATCAGGAGTGGTTTTGCGTTTGCAGTATGAGGGGGAAATACCCTAGACAGATCACGAGGGGGTGTCTTTCCCAGTTAGCTTGGGAGATGGAGAGGATCTCAGCAGTTTTTGGCCTGGTATATGAGAGCACCTCTTATCTTTTGCCTTCTGTCTGAGAAGGATCAGCTGGTGATACAACACCATGTTCCAAACCCCAAAGAATTATGTACTACTAATAGTTGAGTTTGATATTGCATACAACAGTCCTGAGGATGAACTGCCTCCCAGCAAAGTGGAAAGGTTATTCTAGTCCCTTAGTTTTCAGTGTAAGGTGTTGGGATGATTCTGGCCACCATTGCTTCAACTGCTAGTCATTAAGGCACAGGAAAATGTCTGCTACATGCTTCAGAGAAATCAGTTTTTTCCAGCACATTAATGCCGTACTTGGCCTCCTTGGGAAATCAGGGAGCCTGAGGCTGTCCATGTGAAACAGAAGTATGAAGCACGTTTGACAACACACATGGAAAAACTTTACTTTCAGAAGTAAAAAGAGACTTCTCTTGCATGTATTGAAAAGCAGAAATGTGCAGGAGACAGATGACTATCACCAGTCCTGGCATGGGGTATCTCTATGGATGTGCTCCCTTGGCAGCACATGATCACCACTGGCATGGCTAGGTAGGACCTAACATACAATGGGATGAAACCCCTTCAGATTTTTGCAGAGGTTTATTAAGCATTTTTGAAGAGGTCCTGGGCACACGACAGAAACCAAATCCAGAATGCCTGCAACGAACTGCCCCAGGACTGAGGTGTGTCCATACTTGGCCATTAGATTCAGAAACTTCAAAATCCACCAAATGGTATGAAGAGCTGCTAGAATCCTGGTTGTGTGAAGTCCTTCACATAAGGGAGGGGAAACCACTTCATCTAAGAAGTAGCAACCACCACAAAGTCTTTTCTGAAGAGCTTGAAGGCCATGCAAAGCATGAATAAGAAAGCTTTGTACTAATAATGATTCAGGGTGGTAATGAACGAGGGTTATTGCCTGTGTAATGGCTGAATCAACAAGGCAAAAATAAACATCTTGAATTCTGAGACTTTAATCAGTTTTGTTTTCAGAAGCAATGCTATGATTTCAGAAATGGTCATGGCCCTGAACTTGAAAAGACACAGTTTATGGGACCAAGATGGGTGTGGGATGAGTATTATCTTGAAAAATGTTGTTGAAAGCAGGTAAATGTACCTGGGGAAAGTCCATGTCTCTTGGCATGCTCTCAGTGACAGGATTTAAAGAGCAGAGCAATAAGCAGCATTTGGTCTCTTGCTGTGTCCTTCAAAGGGTGAGTAATGTTACACAAAGCTGTTTTTTTCACGCGGAGGATGAGGATCTCTCCACAGGTGAAGCATCTGAATGCAGGTTTCCTCTAACTTAATCTGCAAAGCTCTGCAAGGTGCTCTCAGATTGGATAAACAGGCAAGTGCTTAATTTGAACTCGTTCCCCAGAGCTCTGTGCCCCTCAAAAGACGGGCCTTCCACTGCACAGGGTAAGTCTTGGGACTACTGCTTCCATCTACTACCAAACCTGAAACCTGCTCTAGAGCAACTGAGGTTGTACACACCGTAGGGAGACA
The DNA here is from genome assembly GCA_013397915.1 of Daphoenositta chrysoptera. Lineage (NCBI taxonomy): Eukaryota > Metazoa > Chordata > Aves > Passeriformes > Daphoenositta > Daphoenositta chrysoptera. Next base: position 227,810 of record VZRO01001501.1, on the reverse strand, counting down.
GATAGGGAAAAGACAAAATTTGTGGTGCCTCTCCCAATTTGCTTTTCATGAGATGAGCCTATACCTTTCTGTACCATAGAGGTGCAGAGTGATTTTAATTTGAGTGATTTGAAATTCTGAGTGATTTTAAACTATCCAGTAAATTTTACAGTTTCATAGATACTTTTCCCTTCAATTTCCAAAAACAATAGGAAAATGGCAGTGATTTTTTATGACCCTACCCTCTGTATGGCCCTTTCCTGTGTTAGCTTTTCTAGGGAATCATTGAGTTCAAGCTAGAACTCATTCTGTCAGCTCATGAAAACAAAACCAGAAACTACTCTAAATGTTTTGCCAGAGTCATGCGTTTGCATGGCAAAATATTGTCATCAAGATAAAAATTATTTTAAATGAAATGTCTTGTTTCAAAGATCTCACTAGCAATAAACTTCTTATTACAAACTTGTGAAATTGGACAAGAAGCAATGTCCTAGGTAAACAGTCAGGTTAATAAGGCATTTGATTATTGATGCTAATGGCAAACATTCAGTGGCACCCATAATATTTTTACTTAAACTGATTTCAGAAATAATGCCGGCATTACTAGCATGCATAATTCTTTTGTACCAAATTCATTAGAAAGGCTCCCAAGCCTTATGGCTGGAAAGATCTCCATAGGAATTTCATCTGCTGTTGGTATACATAGCAGAACTTTAGCCCTAGAAACTGCTATGATTTAGTTGTGGTGTAGTGTAGTCACACAAGAGGGCAAATTGGGCTGCCTGGAGCCATATTTCTGCATCTCACATGTATTCAATATTTGGCTGTGCAACCAAAATTGTATTTTAAGAAGTGCATTGTATGTTTGGCATTACATATGGGCATGTGTGTACACATGTGAGTAAATTATTTTAAAATCTGGTTTTAAAGATTTTAAAATAAAAAGGACGTCATTAAAATTTTGGAAGTCAGTTCTTGACCAATGTGATATGCCAATATGTCTGTTTTGTAATTTGTCTCGGAAAATAATATATCCTCTAATAGCATAATGATATGCCTAACTTTTGGTGTTTACTGGCCTGTATTCCCTTATCTCCCCATTAATTCCTTGTGCAATTTTCCTTCTTTCCTCCTCTCCTGCATCTTTATTATTATCAGATCAACCATATGTTGCCAAATAAATGCCAGTTCCGGTGTGGATTTTGGAAATGTTGAGACAGGAGAAGATTCCATTTGGAGAATTCAGAAAACAGAAACGAAATATTAACTCGTACAGTCTTAGACTTTATTTAATCTAACAGCAGGAACAGTGGGAGAAGACCCAAAAATCTGCTCTCTGTATATATATCACACCTCTGAGTACTGCATTTTCAGATACATTCCTTGGTACACTAGCCCAGTTTTTTTTTCCATAGCATAAAGTTCTTAGCAAATAAAATTCCTTTGCAAATACTTCTGCTAGTTTATTTGTCTTTATAGACTAATTATGCTGCATTGTCAGAAAAATATTCCTAGTGATAGAAGGCTGTAAGAATCTCAACTGGCACCTTTTTGAAGTTAGAAAAGCTTAGAAGAGAAAAAATGTGAGTCTAATCCTGTCCCACTTGAAAGCTCAAGAATACCTAAGAATGCTCTGTGCTTGCTTACTCCCTCCTGGGGGTTTCTGTTTGTTCTTACTTATATTTTGATATGAAAATTAGGTTACATGAGAGATTTTTACAAGTGTTTAACCAAGATACAGTTTCTTAAAAATTCCAACCAAAGTGAGGGACAAAATGAACACTGCACTTGCATGTTAAATTTTGTGGTTTGGATTGCAAGTGTTAAATTTCACATCTCAGACATGAATACAATGAGCAGGCATGAGATACAAATGAATCAATTCACGAGGTACTGAAATAAAACTGAAGAAAAATATGTAGCAGCATAAAGCAGTAGGGCACAGAGAAAAGCGAACAAGACAGTTTGTAAAGATGGTTTGCATTTACGTGAATGAGGTGTAGTCATATTAGCTGTAAACCCTTCAACAAGATCCTCACCTTGTAAAAATACCACAGAGTCTGAATGTAAATTTATCCCATGATTGGAAAAAGCCTAATCTCAGATAGATGGATGTAAGCAGCTTGGATCTGATGAACAGCAAAGCCAGGGCACTTGGTATGTGGCAACTGCTTGCACAGACTGAGGAATGAGAGGCTGGAAGGTAGTGCCGTGGAAAGGGATTTGGGTGTCTTGGTAGAGGTACACTACCTGTTGTGTACCACAGCCCTTTGGTGATGCCATGATCTTATGATCTTCAGCCTGTATTTGTGCTGGTACCTCAGCCAAATAAACTAGGTCTTGTGAACTACCAGTCCTCCCTTCTCAGTTACAATACGGTAATTTTAGCTGTGTAAATTTAGTGTGTAGCTGATCTCAGTTCTTCATCTCAGTCAAAGACGAGCTCCAGTACTTCAGTACCAGTTCTGGTATCTTCAGAAGTACAGTCACAGGGCACTCATTTATATCAGTGCAGAAGGAAAAACGCCACCCACTGAGTTATGCTAAGGTTTTTTCAGCAATCTCATGGTTTCAACTGATATTTCCATTTTGATAGTGAACATGTACTATTCTACAGATCTTGAAAACTGGGGAAAGTACAAACCTCAGCAAAATGTTTGCTATTCCCCCCAGCTGGACCTTGAATTTAAATGAGATGAGAAGCGAGCTATAAACTTTGCAATGGTTGATTTACAATAGAGGACAACAATGAGTCATGAATCAGAGACTGTTTTAATTGATTTTGCATACATCATAAACTACAGAAAAGCTGATTAAATGGCTTGTAGAAGGTTTTTTGAGTGGTTTCCATTCCAGAGTTGTTCAAGTCTTTATTCAGGGGCACAAAAATATACAAAAGTGCATGTGAGATTGTTTTTTAAATTAAAAAATAAAAACAAACAAAAAAATAGTGGAAGCCTTACAGATAACAGGAGTCTTAAAAGTCATCCTGGATGCAAGATAAGGGAACATGAAAACTAGACAAACCCATTAATTCTGGCACAGAGAATTCTGGCAGATGGAGTCTTAGATAGTATTAAAATTAATTTCAGTTGCTTGTTATTAAGATATCCAAGCACACTTGAATATGTCATTCTTATGACTTTCTCTTTGATCTTTTTGATTTCTCCTGGCTATTTCCTGTTTCATCTCTCCTCTGACCTCAGGACAGGTGTATGAGCCCAATGCAATCAAAGAAGGATAAAGATACATATCTGAACTCATTTGAGACTTTAATAGCAGTTGGCAGTGGCAGCTGATACCTCTGCCACTTACAAGGTGCAACAAAGCTGAAAATTAGTCTGAATCCTGGGAAAATAAGTTTCACACAATACTACAAAATATTCTTTGAGAAGGACATTCTGCTGGATCTTTGTCTTCCTAGTAAGAAGTGCAGAGTTTCTACCTCATCCCCAGCTGAAGTCTGGATCCATGGGTTCATCAGTTCTGAGTACATCTGCTCCTGATAATTCCTATTTTATTATTTGTGAGAGAATAATCCTTTGCTTCAGTTGTATTTTAATTGTACTTTATGACATTGTTTAAAAACATGCTAAATCACAGAGAAAATGTCACAAGATTATGAAACTGGAAGGAACATCCTGATATATCACAGTCTACCTTCTGTTACAATGTCCAAAGCTGCAAAGCTTGCTATTTAGAAATGTTGTCAAGCTATACCTTAAAACTATATTTCTTATTCCATACAGCTTGTGACAGAAGACCTCTTTCAAATCATAACCTAAAAAAATTCAAACTGTCTTGTACTTCCCAGTCTAAAATATATTCTTGATTATTTTAATTCCAAATGCTGTTGTAACATTATAATTTTTTTTTTTTTTAATGATCTTTTCCAGAGAGATGGAGACTGTGCAACTGGGCTTTATATTTTGAATTGCTGGAATCTTTCAAGAAAGTATGATGGTGGGCAGGGAACTGTCTCAGAGACAGCAGGCACCTATGAGGCCTGTAAAAAGGTAAACAGGTTGCAGAGGTGAGAGGCTCCTGCCCCCACAGCAGGACAGAGGAAGCTCAGCCCTTTTTCTCAGTGTTTGGTAGAAGCCTGTGGGCATATCTGCATTTAACCCTAAGATGCTGCTTTTTCTCCACATGCCACCAAGAAGGAACATAAATCATGTGCAGGGGACTGCAAGGTACTGGTAGGAGAGGTGGACCATGGGAGGGAAAAGAAGGGATGAGGAGGCAGGAGGAGGTAGACATTGCAGACGGAGTCTCAGCAGACGTGATAGGAAGGAAAATTGAGGGAATATAGTAAGTGTGATAGTGGGTCCTGTGAAAAGGAAATGGAAGAAAACAAACCTACAGGAGATGAATCCTTTCAATAGGTCCTTTAATCTTGGGGAAAATGTGCATCTCAAGCAGTTTTCCAAAATTACCTAATCAATACAAGCAATCATGTCTATCCCTAGCTTTCATCCCTCTAGGCTCAATACAGAATGCCTTTTCCTTATTTAATAATTGTCTTTTGGCAATTGTGAGACTTTCTCATTTATAGTACACTTCCATATGTTTCATGGTGCAGCAGGGGAGGTGGCAAACTTCCCTCCTTTGAAGGGAGTATTGTATTGGCATCTGGGGTTGGGAAAGAGCAGCCTTAAGCCAAGCAGGGATATCTCGAAAGCAGGGATATATTTGAGATACATAGCTGACACCAAAAAAATGAGGGAAAATTATGGGCGTACCCATAATCTCCTTATATATTTAATTAGTGCGTATACACAACAAAGTACCTGTGGGAGAATTCTCGTGCTCAAATGAGGTCCCTGTGTCCTGGATATGTCCAAAAGTTCCCTTGCACACCACTTCTTTGAGGTCTAACTAAGATTCCTGTTTTCTGCTGTGAAGTTGAGCATTTTTCCCTACTTCTTCCTCATGCTTCCCATCAGTATCAGAAGAGTCCCTTAGCTGCTCAGGCTGGAATTGCTTATGAGAAGTTACTAGAGGATGCACCAAAAAAATTACATTCTTGTTACAACAATCTTGTTGATCTAGTGGAAATGGTAGTATAGTTTTGGGCTAAAACTGTGCAGTTACAACCATTATTACCTTTTTGATTTTATGTATTTAATTCTTATTCTAGCTATTGGATTTTTTTCAGGGTTATGGCAGCTTTTTACAGTAAGGCCTTATAGTAAATATTCACACGAAGCAAGTGAAGGTTCCTCAGCTGAATCTATCTATCTGTTTATCTAAGTTTCAGGTGATTCCTCTTAATTGATAGGTGAAAGTCATATTTAGTGTAGCTGAAATGAAAACCACTACAGATCAAAGTGGGTTCCTTTTAAAGTTTTTTTCCCTGCAGTTAAAGAGATTAGCATTAATTCACACTAATTCGAAATCATCATCAAATATCTTTTACTACAAAGATGACATAATCAAAGCTAACATTTAATCTCATTCTTCATTGAATAAAACAGTGTTCTAAGGGCCAAATTTGTGTTGAAATCTGTTAAGTAAATAAAAATACAAAAAAAAAAAAGCCCTAGCAAAAGGAGTAGGAAACAATGAAGTCAGCCTTGGACAATGTTAACCCAAATAGTTAATCTGCTCTAGCCATTTGAAATTCACTTAGTAGGTTTGCCAGAGATGACTATTAGCACAAATGAAGGGACCATATTTGCAACTTGATACAGGTACCCTTTCTCTTGGGCCAAATACATGATATGGCCATTTAATTAAATAATTCTTCTCCTGAACTCAAAAAGCCTGGTTTAGTTTGATTACATATATGAGACCAGTTATTCCAGGACTTTGAACTAAGACCTGAAAATGAAATTAAGCCAGTTAGAGAGATTCTTACTGAAATAGATATGCACATGTCTCTGGCAGTGCAGGCCTCTTCTCAGTCCAGCAACAAAAGGGCACTTAAGGGAATATGGAATGTTCTGCACTGCGTGATTTAACAACACAGTCCCTATTAACTTTAATGAGAGTTGCACAATTAAATCTTCACACAATGTGCTAAAAATTACTCTTTCAATTTAATGCATAAACTAATAGGTCCACTTAAAAATGTGAGAGGATAAGGCAGGTGAATAATTTTTGGAAAAAATCAAGCCTTAGGTTGATTAGACACTTAAGAAGAGGGGCAAGTTAAGTATATAGTATGAATCTTGTTGAACTAGACATTAGAACTAGTGTTGTATATATAATGTGAGTCTTGCAATAGATAAACAGAAGTTACGAAAGGGTTGTATTCTTCACTGTGAACCAGGTAAATAACTAGGTTGTCTCCATTTCCTTGTGTAGAAGGATGTCTAATTAAGACTTTAAGCATGCTTCCACCAATTGAAAATACAATACATAAACCTTAAGAAGCTTAGAAGCCCTCTTTATGTACAGCCAACGAGATTCACAGTATAGCCAAAAATAAAAAAAAAAAAAAGGAACTTCTCTTCCTCCTTGTTTTTTAGACAAGTTATAGAGGAGAAGTGAATTCCCATAATTCCCATAGAGATAAATCATCATTAAGAATTTTGTGTACTGCTCTCAAATACAGTGGAAAGCCAGAACAGGCTGTGGACCACTAGCAATTTTGACTCAAAATACAATATTCTGTCCTACCAATATACTAATACATTCTGTGGAAACCTTTAACTCCCAACTGGGCTTCAAGTATAAGGAGTAATTACACTCTGATTTATTTTTTTTAATGTAGCTCTATACTATATGTAATTATATATCAGGCTTCGAGTGTTTATGGACAGCAAACAGATACTGTATTTACAGAAAAATTGAATTTTTACATATACAAGCATATCCTTGTATAACTAAGAAGCTTTACTGGTGCATTTATTCATGGTCAAACTTCACATCCGAATCCTTTTCTCCTGAGGGTGTGTTTGGAGAGGAATGACAAAACCACACAAACTGCCCATACAATTGAAGGTCTGACACATTTTTTCCCATAATGTTTGAGCTTGTTCACTATCAAGAAATTTATGAAAGAAAATTTAAAGCTCCTCTAGTTCTTCAGTGTCCTTAAAATTTGACCATACTTTGTATGATTATATAAAGGGATGAAGTCTTGCCCATTCCTCTCAAAACCAGAGCTGAACAGGGAAGTAGAGAGATCCTAGAAGTTAAGGGCTTAGATACGATCTTCATAATGAGATCTTCATTATGAAAATACCTGTAGTTTCACATTTGGTATTCTACAAGACAAGGTGAAATTTGTTCTCTGCTCTCTCTCTTGACCATCATTCCTTACAGTCTTCCTATTTCATAGCAATTCTCCTCAGAAACAGATCTCTTGTCGACCTGTGAGATTATACTACTTTTTCACTGATGTAAAACATTCAAAGTAGCACTCTTGTATGGAGTGTACAGTTACCTGTCTTGCTAAGCTGAAAGTCAGTAGAGAAATACCCCTCCTTGGTGTAGGAAGTGGAGTGGAACCTGAATGTCACCTATTGCAATGGGTTTTTCTGGATGCCTATGAAAGATAACCCTTTCCAACAGCATCAGCTGTGACTTTAACACTTCGGCTTGCAAATGGTGTTAAATGAGGCTGAGAAGTGATTAACAGGCATCAGACATGGATGGCTTTACTGAATTCATGATCTCCTGTGAACTTCTTGAGTTGGCATACAGCAAGTAAAAATTGCCACTGTATATTTTATAATGAATCTCTCACACTAGGAGATAAGAAACAGTGCATGAGTTTTTCATTCCTGATTTTTCCCTAAGTACTCAAATTTTTGCAATAAAGAGCATTATTATGAATTGAATCTAAGTGAGGGTAGGTGGCCAAGAAGCAGACAGCAGAGGTGATCTTCAGGAAACAAAATAAAGTAATAATAATAAATTACTATAAAATAAAAATGGGGCCACTGCAGATGTCTGATGAGAACTGAGGACAGAATCAGTACAAAGGATTTTCTCAGAACATTTTCTGATGCCAACTATAAATAAGAGACAGACAAACTGAATGCCAAAAATGCGTAATTGATTTATTTCAGAAGTGGATTTGGGATTCTGAGATGACTGTATATTTATCTGTGATGGGAAAACTGATAAACTAATTGGAGTGGAAAGCAAGAATTTTAAGACATTTAAAATTTAAATGATAGAAAAGCTTTTTCTTAACTTTGATAACTTTTGTACTACAAATATGTGTTCTGAAATGGATTGGACCCACTTGTGCTTGGAAGCTCTTGGTGCTAGACAAAATCATCATCCTTTGGGAATGAAGTCAAAGCTCAGGTGAAAATTCAGGTGTAGAACCTGAGCTGTCAACTGGGACAGTCCCCTAAGGTACTGGAAATGGGGTCTCTAGCTGGAAAGTTCTGGAAGCCCAGTTTAAAGAATACTCATTCACAGGGAAACTGTGCCTGTGAATATTACTTATCCTGAGTGGATCACGCAGGATAGAGTTTAATGAAATACTCAGTTGTGAAAGGAAACTATACCCTTTAAACATTTACCTGTAGGACATTAGTCATGCTTCCCAGTCTTTATCATTGACTTCATAAAAGAAGAAAAAACAATTAGAAACTGCTGGTAAGATATGGTATAGGACATACTAAAACAAGAAAAACTTTAATTTGGGAATTTTTTGGTTGGTTGAGTTTTCTATAACATGAGAACTGGTCTGAGAAACCACTTTGACTTAAGAACTATTTGGATTTTCATGACTAAGTGGCTGATGGTATAACTTCAGTAAAATTGCAGAGAAGAAGTTATATTTAGTGTTCTGTGTCTCCTGAGACTCCTGGTTTTGGATAATCCTTAAAACCTGGTGATTTTGTGATTATGTTAATTCCGAAAGGCGTGGAGATCTGACTAGTTCTTGTGGCACTGTAAACTATGTTTATGAGCTATATTACTTACCAGTATTCTAAATTAATGTAGAAAATATAGCTAAAGAACTCCTCTTTAATCTAATGGTTACTGAACGGTTTTAATCAATCTTCCCTGAGTGAACCAATATAGATATAATCTCCTTTTGTTCTGCATGGCACTTTCCCCTCTTTCTCCGGTGGTATCAAAAAGAGGATACAGTGTTCACAGCTGTATCACAGGCCTTGTGCTGGCATAGGGTTAACACTAATGATGAGATTTGGAACAAGTCAGTGTCCTAGTGTCCTCTCCAGGCCTGTTAGAATTTGGAACAGAAGCCACAACACAAAAACAATAGAAGCAAATAACCCATGGTATTTTACTGGCAGACTATTGACACCTATGTGTTTGGAATAAGCAGTCATATTCTCCAGCAGTGCTTTCCCAGATGACCCATCAGTTGTGCCAAAATCGTGTGGTGCTAGGAGAATGGCTCTGTGCCTGGCCACACACGCACACCACGCGTGCCCATACTCACACATTCCCTCCTGAAATGCTGTGTTCCATTGCCCACCTCCACTGCATGGAGCAAACCTCAGTGAGATCTAGCTGTGCAGACACCTGCACCCGAGGCAGTGTCACCAAGGATCATCCAAGAGAGCTCTGCAGTGGAGAGGCACAGTGAACTGCCTGCTGCCATCCTGCCTTGGGCCGCCAACGCCCCGGCTGACATCGCAACTCAGAGGGGCTTCTAAAAAACGGAAACATTACTGATTTTCTTTTTTTTATTTCAGAAAGTCTTTCTGTTTCAGTTCTGTGCTGTGGCCCTCATAAGAGAGTTGTGTGAAAGCCTATTTGTGAGGATGCATATTATGTGAAGGAAACCCAAGTCAGTAACCCATTTTTCCCATTGAAGCCATTTTTACTGAAATGCCTCTGAGCTGGCCACAAATCTACTACAAAACTGTGCAAGTTATCCATTTCTTTAATAAATGCAGCATTTATAATGATTTCCATAGAACATTTTTCTTAATCTTTTATCGTATTTTCCTTAGCAAGTAACTCTCTGGGGCCATTTCTGAGTTTAGAATAGATCTATCTCACATTTCATGTAGGGTTATTAAGAGCATTAGTTTTCTTAGACATTGGTTTGTTGATGTCTTAAAGGCTCCTCCTCAGCACATCTTCTAGATACTCAATTCAAGTAGAAGATCTGTCTTTCGCACAGCCTAAAAATGTTTTAGGACTCAGTTTAATGCTGTCTGCTGCTTCTGCCACAATATTTCTGACCCAGTCACCTATTTCTTTTTCCAGTGGGGAAAAAGTATTTTGAAAACTTCTCATGTTTAAGAACTAGGTCTTCACTAATGTTCATAATTCCTTTTTTTTTTTTTTTTTTTCATATAGAAGTTCACTGTGTAATTTGCAATTTACCTCATAGTTTTCAGGTTAGGCTAAGTAAAGTTGACTCTTATTACCATGATGGAGTTGACAACAGTATGTAGAGAAAAAACCCCTGTAAATCAGATCCTGTACAACTTTCCATTCTGACCCTTAATTCTGAACAGCAGTAATTGCTTTTTGTCTCGCTACCCTGGTTTCTCCTACAGAGACATTTGCAATCACGCTGTAGTTGAGCTGAACTATCTGTACCCATTAACAATTAAGGGAGATAAACCTGAATCCAAAATTTAGCCTGACTGAGTACAAGTAAGTTGGAAAGGGAAGTTTCCTGCTGCAAGGCAGCTGATGGTTGCATCACCTTTTCTGAACTACCTTGTCTGGGTGAACTAATATGATAATTTAGAAGGCATATAATTGGAATAAAATAATTGAAAGAGAAATAACCCAAAGTTAATAAGAAATATGTAAGGTACTACTAACTTACTTTTTTCAGAAAGTTTTAAAAGAAATAGGCCACTCCAGTCAAAATAAACAGCTATATACAACAATTAGGGAAAAAATGAATACACTAAAACTAATTCCGGAATTAAATACATTGAAATATCTTTTTGCATGCTGTTGTTGACAAGTCTATTGCTGACAGTCCTACAGCTTTTCCTCTGGATTGATAATCTGCTGGTATAGGAACTGCAAATATTGTTGGTAATAATATTTTGCTTGTAGATTGATATGCTGCACTGAAGAAATCTACTGATAATAAAGGTTTATCTCTTGCAGAAGAGAACAATTTCTACTAGCAATATTATATATTTTTGAAAAAGTCAAAAGTTTAAGAAAGGATTTAAGAGAACATACCTTCTTGTTTTATAGGAAGTAATAAAATATCTATTATCTATATTCAGAGGGTAACATTCTGTAACCAGCCAGTTTTTCAGACAAGGGAACTCTATGATCATCTTTTAGGAACAAATATTTCAGCTTCCTGGCTTTCAACATTTCTGCACATTTTCCTTCCTAACTTCTCTCTGTGTTCTTCCCAGTCTTACCAACTTACCTGTCTCCTTTATGCTAGTGACAAAATCTCTGTATATCTGGGATGCTGGATTCAGCTTCCAGAAACTGGAAAGATCTTGTAGGAAGAAGAAAAATCACCTCAAGATTAAAAGCAGAGTAACCAAGGACCCAGATGACAGAATTCAACTGGCCAACAAATTAAGACAATTTTAGACCAACACATGCAGGAGCAGAGTGACACCTGCCCGACAGGAAGTTGAGGTTGATGCTGAGAATGAAAGGAACACAAGTAGCAAAGGTTTTACTGACATCTTAAAAAAAGAAGGTAACAATATGTGTGTAGCTACAAGGATGGTGGGGTCCACATTAAAAAGAGTATACATATGATGCCAAGATCAAATATCTATTTTGCACCAGATTTCAGCAAATACATCAGTCCTGTGACAACAAAGTAGGCTGGTAAATGTAAATGAGGGTATGGTGTTGGATTTTATCTTCATTTAGAGAAGGAACCAAAACTTAAAGGAGGTGATGCATTTGAGAGTTTTGAATTTTAAAAAGGCTCATGCCTAAATCACAAGCGCAGAAAAAAGTGTTTACAAGAGCCTACTGAGAAGAGTGCAACGATGTTTGATTGCAAAATGGCAATTTTCCTGGCTGTATGACAGGAGAGGAAATATAATAAGAAAAGAGATCCAAAGAACTGCTATTCTTTTAGCCTGATCTGAATAACGTGCAAAGCATTATGATATACGGAGAAGAATAATGGTTAAGGATACACAAAATAACATACAATACATACAGTTTGTCAAAGATAGACCGTGTCAGCATTCATCTTTCGTAAGGAAATTAAAGATTTTTCACAGAAAAGCAACCTCTCTGAATTTCAGTAAGATTCTGATATGAAAACACATAGAAATTATTAGTCAAACTAGAGGAAACAGGTGAGAACTCAATGAAAATAAAAGGGTCTTGCTGTGAAGTAAAGCAAATTATCCTAAATTAGGCTCTAAACTGCACTTGTTTGGCTGTTTCTTGTACCAGAGATAACTCACAATTTGAATTTACACACTTGCCTGCAGGATGCAGTCAGCTAAAATATTCCCAAAGCTGGCAGCCTATTTGGTTTAGTAAGGCAAAAGCTAGAAGCACACAAGTAAATACACCAGGGTAGCAAGGGTGTATAGGGAAAATAATTATTTAGTCTGAATGAAAATATTAGCAAAAAACCCCTGAGAATGAACTGGTCATGGCTAGATATAAACTGGCCAGTAAATGTTTCTAATTGGGAGAAAAGTGGCATCCTAGTCAAATCCCTCATGACAATATGGTAGCTAATTTTAGGACAGGATAGAGGTGTGGTGGGGGAGGGAAACTTATTGCTTTTATCTGCTACTATATATGCCAAACAGTTTGTTACACCATCAAGCCACAGCCTTTAAATCATGTCACAACAGACTCCTTCACTTGAGCTTTTTCTTGCAGTAACACCAACGTAGAATCAAAGCCTCAGAAAGGTTTGGATTGGAAGGGACCTTTAAAGGTCATCCAACCCACCTTCAATAAACAGGGACACCTTACACTGGATAAAGTTGTTCAGAGCCCTTTCTAATCTGACCTTAAATGTTTCCATCTACCACCTCCCTGGGCAATCCGTTCCAATGGTTTACGGCTCTCATTATAAACAAATTTGTTCCTTGTATCTGGAATAACATGCAGTCATCCTTTTGAGATGACGTTTTGTCTTGTGCAGGCACACCATGCCAGGACATTAGCTACACTACCCACCCCACTACACTAGAGAGATATGGCAGAGTATTTCTGCCCTGCAAGTGACCATCTGTGGGTTATAAAGGCAAGCATAATGCTGTCTTCTGCTGTGTGTGACACATGCAACTCCCACTGACTTCTGGCTGAATGATAGCAGTGGGAGTGTTGCATAGCAAGCAAACACTGATAAACAAAGTACAGGTTTCTGCCCACTATGGAACACAGGGATGTATTTTTAAATGAGGATTTCACCTCTTTATCTGAATTTGCCTCTGCCTTGAATGCAACTGTTTCAATGTGTTGTTCTCTGCCGTGATGTGTCCATACAAAAATGACAGAAATCAAGTGGAAGACTAGTAGGTGGCTATTTTATCGTATAAGCCTGACCAGATGCAGCTTTTGTTTAAAGCTGAATTATTTACAGCACGGCTGTGGTAAATTAGTGTTTGCCACAGATAGTCTTCTGCTGTGATAAGAATGGTGAGAGTAAATTGCTATATATCATTCTTTCCATGATAATATTATCTAATTACATTGTTGTGAAACTGAAATAACTGAGATCAGTAAGACTCAGTGCAGGTTAAACAGTGTCTCTTTTTAAAAAGTCTTTGTCTCTCAAGAATATGTACAGCACATGCTACAAATGCTCACAAGTTCTTCTGGACTGGGGGCTATTTAATCAAGGACCTGGGTTTAGGAGCAATTACTATGTTCCTGGTGAGATTGATCCAATGAAAGATTGTTCTTCCTGTAAAAAATTACTTTCTTATATCAAGATGAAAACTCACTCAGATAATCCAGGAAATCTAATTTTTGTAGTAGACTACAGCACAAAGAATTGGTAAAGGAAGATGAGATGGCTCAGAGGTTTCTTTGTTGTGATGCAGGCATCGAAGCTTATCTAAGATATTTTGCTTTGGAGGGTGAGTTTTATTTCATGGTACACAAAATTTTTCCTTAAACCATGCAATAATTCCTGATTTAGGTCAAGTTCAGTTTAGTAAAAAAAGGGGTTTTGGTATGGTTTAGCATATAATAAATGTACGATACGCTACATACACATGAAAACTTAGAAACGGTGAAATAACAAGTACATTTTAATTCCTCAAAAATTAAGGAAAAATGAAAAAATATATATTTTTAAATGACATTAAAATACAACAGTGAAGTTCATTAAAATTAGCTGGGTTTTTCAATTTTTTTGTCCACTTGAATGCTCTTCCCAATTGACTAGTCCAAGTACATCTGATGAGTATTAGGAACAACTGTATCTTTTCAGAAGGTTCTTCCATCTATTCCACTGTCTAAATTAATCTTTCTGATTAGCCAGCTCTTCTTTTTCAGACCCATAATCAAAGCCCTTTGATTTTTTTTTTAATATTAAAATTCATAGCTATGCTATAGTTCACATCAAGATAAGAGCCTTGTTCATAGCAAGACAAGAGCCTGTCTTGCTCAGTTTTCTGTCTCCAGCAGTTAAGTGGATGCCCATGCAACTGGCACCAATGATATTTTCAACAAGATTTTTCTAGTCTCTCTATTTTTCAATATAACAAATTTTCTTAATCTATTTTTTTTGTCTATTCATTAACTCTCAGTAACTCTCTCTTCTAGTACTTTCTCCATCGTCATTTGTACTGAGATGGCATCCTCAACATCCTGCAGCAAGGATCCATCAGTCTGCCACCCATTCTGTGAAATGCCATCTCCTCATGTTGGTTTCAAGTCCAGCTTTGTATGACAGCTCCCGTTTCTTGCCTTGACAGAGACCAGTTGTGTTCTTCCCTCTGTGTTCCAGTTTCATTTCTCTTTGTTGAATTTGGTATATCACTTATCCATGCTATTCTTTTTATCCCTCTTCATTTGAGGGCCTGAATCACATTTCTCCCCAGACAGTCTTGATTGCAGAATGAGGATTCCCAGCCCACTGGACTGGGTTTTGCATGGCAGCCATCCTGTACCTCTAGCTGCCTTTGTTGTTCTTCCCTGATTATTTTTTTTTTCCATGTATGCTGACTCTGCTTGATACAGTGATGACCCTCTAAGTTGTGCAGCAGTGCAGCACTGACTTCTGTTTTGTTTCCTATGCTTTCTAATTGTAATTAATAGCATTTTGTTTTTCCCATGACTGCTTTCAGCTGCTGAGATGATGTTTTCCTAGAGTTATCATAACCCCAAGTACTTTTTCCTGAAACGTGCAGCCGCACTAGAAACCACAATTAAAAAAAATTATTTTGTTCCACTTCAGAAGATGGTTTTGTTTGGAAATAGCCTAATTTCTTCCACCATGAAAAAGAACATTTCTTCCACTGCAAAAAAGAACCTGGTCAGTTTTTCTGCAGAGGTTTCACAGAGTAGGATTTTCTTTTTCTGCTTTTTCTAGTAGAATCTACATTCATAACAAGGCTTCTGCTTAGGTAGTTATCAGTTAAAGAAACAGTACCTCAAACTACACACATATACCTGTGAACAGTCTGGATCTAGACCACTGAATAGGACACAAAGATATTATATATTATATAAGTGCAGCGCAAAAAGAACATATCATGCTTTATTAAGTTCATAGCTGTAAATACTGGGAAAGAGGCAGCAGAAAAGTACGATTGCTAAATTAGGGACAAGAGTGTTTCAGTATTTGGAAAGGCCATAAAGTCTCAGGAACATGTTATCAAGACTTTAGTACTAATCTTAGTTGAAAAAAAAATCGTTTTAAATCACTCATGTTATTTTGTTTACTCAGATTTGTTTATGAGATGTCATTTTCTTCCTTCATTGGTGACACATTTAAGCAAATATGATGGAATTAGAATGAGTTAGTCATGCTTCCACCTTGAGCTTTTAAAAGCACCTAACCACCAAGTGAATACTCCTAGTGAATAAGGAGAAGGAAGGACAGGATCTCTAAAACAAATTCAGAAATGTGAAGTGAGTTTCTAGGGGAAAAAGTACTTTAATTTTGTATATTTGTGACTAATCCACATCTTGTGATGTCAAGAGAAAATTGAAAATGCTCAAAGCTATAAAAGGTAATGGACTGGATTAACTTTACAGAATAACAAATGCTATGGATTTAGACAGTGCCCCATGTAGTAAGTCATATTTGCTGATTTAGAGCAGACAGCTTTACCTGTGGAAATATATTTGTAATATGTAATGAATAATTGGCTAGAAAATCTTCATATAACCCATTTTTTTCATCAATTTCCTATCTGCAAACATTTGTTGACTCATGTGAGGGAGGAGAATGTGGCAGAAACTTTTCTGCTGTGTACCTGACACTGACCACTGTTTTGGCTGAGGGACCTTTCACAAAGCAATGCTCTAGTCCACTGAAAAGTATGTGTTCCACTATAAACATAGATGGGAGTAGCACACACACCAGCATGAGATATTTCTACATGTTTTATCATGCTTATATTGGTAATAATTTGATAGCAAATATTACTAATTTACACATAAAAAGTATTTTTTGAGGGAGAAGAGAATTTAAATCTGTTTTATATGAGAGAAACATATTCCATATTACATTAGAA
The DNA here is from genome assembly GCA_013397915.1 of Daphoenositta chrysoptera. Classification (NCBI taxonomy): domain Eukaryota; kingdom Metazoa; phylum Chordata; class Aves; order Passeriformes; genus Daphoenositta; species Daphoenositta chrysoptera. The sequence continues at coordinate 211,269 of VZRO01001501.1, read as the reverse complement.
TTTCTGAGAGGTCTTGCCTACTTACAGATCTACTCAGAAGATAAAAGGGCCATGCCTGTTTAGTCTGGTTTTACCCTTTAATTAAAGTGAAGAAAAAAAGTCCACTTGAACTGTGTGTATCTTTTCCAACTCACTTTTTTCACTAAAAGTATCTTGTATTAACAACAGTATACTAGGCATTCCTTGACTGATGTTAAATATCTGTAGAGCTAATGCTCTAATAAGCAATTGTAAATGATGTGAATCTTGAACAAGTGCACATAAGCTTACTGCAGCTTAATTTTCTTTCTGAGCATGACGGTTATGAACACCCAGAGGGCCAAAAGTAGCCATGAGCACCTAAGGAATGCTTCATGGCTTTTCTTGCCTAATAATTGATCTCATGTTTTGCTTCATGTTAGCCTTGTAAGTGAAACAAGAAAATGTCCAAGAGGTGGCAGAGTAAATGGGCAGCACCACTGCTAGGACCCAGTCTTCTGCATATCAAAGCTCAAGGGTGTCTAGGCTTGTGCCAAAATGTAAAGAGGTGGAATGGGGAGGCTGAGAACTGGTTCTTCTAGAGCATGAAAGGACTCCAGCAGCTAGCCTGGGAGGTGCAAAAACAGTTGGGAGGGCTATTAGCCCAGATATCCACTGAGATAATGGAAAGCATGAGGAGAAATGAACCTCAAGCAATAATTTTGAAAGCAGGATTCAGTTCTGAACCATCCATGAAAATTTTCCTTAGGTGAGCAGGGATCTTCCACTTCTAGGAATTGCCATCACGCCCGCGGCTGTTAACATAGGAGTAGTTTGATTTCAGGGTTCAAAACCTTTGCCGAGTGCTCTCAGGAGAGGAAGTGTTATTCTGCCTAAAGGAATGCTTCTGTGTTTTACATATGTTTCATGTGTCTTCTCCAGAGGCTTCAGCTTCACCATTCTGGTCTGGGCATTTTAAACAGCAGATAAGGTGGAAGGAACAATGGTATAATTTCTTTGCTGATGAAGCTTGTTGCCAGCTAACCTGTGTTGACAGATGGCTGTCTTGTTGCACTTGGTCAGAAAGAAACCCTACCAAACAGACACATGTGAGAAGTTCAGCCTTTCCACTCTTTCAAGGAAACTAACAGATATGATTTTTTTTTAATCTTTAGGCTTTGGTTGAAGTATAAAAAACCTACTTTGCATTTAGTTTAATTTGAAATGTATCCCGAAGCATCTCCTAAAATCCTAAAAACCTCTAAAACCCATGACATACTTTCAATTCATTTCTTATTCACTATATGCATTTTAGTGCTACTGAAATAAAACACTCAGAAAAAGGCAGGAAGACGAGTGTGTAGCACAAACATGCAAGCTTAACTGTATCATTTATAAGATGAACAAAGCCTGCCACTGCTAGGAAGAAGAGACTTTTTAGGTACTTACCTAGATACTGTAGTAAAAGTAGTTCTCCACTTTGTCATATACCCATGTTTTTCACATTTGTTCCCTTTAGCTGCTGTCCACTGATTGCTAGGTCAGAAACTTCCTGAATTTGGCTAGTGGGACTCACATGAGGACTTCAGCAATGTACTACCCCTAAGAAAAATGAAGTTGCCATTCCTCAGCTCCTAGCAATTGCCATGATGCATTTCCTTGCTCACTTGTGGTCCAGAACTGCTACTGCCTGATGGCTCCTGTGGCCTCCCTTATGCTTCAGCTTCCTGTCGAATGACTGCTGTTCAATCTCCTCCAAATTTGTAAAGTCTTATGGATTTTTCCATAACAAATTGATTTTGCATGTTGTGGGTCTCTGTACCTGAGTACCACAATATATTTCAGTTTCAGTTTCAGTTAAGTAATGTTTAGGAAACTCCATTTATACCCCTTTTCTTTTGGAAGTTTTCATGTTGTGTGTAAATTTTTGAGTAAATGTGATGTTTTCTGAACCTAAGCATATATGGCATTTTCATTTTTTCACTTCTGCAGCGAAGGTTTCACATTTGATACATTTGCAAAATGCAGTTCACGCTGGGAACTCAGAAAAGACCATCTACTGAGAGTTTGTCAAATCTACTTCACTCACATTCTTTTTCAAGGACTGAACATAAATGGGTTTGAAACAGTTTGCCCACAAATATTCGTCTAAAATAATAATGCAATTGAAATAAACATATCATATGCATCTCATAAAAAGCAGTCTTAATTTTCAACTGATTGGAGAATGAGTATGAAAGATGATTCCTGGACTTATGTGTCCCATTGCTCATTAAGAGTTCATGGCCTCAGTGCTGATTGCTGCATACCAGTGGTGAAATTCAACAGGACTCCATACACTCCAGAATGTAGCAACTCAGTGCAAAATACCAACCTCTGCCCTGGTAGATTAGCTCACCTCAGCAGCACTGTTGTGCCTGCACATTACACATGTTTGCTATGACACTCCATGCAACTCACAAGGTGAAAAACCCTTCTTTTACTCAAATTAACTGGTTAGGAATGGAAGCTTCAGCAAAGGAAGGGATGGAAGGCAGTTTGGCACCTTGGTGACTTGCTTGTGTCCTTGAGGACAGCCCATGTTGGTCTGAGGACAAATTACTACATGGGTTAATTCAGTATGTTGGCATATATGGGACCTTTCTTTTCTGGAAACATACTCTTACTTCAGTTTCTTTACCTCATTTTGAGAAACTCCATCTTGATCTACGGGTTGGGCCAAGAGTTGAGATAGATTGTTAAAAGACAAGAGAAGCAGGAGACAAAATCAAAAGTCCATCTGAAAGTCCAGAGCTGTAATGGATTAAACAACTATGAGAAAAAAGGTAGTTTGATCTAAAGCTTCAGAATCCTGGCTTTACTGGGGATGTGACAAGCTAGTGCCTCTAACATTTATTTCCATGAAACACCTATGCACGAGGTGCATAGCAACGCTAATGAAATACTAATATCATTGCACATTGACATCTGAGTCTTCTTCACAGGGCTCACAGATCTAACAGATATATAGGAGGTTTGCACCATCCTAAAAAAGCAGTCAGAGGCCAGGCAGTATTTCTTGAAGATCCTAAAAATCTGTTATGTGCAATGAGAAGAAATCCGTGGCTGACAGATATGAAAACAAATGTTATGAGGAGCAGCTGAGGGAGCTGGGGTTGTTTAGTTTGGAGAAGAGGAGGCTCAGGGGGAACCACATTTCTCTCTACAATTACCTGGAAGGAGGTTGTAGTGAGGTGGGGGTTGTCCTCTTCTGCTATGTTAAAGTAAAAATGTGGAAATGGCCTTAATTTGCACCAGGTGAGGTTCATGTTAGATATTAGAAAAAAACCACCAATCACTGAAAGAGTAGTTAGGCATTGAAATATGTTCCCAGGGAGGTGGTGGAGTCACCATCTTTGAAAGTGTTCAAGAGACATCTGCATGTGGCACCTGGGGATATGGATTAGATTTTTCACCAAACAGCTCCCTAAATAAAAACAGCTCCTGAGTCATCATGTCTAGTGACTATCTTTCAGAAGCATCAAATTACATAAACTGATTAAATGCTAATGCCAGAAGGCAATGTGAATGCAGTGTGAAATGCTGATACACAGACTGAGAGTTGGTGGTGTCTAATTGTTTATTAATTAAGCTATAACAACACAGTCAACTGCATTGATAGAACAATTTTGCTGTATGAGACAAACCGTCTATGTCATAAGGATATAAATCACACTAGAAAAAAAAAATTGGCACATATGCTGGTTTTGGTTGGGGTGGTGATAATTTTCTTCGTAGTAGCTATCATGGACTATGTTTTGGATTTGTGCTGAAACCAGTG
>VZRO01001501.1:0-207483 GCA_013397915.1 Daphoenositta chrysoptera | reverse complement strand
CTGGGAGGGGAAGCAGCCAGAGCAGCTGAGCCCCACGTACTACAGGGATATCCCACCCCATCCCATATGGCACTGTGTTTAGCAGATAAACCTGGAGGGAGAAGGAGGAAGAAGGTCATTCTGAGTGACAGTATTTGTTTTCCCAAGTCACCATTACATGTGATGGAGCCCTGCTCTCCTGGGGATGGATGAACATCTAACACCTGCCTGCCAAAGGGAAGAGGTGAATTAATTCCTTGTCTCACTTTTCCTCTGTGTGCAGCTTTTGCTTTACGTATTAAACTGTCTGTATCTCAATCCACGGGTTTTGTCACTTTTACTCTTCACATTCTCTTCTGAACCTACCAGGAAGTGGGTGAGTGAGTGGCTGTGGGGGGCTCAGTTGCCCTCTGGGATAAATCACAGCAGCAGAGTAGTCCCTGAAATGACTGTGATAGTTGCTGTATGCAAATTACTGTATAGCTTAGTGGCAATCAATTCATGAAGTGAAGGTAAAATGGAGAGGTTCTTTATTTTCAGTTTGAGAGCAGATTAAATATAAGGAAAAAACATCAAGGCTGACCGAGCATGTAGTGGAATAATGGAAGAACCTGACCCAATACAGTTTCTAGAGTTCAAGATTTTTTGAGTTTTAAACAAATAAACTTTTCCTTAGATGTTTTCTGAAAACCAACTCACTAAAAGCTCAGGGTTTCCAGTGATCTCTCTAGCAGACAGAAAACACTTCTGTATTCTTCTCTTCCTTGGTCTCTGTAACCCTTCTGGGTCAAAGAAGGTCATTCTTTACTGGGAATAATTTTGGCCTCTGTGCAGTGTGTCCTTGTTCGTGATCACAGCTTGTAGCTGTGAGTGCCCTCTTGCTCTCACTAGGTAGAGGTCACTGTGAGTAACTGCACTGGAGCACGTAACCTCACCATTATTCCATTAACAGAAATCTGGTTTAAGAGGAGAACTAGGCTCTATCTATAAAATTCGAAAACCTAGTCTTGAGAAATGAAGAATTATACTAAAAATATACTCAAAATGAATTTTGCTATCACGGTTCAGTTCTGGGCTTCTGCAAACACTATGTTTGTCTTTAGCAGCCACACCATAGAAGTGGAGGCTTTCTTCAGCTGATGTACAGAGTCAAGAACATGGTGGGAGAAGGCTATTTGCTGCAAAGCTGATTTATTGGTGAGATAGGTGTTTTCCTTGTGCACCTAGATTGCACTTGGCAGCAGATATGGAGTAAGAAATAATTTTTGCCTGAAGGCATGTTGGCAACTTTAGAACAGCTTTCCCTTTTGCTCTCTGGTGCTTTCTGCTTTCCTTTCTGATCTCTGGTAGAGGTGATCCTAACAAGTTATTTGCTGTTGTGGAGAGTTACGATAAAAGCAAGTCCTATAATTCCTTCTGTGAGGCATGGCTATGATTCTGGCTTTTGAAGTTTCTCTTCAGGCCTTTAGACTGCTATGAAGCACTGGGAAATTTTGTAGCCTGTGAGGCACAGGACCACATGTATTGTTTGTCCAAAACTAAGTATCTCTTCCATCACTGCTTCCAGTCACAGAATATGGAGCTTATTGAACACTATAGATTTTTCCAGTTTCATATACTAATTGTGAGCAATCACCTTACATTTAGTTATGGCCTACAGCCCAACTTGAAATGAGGAACTTTGGCGGCCCTGACCTTGCAGTAAGATTTTAAGAGACACTATCCTTAAAATCCTTCAACTCATGCCTGAAAGGCAAATGCTGCTTCCACCAAAGAGTTAGAGTATTGTTCCAACAGCAGCACGCTCCTGCATGAAAAAACATGACATTAATCAAAGCTTACAACAGAAACAGATTGTACCTGTGTGAGTGCAGCCTCCTTGTGCCATAATATGAAAATTAGTCATTTGTCCCCAGTCATAAGGGAAGTATAACTCTTACCCAAAATAACTTTCCCAGCACTATTAATTTTACCTAAAATCGAACAATGAGTAATTCCCTCTGTTACAATCAGCCACAAATGACCAAGCACAACCTCCTTCTATAATGTGACCAGCTCCTTCTTTGGCACTAATGCTGATGGTATCTTTTTGCTTCACCTTCCAAGTCAGTCACTCCACCTAGATGCGACTGCTTCTGCCTATGGCATAAACAAAGGGGAATATTCTCCCTCCAGGAAGAGGAAGAGTAAATTTAAAAAGAGATTTTAAGTCAAAGAAATTGCAAGAATCTCTTAAGAAAATGTTTAGATGTGACTTTTACAGTTTGTGGAAGTTTCAGAAGACCATAAAAGATTATACCACCTGAAGTTTCACAACAGAGCACATACCATTTCAGAGGTTGTGTATAATGACAATACATGCTCATTTTCAGAATGTAGTACATTAGTCACTGTAAACTCAGCAGTTTTGCTGATAGATTTTTTCAATATCTGACTTTTTCTCATTACAAAGCTTTTAGTTTAAATACATTACTTTGTCCTGTTAAAACAGGCAATTACTTCTGATGCAAGTGCAAGGGCACACACCCTTGGAAACTTGATCTGTGCAGTAGCCACTGGCTGCACAGAAACTTTTGGAAAGTTTTCAAAACTTTAGAAGCCTCTCTTGAAAGACCTTATTTGGTCCAACGTTCTATGTCCCCCTTAGGACCACTTTCCAGGCAGAACACATTAGCTGGATATGTTTGTTTGAATAGCCAGGATTCATGGGTCACTAGGAGAGTGTGAGGTCTACAGGGTTTCATCTCAATCCTACTGAATATTAGAATTTGAAAAATGTGTTATTGACAACAAACGTTAACAAAATCACACATGAAACAACATTAAATGGCTTAAGGAACAAGATATATTCTGTAAAAATTAATCAGGTTAAATGCACATATTCTGCATAAAGAAAATGTCATTATTAGCTATATTTTGCAGAACAGATATAATAAACAAAAGGTGGTGAATAAATAGAACAATGCTGTGCATTTAGCGTACCAGTAAGTAATGAGCTTTAGCTGTAATAAAGTCTTTAGTGCTATCATCTGTAACCACTAGGACTTGTTGCTTGCACTGCAATATAAAGGTCAGAATATACTTTCAAAACATTCCACTAAAAATCTATTTGAAATATATTGATTTGATGTGGTTTAAAATAACATTACCACTGACAGTGGTTCTTAATCTTTAGGGTTAATTTTAAGTCATGGATTATTTGAAAACTTTTTTGGTTGGTTTCCTATTGGTTGAGATATTTTAAATGGGTTATGGTCATTTGAAAACCTGGTGCATCAGTTATGTGGTTTCATCTTGAACATATCATTAACCTCCCATTATTTGTGAGGTCACCTCTCAGTCAATTTGCTGCTCTTAAAAGAGGAAAAGACCATCAGACTCCTGGTTATAAACCTTGTAGTAAATGTAATTGGCCACTCTTATCTAAAATGAAAAACAGATTGTGTCAGATAAATATTAATTAATCTCAAATGGTAAATAGATGAATTAACTTGTGTCCCTTGTTTTTTTCTCAGGCACAGAGTAGTTATAAACCTGGCTAACTTGTAATTTAAACTGAGTTTATGAGTGGTTACATAAGTGAAATAGCAGTAAACATACAGGCTGTATTGATGAATGTTCGTGTAAGGCTTAGCAGAAGTTTATTCTTTTCACTTATACCAAGATCTTTTCACTAATTTAACCCTCCTAATTTTGACAGAATTACTCCTTACTGACATAAATGAAGAGTACTGGCTGTCTGACAGGGAGAGGTATGACTGAGGAATTTGGCTGCCTTTTGGACCCGTCTGGCTATATGACTACTGGACTGAAGGGGATGGATAAAGCGTATAAGACAAAAGCAGCGAAGTAGAAGCAGAAGCAGAGCTAGGAAATGGATTGGTTTGAACAGGTACCCAGGCCCTCGGCCTGCAGTAATGCCCACTGCATTTTGGGTTAAATTACAATACTACCCATCCCACAAACTCATTGTCATACGCCTTGCTAGCACATAGTTTCATTGCTGACAACAAACTAGCTAGTCACTGAACTGTGGCTGTCTAGAGGAGTTTGTAGGTAGGTAAAGCCATGAGGTGTTTTCATAATCTCTGCATCTTGTCTCAGATGATCTGTGCTGCATCTGTCCCTCAGCACAGCCCTGTATGGTTGGAAGGGTAGAGGAGGCTGAATAAAGCAACATTTTGGCATTTTTTTACTTCTGTAGACTGCTACAAAGACAATCATCACAGGGTCTTCAAAGTGCAGACAACACTGGGCAGAATAACCCCTGAAGAGTTTGGGATATACCAAGAATACTGAGATAAGCTTCCAGAAATCAGAGTTCCTGACACTAGAAACTTTGCACTGCATCTTACCTCAAGTGAGATTAAGACTTACTGGTGTTCTGTTTATACTGCTTTATCTTGGAATCAGAGTGGGCACTGGAGCCAGAATGGGCACTGGGGAGCCATGAAAACACATTTCTAATAATCCCAGCTCTCTGAGGAGCGTTATTCCCACTTCAAATAACCCACCTACAGAATGGAGATAGCAGTAACTACTGCCCTGTCTTGTGTGGACATGAGGTATGAGGCTTTGCTCCATAGTATTTCAAACACACAAATTTATACAGTTATTTACAATAAAAATAATGCATTCAATGCTGAGTAGAGAAAAGGCACTACATTATTATCTCCAGTTTTAAATATTTTTGTTGAAGTTATGTTTCCCCGCGGTGGAGATGTCTTAAAAATAGTAGAGCTCAGGTTTAACTTCAAGAAGTTATTGCAGAGGTGTCTATTTTTATTAGTGAGACTTTGTTAAACACAGAAGATTTTGGATTTTTTCTCATTTAACTTACGCATGTACGTGATTTCTATGTACACTATGATCCTCTGCTTTACCATGTGGTAGTTAAAACCCATCAACTCTGTTCTAGCACAACCAAGACTACAGTTCATGTAGTTTTCACTGTCTTGGGCTAAGAAAGTCTTGGTGTGCTTTGAGGCTTACGGTGGGAGTCTTGCAATTTTTTTTTCTTTTATTGTTTCTAAAAGCAGCCTATTCCTAGGGAAAAATGACCTTGTTAGAAAAGAAGTACTGGTGAAATCTGGAAAAATTACTCAAGTGAATCCTGGTGGCTCAAAAATGGAAGATAATGAAAATACACTTTCTGTAAGTTTTCTTTACAGAACTCCATGAGGTGACCAGAATACTGACTGCACTCTACTGGAAGCTTTGTCCTGTTCTGTGAGCCTTCCCTGGAAAACATCATGTTTCCCAGACAGATATGCCATATGATGTCCCAAATCACAAGAGAAACTTTACCAGCACATGTGTAGGAGGAAGACACACACATTAAGAGGTTGATATCTTTGGTAGTTGAAACTCATAGGGCCCAGCTGGAGTCACCTTGCTATGACTATATTTAACCTAGTGGATCTGAAAGAATGCCCAGGCTTCTTGACCCAAGCATGTACCTTCTCACATCTGCACTATGATGAGATGAGAGGCAGGAGTTCCTCTGGAATTGGTTTCTTCAGAAGAAACTTGGGTATCCAAGTCAGAAGGAAGCCATACTACTTTTCTAACAGATTCCTCACCTGACAATGAAATGACCCTGCTATACAATACTGACTGCACTCATAACTTAGTATGTTTGAAGATTAATCAGATGTGTATTTTTTTTCTTTTGCACTCTGACAGCTCATCCAGATGCCAGGTATTTTTTCCTCCTTTTCAGCAGAAGATCTGTCATTAACTGAGCTGGAACAGTATTTTCCCAACCCCTCTCTCTTTATCACAGACCTTAGAAAGTTTGCTGTTGTTTTGAAAAGAATGGATGGACATTTAAAAACATATAGCGGTGGCCTATTACAAGAAGATATCAAAACCAAATTTGAGGATTAAAAATCTTTTTAGCAAAAAGAAAGAGCAAATAGTTGCCATAATGACAGTCTTCATAACCATGCCTTTTGTGATACTTGGATTCTAAGGCCTGAGTAATTTTTCTACCTTGTAATTTTGAGAAGATTAAAACTTCAGCACTGCAGCTGTTTTCTTCAAGAAAATCTATGGCTGTGGAATTATAATACATATGGTAATGCTACATTAGTGTAGTATTATTCACATCACTATAGTTAAACTTGGGTCAGCACTTCCTTTTAGACTCTGTGAAGTTAGGGTTTGTCCATGCACATTTCCTTTTAGCTGACTTGGAACATGATGGCTCAGCCTTACAACTATATTTGCTTATTTTTTTGCAAAGCTGTTTGAAAAATCTTTGATCGAAAGCTCTTAATCTTATGGTTAACAGTCACTATCTCTCATTTCAAAATATGTGGCATATTTAATTATCACTGAAACCCTTTCCTGATTTGTAACTTTAGGGACAATATGTTACTGGAATTAAAGTCTTAATGTAAGGATTTTTTCACTTAAATTACTCTCCACTGGCTTAGCTGCCCCTAGAAATGCATGTTGTTAACACTCAGAGTGCTGGGAGCAGGTGAGGTACTCTGGCTTTCCTCTTAATCAGCTTTATTCTATTTAGCAGCCTTCAAATCGAAACCCCTTTGAACAGGGAAAATTCGAATATTCAGATATTGAATCCTTTAAAGTAAATTTATCCATTGGAGTCTATCATACTTGTTGCAGTTAAACTCTAGTCAGCAACCAAGCCCCAGGTCGCTGCTCGCTCACTGCCCACCAGCAGGATAAGGGAGAGAATCAGAAGGGTAAAAGCTGGAAAACTCACAGGTTGAGATACAGACAGTTTAACAGGGAAAGTAAAAGCCCCATAAAAAAGCAATATGAAAAAAGGAATGAATTCACTGCTTCCCATGGGCAGGCATCAGCCATCTCCAGGAGAGCAGGGCCCAATCACACATAATGGTGACTTGGGAAGATCAACACCATCACTCCAAATGTTCCTCTTCTTCCTCCTTCTTCCTCCCACTCTGCATACTGAGCATGATGCCATGTGGTCAGGAATATCCCTTTGGTCAGTTGGGGTCACCTGTCCTGGCTGTGTCTCCTCCCAGCCACCCCCAGTCCCCTCCCCAGTGTGGCAGTACGAGAAGCAGAAAAGGCCTTGGCTCTGTGTTAGCCCTGCTCAGCAATAACAAAAACATCTCCACATTATCAATCCTGTGTTCAGCACAAATCCCAAACACATCTGCATGCCATCCACTGTGAAAAAAATTAATTCTACCTCTGCCAAAGCCAGCACAATACTTCATGAGACGTCTGAAATTCCTGGGACTGGAAATATAAGTCAGTGTTTATAAAAATTCTCTTCTTCAAACACTTCCGGCTTCATTCAGTAAAACCATGATTTGTTTAGATAGCACACCATGGTTTCACACAATTCTACTTTTAAACTCACTGATATATTTTTCTGTCATAATTAGGTGTTGATATTTTCTTAAGAATTACTTCAGGGACCAGGAAGGGGAACCAGAGAAAGACGACCAATGAATGAGAGAAAGGAGAAAACGTGCCCTTCACAAGCTGTGGTTTATTTGGGCCCCATAAGCATTGTCTATGCTTCCTTCTCAGTAGAAAATTTCTGTTCTCTATTTATCACTCCTAGCTGGAATGACTTTCATAACTTGGTTTGGCAATGCACTATATTCCAATGACCCCAAGGTATGCTCTACGGTTGGGCTTAATAGAAAAGTACCTTGGGGATGACATATGAACACTTTTGTATAATGGTTTTCTTGAGAAATATGATTAATTTGACCTGCTTCTTAGATTCTGGGTAATTTTAATCTAGCCAGTAAAAAAAAAAGAAGCTGTATAACATGCACATGTCCCTTTTTTTTCTGCTTATGTGTAGACTGTATTCCCTCCTCTTTCCCTCCAAGCGACAGAATGGTAAGGGCTTTCCTAAACACCTAAGATGTCAAGTATGGAGATTCATATGGTCAGTGTACAGTAACTAACTCCTAGTTTGCATTCATGGATGTCTTCCTTCGGGCAATCTGCATCTTCCAGTGATGATGACGCTCCTCTGCTTACCCTTACTTGTGCCAGGTAGTTACAAAATCTGCCAAAAGTTTTCCAGTCATGTAAATACTGTACATAGACTACAGGGACATCAATTTCTAACTGTTAAAAGTACACCAGACACACTAGTAACACAGAGGGATTTAGATAGCTGTGTTTTTGATAAAATGCCTTGTTTCTAAATCCCATTTTACCTAATGTGGAAAGATACTTTACTCTCAGATGTTTTAGCATACCTTTTTATTCCTAGTTAAAATGAAGTTGAGCTCTCTCTCCTGCCATGTCCCTTAAGGCTGGTGACTGCTGGTGGTGTTTCCACTTTGTAATCTGCAATCACTCAGAAGATGTCACACTATTTCTTAGGCTTGGCTGCATCTGACAATTGGTCCAGCTAATACCTAAATGGAGAAAAAACTGTGCAGACAGTGCAGTAGCTGCAGAGCAGCAAGACTGGGAGAACTTGGCATAAAAAATGCTTGCCAAGCAAGAATTCTTTGTTCTTTATTTTTCTGAGGGACAAAACCCTGGGGTTTTTTTTACCAGCCTCAGGAGTTCCCAATAAATTTTATGCTTCCTCTGACAGGCAGTTAGCTGTAACTTCCATTGGCACACTCTGGACATTGGTTGTAGAGTTTCTTCAGTACAGTTTTAATCGTGTCTGTTATCAAGAGTATTATGGATAAATATATTGCTCTTGGTTCAAGCAGAGCTCCACTATCGTCCACGTAAGGTACAGACAAACTTTGTGTGTGTTCGTGTGTGTGTAATCCACAGTATTTCCTACTGTCCCTTATGCACTCTTTTTCTCACATCCTTTTCAACTTGTTCAGATTTTTTTTCCACAAACCTGACATCTTTGAAATCACTAATGGAGTTGAAAAATGAGTATATCATATATTGTAATAATTCTATATAATATGTAGTAGGATTTTCTTTGTACTTAACACAAGGATTTAATTTTACACCCACTCTGCACAGTTTTAAAGACTACAGCGAGTCCAAGGCAGAGGCTTTCAGTAGTTATATTTCTGTCCCTTTATCTTGGACATTAATTTGTCAAACAACAAGTCTGTCTTCACATGAATTACTGTGATATGCTGCCCGGCCTCCCACACCAAGTTCTTCTTACTGCCTTCCTTGCCTTCTATTTTTGATTTTTTTTTCAATAAGTGATGTCTTTCTTATACAGTTTAGCTTGTATGGATTTATATCTACTAGGACTTGCTGTGGCTTCCAAAACAAAATCCATGGTCTGAATTTCACAGTTAGGGTCTACAATGTGTGGGTGGAGAAGTGAGTGAGAGCTACAGACAAGGACAATTGTCAGTGGAATACCCAAGCCTCCATCTAAAACTCTGCCTTTGCACAGTTTAAATACCCTACTCATCAGGGAGGCACCTACTCCTGCTCAATATTTAGAGCTCTTAACCCTCTCCTGAAGTGATGCATCTAAGTTATGCAAACAAAGTCTATGTCATTCTTTCCTTCAAAAACCTGCCTGGAAGTGACATTACTCTCATTCAGATAAAATACCTTATCAGAGACGTTTTGCACTAAATTGTTTCGAGCTGACCATATTTTCCACATAGATTAAATAGCCATTTGACCAAATACACAAATAAACATTAGAAAACAGATTATCTCCCAGTTTCCTATGTGTAGATGAGTCCTTTCTTATGTACCAAGACATACAACAGCATTCAGACTTGGTTCCTTTCTGGATCCCAAATAATCTTGTTCTTTTGAGCACAGGGAAAGACACTCAAGAGAAAGCTCAGAGGCTGCAGTAGGTTGGGGCCTTACTGATAATAGTTAGAGCAGTACCTGGAAGTTGATCTGGAATGCAGTGACTGGCCCCTCAGTTCAATGATTCTAATCTTTTTGGCTGAGGTGATGCTTTATTTTCTTGCCTTTGATGAGGTCAAAAACAGGAAGATAGAAAAGGTAGGAACACCCAGACTTGGTTTGTTCTCACTGGTGTCTTCCAATGCAGTGTTTTATGTGTGCAGCTGCATTAACAGTAAAGCCTTCTAAATACAGCACTCTGCCCAGTCCTCAGCCCGTGAAAAAAAGGCTTATATGGGATTTCTGTTCACAGCCAATGTGCAGAACATCCACAGGAGTTGCCTCCTATTGCTAGGAAATATTTTATGTGGCACACAGGGTACAGACACACGTTCATCAGTTCAAATTAATTTAGTATAGCTTTTGTAGGCTTAGCAATCCATCTTACAGTCATGTGTGCTGAAGCTAAACGTAGTAGTAAATTTTTAACTTCTCTTATGTAGGAAGATACAGTATTAATAATAGTAGGTCCCAGATGATATAGATGTATTTCTGTAATTTCTGAAATAGAGATATGCCAGAAATGTTTGCAAATTTCTGTTAACTGTTTAGAAGGATAGAAAAAAATGCCTTTGCATTTAACAGAGAATTAATTCTTGCCACTGCTCTCAAAGCAAAAGATGTTTTTCACTTTGCTGCTTAGGACATATTTTCAAATGGAATAGAACATTACCTTCCTGTGATGGTTCCCCAGAGGTGACAACAGCATATTTTCAAAGGAGTAAGATTTGGGGAGGGACTTATAACTGTACCTCAGTGATTAATAATGTTTTAATTTTTATAACATTTTTTCTTACCCTTTCTCTGCAGGTCAGAGCAAAGGTGCAAGGACCTCCCAGTGCCTTGAGGACCACTCTCTTACCTGGAGGTCTCACAAACCCTCTGAATGGGTTGAGGTCTCTATTTTTCTGTACTTCAGGTGTTCAGTACTCCTGTGTGAATTTGTATACTGTGTTGCTACCTTCCAGAAACTGGCATTTCACTCTCATGCAGAGTTAAAAGATGCTGAATGAAATCAGTGAGACTCCTGCAAGTAGGAGGGGAAGGCAATGCAGTGGATTGTATTCATTCAGTACTTCAGCATAAAGCCTGTGCTACATACTCAGTACACAACGAGTACAGATATATGTACACAGACAGATACATACGTAGGTAAGTGTGCCATAATACTGACTACCACAGGGCCGGGGCGAGGGCTGGATCATTTGTCCTTAGCAAAGTCACTGAGGCTGCTGCAGCTTTCTCAGACGTTGCCTAAGCCCAGTCTGAAAACAGCATGTGCCAGGGATTCTTCCTAGCAGACAGTTTGGCTGCTGCCCTTCGGAGAACATGCAGCTGTCTAAGACAGACTGGTCATGCCATTTGGCCTCAGGACCACAAAGGAAATGTTACAACCCTTACTCTGATATAGACTCATTCTGGAATACTCAAGTTTGAAGCCTGAAATTTAGGAGAGCCCAGAGAGTCTCATCCACCTTGACAACATATAGAACTACATTACTAGTAAGAAAATATAAAAATTAAACAACTAATTGCTTTTTTTGTTTTCTTTTCAGGTAATTTAAATGGCTTAGGTGCAGATTGGCTGGTTCATAAATGGACCATGGTCAGCTGGAAGACATTTAATGCTGATTCTGCTGGATGCCTGTAGTCTTCACTACTACCTTCTTCCTATTCCAACTTCTAGCTCCAGGCTTAATGTTTCACCTGAAAAATATCATTTACTGAGGTTTCATCATCAATAAAACTCCAGCACTTTGATTTTCCAAACACTTGGCATCCCCACTTATGATCCTATCAGGATTCTCTGAGTGTTGAGCTGTAGTGCAGCTTCAGAAGGACTGTCTGTGCAGAGAAACAGAGATACATGCCTTTAGGGCAGCCAGAAACAGGTCAGCTTCTGAATAAGGAGACATCAAACAAGCAAGAAACAGATTTGTTAACAAGTACCTTCAAATGGCTTTTTGGAAAAAAAGAAAAATTTCAAAGGTTTATTCCACACAGAAATAAACATAATGTATGCAAAAAAATTTTTCTTGGCTGGCCTACGTGACCTTGATCCCACAGGGAAAAGTAACTGTAAAAGAGAAAGCTATTACCTCAGTTTAAAGAAAAAAAAAATCATCATTACTCTTGCCTTAGTTCTCCACTTTTATTACATGCACCTCCTTACCGGATTAAAAAAAATAAATAAATAAAAAGAAAGCAAAACTAATGCTTTTTCTGATTTAAATTGCTGTGGTTTATAAAAATATGATACACAAAATCAGCAAATTCACACCTTCATAACATATCGATTGCCTCAGAAAGAACTGAACATTTAGAGATGTCCTTGAGGGGCAGAGCAGAACCAATGCTAAAGTGCAGCTCTTTGGTGGCTCAAGTCCAGTGACTGACAGGCAGTACCTGCTGCTTTGAGCCTTCAGGCATCACATCAAGCTGGACAAACCACAGTGAAAGTTATTACCCTGACTTGATGCAGTACTTAATCCTTTCTCTGAAAATGGAGATAACAGTCGATGTAATCTCTCATGAAATAAACTAAATTACTATTCTATGAGCCCGGTATGCTACAAACGTTTCTATCTGCTTTGTGTTTAAATGATGAAGCAAGGAAACAGTGTTGTACAATAGTTAATACTTATTATCTTCTGCAACAGGACTTAATAACCATGAAAATATGATCTATCACTGAACTCAACCTCCATTTTATTAATTCTACTCTCCATTAAAAAGACATGACTTTCATTTTGCAACACCAAGTTTCTTTCACATTAAATTCTCTCTAAACTGGTATTGAGACCAAAAGGTCTGAGCTTAAAGCATAGATACTTTAGTGCATATATACATATTTACCAGAATATAGAACCTGTTTATGTTGACCTGTCTTGTGAGAGAAACCCCCCTTTGGCCATACAAAACCATTTTGTTTCCCAAGCACTCAATACAGAGCTACCTGAAGCTCTGATAGTTCAAGCTGTAGAACTTTATGCTATTGCAAGGTTAGTATTTTTTTTATTATTCTGCTTATTAATGGAACGAAATGTTCTTCATTCTCTATGAACCAAAGAGAAGATACTAGGTATACTAACAAAAGGTATTTCCATTCCAAATGCTCCTTACATTTTTCCCCAGTTCTTTAAGATGCTGTGGACCAGTTCCTGCCAGGATGTTAAGCTCATGGCTTCTGTGCAGCTCTGCCCTGTGCAGTGCTATGGAAATGTCACACTTTGGGGCTAGTTGGTCCAAAAGACTTCCAGAAGCCATCTGCCTAGCACAGTGGAAAGGTTTGGGTCCTTGGCCCTTGGGTAGTCCATGTAGAGGCATTCAACTAAAACCACAAAGCATCTGAATCCCAACAGAGGCCACAAACCTTCTCTGCTCTCAACTGCAGGGCTTCTGGCCTATTTTCTAGGCATCTTATCTAGGCAAGACTACCAGTTTCTTAGGCCCGTGGCGAGATATGATCCAGAAAGACTAGAGCAATCTTGCTCTAACCAAACATATGCGTCTAATCTGTGCCTTAGTATCACCTGTGCTAAGTGCTAAGGTTTCAACCCTTTCTCTTAGAAATTTGACCTACCAGGTGCTTCAGACTCCTGATGTTGTGGCAAAATCTCTGGCCGTCATATTTGCCATAGAAAATTTGGTATTACACAGCTTTAGAATAACTTCCAAGGTTCCTAGAATATTCTGGACTCAGCAAGATTTTGTATAGCTGAAATTTTGTGACTAATCTTTTCCATATTTCATTTTTAATGAGGCATTTGCGGCCCATCCCTCCTAATTTTTTTTTTTCCTCAGCAGAAATTGATGCCTTTGCTGAGTGATGGCTGGACAAACAGAGCTTCTGGTGAGCATGGCCCTGGGGATGGTCTCCGTATGTCACAGTGTGAGGTCACCTGCAGCAGTACTGCTTCTTCTAAGGCTGCAACTGCCTCCTTGGTCTTCCAGAGGACAGACTTTGTCCTATTTAGGGACATTGTTAACAGAGTCCCTTCAAGGGCAGGCCTGAAGGGCAAATGAGTCCAGGAAGGCTGGACATTCTTCAAGAAGGAAATCCTAGAGGCACAAGAGTGGACTGTCCCCATGTGCCAAAAGATGAGACATGGGAAAGAAAGCTGGCCTGGCTGAACAGACAACCGTGGCTGGAACTCAGGGGGGCAAAAATAGAGATTACGACCTTTAGAAGAAGGGGTAGACAACTCCAAAGTACTACAAGGACATCATGAGGTTATGCAGGGAGAAGATTACATGGGCCAAAGGCCAGCTAGAACTGGCTACTACTGTAAAGAAAACCAAATGTTTCTGTAAATACATCAGCAACAAATCAAGGCTTAAGGAGAATCTCCATCATTTACTGATGCAAAGGGAAACATAGTGACAGAGAATGAGGAAAAGACTGAGGTACTTAATGCCTTCTTTGCCTCAGTCTTAACAGTAAGACCAGTTGTCCTCAAGGTACCCATGCCCCTGAGCTGGAAGGCAGGAAAGGGGATCAGAAATAAACCCCTATAATCCAAAGAAAAAAGGTCAGTGACTTGCTAGGCCACTTACACAAACACAAGTTTATGGACCTGGATGGGATCCACCCAAGGGTATTGAAGGAGATGATGACAGTGCTCACCAAGCCATTTTTTATCAGTACTGGAGGCCTCAGTTGGATGGAGGTTCACAAATGTGGTGCCAACCTGCAAGAAAAGCTGGACAGATGTGGGAAACTACAGACACGTCAGCCTGACCTCAGTGCTGGGGAAGGTTATGGGACAGATTATCTTGAGAGTGATGACATGGTACATACAGGAAACCCAGGTGATCAGGCCCAGCCAGCACTGGTTTGTAAAGGCAGGCCCTGCCTGACCAACCTGATCTCTTTCTATGACAAAGGGTCCCCCTTAGGGGATGAGGGAGAGGCTGTTGATGTTGTTCTAGCTGAACATTAGTAAAGCTTTTGACAGCATTTCCCACAGCCTTCACTTGGAGAAACCAGCTGCTCATGGCTTGGATGGATGCAGAGTTCACTGGGTAAAAAACTGGGATGGCCTGCTGTGGTTTGGGGGCAGAGTGGCTGTAAAGCTCCCCAGTGGAAAAGGCCCTGGGGGTGCTGGTGACAGTGGCTGAACATGAGCCAGCAGTGCCCAGGTGGCCAAGAAGGCCAAGGGCATCCTGGCCTGGATCAGCAATGGTGCAGCCAGCAGGAGCAGGGCAGGGATTGTCCCCCTGTACTGGGCAGTGGTGAGGCTGCAGCTCAATTCCTGTGTCCAGTGCTGGGCTCTCCATGGCAAGAAGGACATTGGGGTACTCGTGTGTCCAGGAAAGGACAATGGAGAGGTTGAGGGGTCTGGAACACAAGTCCCATCACTGGGAGGAGTATGCACTGGTTTAAATTGGTAGCAGACTGTTAATCCCCTGCCTGCTTCTTTGGGCCAAGAGTGCCTTAGGTTCCGTGTATCCTATTGAGAGTAGCAGGATTGTGTAGGTGTCAATTTCAAGCATCTTTGATGTGTTATTAAGAAAGGTTAAAGCCACAAATACATTCTGCTTTTGATTCTTCAGGAAACTGAGAAAGAGCTCCCTGCAGCAGCAATAAATGATTGTATTTCAGCTGTAAACTAAAATGAGAACACTTTCCTTTCACTGTCCAGTTCCAGAGTATGTATTCAGACTTTGGGCTATTTACCCAAAAACTTGTTAAAAATCTCCAATATCATAAGCTTTATGAAATGCTACCAGGGCATTCCCCCATTTCCACTCCCCAAAGAGCAAAATCCAAAGATCGGAACAAAATACCTGAAGGAGAAGAATGCAGCCTCAGCTGTCCTATTTGTCTGTTTTGCCAGGCCCTACACTGAAAAGCTCTCTTGTTTTCCAAATTTCCTTTGATTCAGATCTTCAGAGGATAACATAGGTATCTTCAGTGGGAGAGCAAGGGAGCTTACGATGACACTTTCTAGTCTGTACCTTGACTGGAGTTGGTGTGCTTCATCTTTCCCTAGTCAGGAGGTGGAGATCACTTGCAGGGTCATTTTAATTTATTAGAATTTCCAGCTGCTTCTTTCACCGCTGCTTTTCCTCAGCCAAAAAAGACCTGGTGACATGATGAGCATCTGAAGAACAAAAGGGAGAAAACACATGTGCTAAGATAAAGACAGTTTGTTAGGGAAAACAAAAGCTGTGCATGCAAGCAAAGCATAACAAAACAGAACAAGGAATTCCTTCACCACTTTCCCTGGGCAGGTAGGTGTTCAGCCACTTTCAGTAAAGCACAGCTCTATCACATGTAACAGTGACTTGGGAATACAAATGCCATCACTCCAAAGGTCCCCCATGCTCCTTCTTTCCCCAGCTGTGTTGCAGAGCATGATGCTGTACAGAATGGGATATCTGTGTGGTCATTTGGGGTCATCTGCCCCTGGATATGTCTCCTTCCAAACTCTTGTGCACCCCCAGCCTTCTCGCTGGAGGGTGGGGTGAGGAGCAGAAAAGGCCTTGGTGCTGTGTAAGCCCTGCTCGACAATAGCTAAAACACTTTTCATAACAAATTCAAAACACAGCTCCATAGTAGTTACTATGAAGAAAACAAACTCTACCCCAGCCAAATCCAGCATGCTGCTTCAGCCTGGGTGGTGGCAAAGGAGCACATTTAAAGGGTGATGACCAAGTATTGCTAGAAAGAAGTGGAATTTTCCTAGCTTATCAAATATTCAGGTCAGGTCCAAGCACATAGGGCAGTGATGTCATTCTGTTGCTGAATAGCAATGTCTGTTGGAGAGATGAAGTCCCTCCCAGGGAGAGCTGCTGGTTGGTCATAATCCAAGGTTGTACTCACAATAGACAGGAGTTTTACTGTGTACACACACTTAGAGCAAACTCAAACTTTTGAGAACTTGCCAAAACATGTTGGCCACCACGTAGACAGTTCCACAATCTGCTCCGTAGCTGTTATTGGTATTTGAGTCCTGAAAAGTTTCCACTTCCTTACC
Source organism: Daphoenositta chrysoptera (assembly GCA_013397915.1). Lineage (NCBI taxonomy): Eukaryota > Metazoa > Chordata > Aves > Passeriformes > Daphoenositta > Daphoenositta chrysoptera. The sequence goes on along the minus strand of VZRO01001501.1, from coordinate 190,684 downwards.
TGCACTAAAAACTGTGAAAGTCTTAAAAACTACAGAGTGACTGTACAGCACTGGTGTAACATATGTGTGTGTATTTTAACTAAACTGACAAGTATTCAGGTTACAATGCATGACGGAACAAGAGGTCATCTTGAGAGACAAGAGATACCAGCTTTCATTAAAGAATTCCCTTTGTAATGCTTTTCAGATTGAAAAGGATTTATTTTATCACAAGGCATTACGTTTATGTAATGTAAAAACATTTTTTCAGTGAAGATCACATGAAATTTTTGATGCATTTTCCAATAAATAAGTGTTTAAGACAAAACTGAGCTACTTAATTAGAGATAATTGCCTATTAGAGACATCAATCCAGGCTAATATAATTTGATTACTTCATCCAGAGAAATAATAAAAAAACTAAAACAGTACATTTCAATTCTCTCTATAATTGGTAATAAGATCTTGCTTACTTATATGATCCAGAAACTCTCTTCTGCAATAACAGAGATTTCTTGAACTTGCTGGAAATATGTACACTTGCAGCAAACTTAGGAAGACTGATTCTTCGCTGACTCAAACTAGGATAAATCAGAAGTAATTCTGTTGAGATCAATGGATCAACGGACTTTAAATAATGGTAGGCCAGTATAAAGAGCTCTTGCCTGTCAGATCTCATATTGCTTTTACACATAAGTGACTATATGAATGGCCCTATGAAAACCCAGTGAAATGTTAAAATTGCCTAGAGCCACAGTAACCCTACTGCTCAAACAATGTAGGACTGAAGCTGTGTCATGTCCATGCCCTCTATATCTGTCCAACCATCAGAGAGCTATATTTCTCAGAGTCTAAAAGGATTTTTTTTCCCCTGTGCAAATATAGACAACTAAAGTTTATTGAAGAAATGTTATTTGAGCAAATGATAAATTTAATTCCAGATTATTTTGTATTAAATTTTGTTTAACTGCACTTAATACCTTATTTCAAATTCTGTACCAAAAAGGAGAAAAAATACCATCAGACACTGGAAGAAACTGTCAGAGGAAATTGTAGATGAAAATATAGTCATAAATTTAATTTTGTCTGGCATTTATTTTAGTTACATTGTTAGAGATCATTAGGAAGACCTAAAATTTTTTCAGGCACTTTTGACTACCTTGCATAATTGTCAACCTGTCAACCTTAGTTTATTGTTTACAATGAGGTGTAAAGACAACATAAGGACTGTGTTGAAATTATACGAGTTTTGAGCATGTGGAATGATATCAAGCAATCAAATTTCCACAGAGTTAAAATACATTTGGAGTAAATCCAACAAGGAATCCTGTGAGGCCTGGTCATTGGAGACTTCAGTGACCCTGGCACTTATATTTCTGCAAGTGACGCCTTTAAGACCGTTGAACTGTTCAGGTTTTAACAAACCAAAAAAGATAAACAGATTTCAAAGACTTTTTTATTTAATAGAATTCAATCACAGTTACCACCTGGCCCTGTTTGAATGGAAATGCTCCTACAATTTCATTTCATCAACAAAAAATCCTAGGCATTCTGTTTGCCAGATCCTCTGAATCCAAGGTATTCCTGAACATCTGAATCAAGGAACAAAGGGCTATATCCCACTCTAATCAAGAGTGTACCACGGGTTCTAACATTTAATAGCCTTCTGGCACGTGCCTTCTAGTATCAACTCCATCCTTCTATGTTCAGTTTTAAACAACTGCTCTTCTCTCCTCATCTGACGTTCTCCCAGAATCCCTGAAGTCTAGATGGTTTTTATGGATGCATACGAATCTTCTTAAGCCACTTGCTTTGCTTTTCCCTTCTCTGTAAAAAGTGAAAAAACTTGCTTGCTTTATAAAGCACTTAAACGTCTGTGAATACTTTTTCTACATGTTACAGCTGGGAGCAAGATGAAGAGATTAAATATTTTTCCACATTTGTGGGGTTGTTAAATCAAATTGAATCCCCATCTGGTCTGAGGCAGACTATGGAATTATTAATTTGGGGATTTTATTTCCTCCTATAAAATAAGAAAAGACCTTGTGTTCAGTCCCTGGATCCTTTCCCTCTGTTTGCTGCTGATGTTTCTTTTTCTCTCCCATCTTCAATTCAGACACTAGTTCTTACTTTTGGAGTGTTCTCTTTATTAGGTATTTCCTAGGTTTTCTTTTTATGTTATTAAAAATAAATACTTCCAAAAATAAAAATGTCTGGAAACACGACCAGTGAAAAAAGTGCTTCAATTGCATCAACTGACAACCAGAATAAAATATTTACACTGTCAGTTCTCACTGGTACTGCAATTCAGCCTATTCTCGACTATGCTGGAACAATCTCAGAAAGATTAAACGTTTTAGTCCTGGTAGGAGATAGTTCCATTGCAGCAGGGTTGCAATGTTGCAATGTAAAAAGGTTATTTTCAGGTACTTTCTCAGATACTATTCAGGTATTTTCTTAGGTGCTATTTACTGTATTTCTCTATTATTTCTTCCATTACTTCTAAGGAATCACATGAAAAATTCTGACCTTTTAACAAGTGGCTTCAGTTTTCCTTCTCACCTTCAATGAGAGGCAAAACTGAAGCCACTTGTTAAAAGCTTCACTAAGAGGTGCTCAGCACTTTTCTGAATGCAACCATTTAAGTTTAAAATCAGTTTAGAGCAGATTTGATTTCTGAGAATTAAAGATATTATTAAACCCTTATTGATACATGATTTTCACTTATAATCAGCTTCAAATATAGTAATAGAAATGGTAGATCTTATATGACTGCTTAACAAGCACAGTTGATTCAATTTTTTGTCAAAATTCATAAACTTTCAGCTTTTTATCTTACATTGAAAAATTATATTGCAAGATGATAACTTCAACTTAAAAAAATTTGCTCTCCTTGTAAAAGAATCATGGAAATAAAAAAAGAAAAACCAGTTAAAATTTTAGAGACAATTCAGTATAATAAAGGTAAAATTCAGTATAATACAGTAGGATCAGTACTAGACAAACAAGGATTACCTGGGTACACAAACTTCAGTTTTGACTGTGTTAGAAAGAAAACTGCCTTTTGGGCTAGAAAAGTTAATTGTAATCAGTGAAAAGTATTCTGGAAACAAAGTGGTCACTCTGTTCTGCTGCTCAGAAGGCAAGTATAAGGACAGAACAAAAGTATATACCAAGTAAATAGAGTATCATGTAATGAATGAAAGGAATCCAAAACAGCATTGACAGAAAGCAGCTGGGGAACCACCTTCTCAGAGCTTGTCAGAGTCTCCCATGAGGATGATATTGTCCCATTTAAGCGGTGTTCCCCACAGTTTCTCAGGACCTAAATTTAAGCATTCTGCATTTTCGCTTGGAAGAAGAAAAGGAACTTTTATACCTGAAAATGGTGCCTTTTTGGAACACCAAAATGTCTAGTCAAAGCATATAGTTTGCACTTTGTGAGTTGTTTATAATAATTCCCTCCTCTCTGTTCCCCTCACCTTCTCCAGCTGAGAATTTTAGCAAAATTTCCTCACAAGAAAGAAAACCCTCCTGAAACTGCATACAGTATTAATGAAGACTTCTTATCTAGTTATTTGAGGACTGCTTGAAGCAGGAGTCTGATTTGTAAAGCATTATCTTTATTTGCTGATATTGGTAGCCTATAATATCTGTCATTCTTTACAAAATTATCTGCAATTCTAATTCTAATGCTGGAAACGGTGGTAGACTGTAGTCTGTAATAATTTTTTTTGCAGTTAAATGATGTCAATCCTTAAGCGGATTAATTTACAAATAATAAATTCTGGCATGATTCCAAATTTCAGGGAGTTTCCTTTACTGATCTGAATATTTGATTGAGTGGATGAATACAGGATACAAACCCAGCTGTTGCATGATTGTGTCTTAATACATTCTTTTATCTGGGTATATAGCTGACCGTCAACACTGGAACAGGTTTTCAATGCTAGACTAAACATTTGGGAGGGTTTGCTGTTCATTTTTGGTTTTGGTTTCTTTTCCCTGGTTGGAACCAGATCTCATGTTACAGACCTTCTACTGCATTAGCAACATAGCATTGCCTTTCTTCAGCCTGCTTATAGGCTTCAACTTAATATGTATTTCCCCCATCAAAGACGAAGAGATTACCTCTTCCCTCAGGAAAAGAAAAATTAATGAGTTTAAATCCTAATCTCCTTATTCTGGACTAGCATATTGAATACTCTCTCCAAGTTCTGGGAAATCAGAGATTACACCCTGGGGTGGTGCTGTTGAACTTTGGGTGCAGCTTGTCGAAGTCAAAAGGCTGCTGCACATGTCATGTCTCAGAGTAATGTGTGATACCTCTCAATCTGGCTGTTGGACCTGAATGAGGCTGGAGTGAACAAGGTGACAAAATTATAATCTGTACCTTCCAGCCCAGCAGTTAGAAGCCTGATCCTGCACTGTTGAATAACTCTTACTTTGTTCTTACTCATGAGCCCAGTCAAACCTTGGGGTACCTGCTTGCATCAAAGGACTACCTGTATGAATCGACTTGTGCTGGTCCTCCTGTCTTTGCTATTGTCCCAAAATTTAAAGTCATGTTTATGTCTTGGTCTACAGTGCAAGGTTCAAAGAGCAGCATCTATCTTCTGGACTTCCCTCTAGGGCCCATTTTAAAAACTGAATACCTCTGTTTGCTCCAGTTTTTCATCTAATCTGTTTGATTATGGCATGCTGAAACCATTGACTTCCAGTTTTTGAAGTACATCAATGATGACATGTTTTTAATATTGCTGTTGATAATTTAAATTCACAAGTGTTAGGGTGTTTTCTGTGTATGAAACAAGCTAACCACACATAGAATTTGTTCCTCCCTTCAGTATGAGAGCTTTCAGGTAGTTGTGTTATTGTAGTGACCAATTCAGGGATCTCTGTCTCTTTATTTCATGTAGGAGGTTAAGGTCTGATATGCTCAGCCTGAGAATCCTAAATGTTACAGTACATATGTTGTTGTCAGAAAACTGTGTATGTAATCAGAAAAACCTATAAAATTTTAAATTAAAGATTTTAAATTTAAAAATGTGTAATTTAAAAATTTACCAAGGCTCTGACAGATATGCTTTCTCTGAATATCAGTACAATTGAGGAAGACTATTTCCTTGTTCTGCTTAAACCACTGTTGTACATGAAGTAGGAGGAGAAATTGCAGATATACTATGTTCTGGCTTAAATTGTACAATTGACCCTTCCCAGTGTTAGTGACATGATATTAATATTTTATCTTATATTCATCTCTCTGAATGTAGTACTCTGTTTCAAGTTCTGTTACTGCTGTTGGAGGACAGAAAATTATTGACACATGTTTGCAAAATCCAATTTTTTTTTGAATAATTTAAATCACAAACCTGATTACAGTTATAAAGCAGACAGATATTTTAAAGTCAGTATCTTAAAACTGAAAGAACTACTTTCCCAAATTCCTTTCCATTATATAGCTGTTTCTGATAGCAGCTAGGTTTCATGCAAGTGGATTTTTCAGTGTCAGCACTTAGCAGTAGATAATGTGTGTTTCAATGGCAAATCAATGATAATGTCAATGCTTTGTTCATAGTTCTCTAGATTCATGCGTGAAGAAGAAAGATAATGACTCGGGAAACATTTCTGAAATGAGTTCACCATTTCTTGTTCATTCATATTAATTTGGAATCTGCTTTAATGATACAGTCAGTTACAGTGCAGGTTAATATACTTAATCTGAAAAGATCTTTTGAAATGCTTGAGAAAGTAAGGCAGCAGTTATTTCCTGTCTGCTGTAACATCCTTCAAAATAATTTCAGACTGTAGGTTATCTTCAATTTTATGTTATTTGCTGAATGGCACATACTTATTTTGTTCTGGACTTCTGCAGCAGCAAGTTTGTCTTCGTCTTTAAAAGAAAAAAAAAACTCCTCAAAAGAAAACATCCTATTCTCTTTCCTTTTGTGAATGGCCTCTATATGAAACTCACTAAGCACAGCAGTTTATGGGATTCCACCTGTTTCGTCTTTTTGTAAACAGCTGTGGTGAGATTTTCAAAAGCCCTCACCAATGTTTTACTCCTGTTCCATGGATCCTTCCATTGGCTTCAGACATCAGGTATGAACATGAAGGATTTCTGCTGTCCCACTTTTTGGTCCTCTTCCTGAAAACAGTTCCCAAGTGTTTTGAAAGTAAAGCCTTGCACGGAAACCACTAATTTAAATGGAAAATACCACTGTGGTTCTAATGGTCTGATCCTCTAAAATCAAAGAATAGAGAGTCAGGTACTTTCTTGTAAAACTTAGATCTTCACAAATTTTGCCTTCTCCTAGAGTAAATCCCTCTGGCACATCTATTTGTGTCTGTCCCCCTGCCCCACTCCTTCCAAAGGGCCCAAATGTCTTCAGCTTTTTACCTACCCAGTGACCTCATGATTATATCACACTTAATATCTACCCATCACAGCTAATTACAGTATGGCTGAAGTTCTCTCTCCATACATCACTGGGTATACATCTGAGCAGGATGCTCAAAGCTCCTGAGCTCACCTGAGTTAGAGGAAAAGCCAATCTCCCTGCCTTCAGTCCCACTTTACTCAGCAGATTGTGTGGAGAAATCACTTGACATGGGATGATCATAGTTCAAATCCTTTCTCTCTACCTGAAACGAGCAAACCTTTGACAAAAAGTTTCTTGTTTCAGAGCCATTCCATACAACTAATTGTGCTTGAATCAGAAGGATCATGCTTATCTGCTATGGAACCTGCTCCATTTTGCCCAAACTAAAACCCATGGGGATATTACTGGCTTTCACACTCATTTAGCTTTTTTTTCTGCCCTAAAGATCAGTTTTTACTCAACCTTGATGAGGATTGGCCTCCCTGGGATAAGAAAGGACAATGGAAAACTGCATGGTTTATGCTTGGGTTGAAAGACTTTCCCAGAAGACTTCTGTACAATGGGAGGGTTTGAAATCTTCATATTCCATCATTTTCGTCCAAGGGTTCTCATGTTTAAGTCAATCCCAAGTAAAGGAAGTGATATTGTTGGTCTAAGGAATCGGAGGCAGGGATAGACTGTAACTAAATGCCAGACACCACACAGGTTTGTATTTAGAGCTGCTGTAAATGCTATCTGACTCCTCCCTCCCCAAAAGTACCCAAACAAATGTTAATATAGTTTGAAAAAAGGCACTGAAGTTCATATCTGACACTTGGGAGAAAATCAGGAATAAACTTATAAAAGCTCAATAACTTTTACTGAATTGTGCTTATTATATCTATGGCAAAACCATTTTGTCTTTCAGTTTTCTGGCCAAGAATACCACAAACATCAAATTAGCTTTTCAAATTACCCCTCTGTAACTACATTATGTAATAAAAAATGACTGACCAAAATGTCATTTGATTCAGTATGTGTTAAGAATACAAATCATAGAATATATTTACTGTATCAGAATATCTTCAATTGTTCATTTGAAATTGTCACTGCTGTATCAATGCAGTTTTAATATCAAGAAAATGAGAAGATTTCAAACAGTTAAGTATATAGAAGTCTGGCAGCTGGAAAAATGTGTTAATGCATTGTTTAGCAAAAAAAAATTACTATTCCATTGGTTTCTTTTTCTCCATACAGGTCATTATCTTTAAAACTTGTCCCTCAGAACTCAGAGAATATATTACAGAGTAGCTGAATGGAAATGAGAGTTGGTTTGGTTTTTTTTTTTTTTTCTGCAGAGTGCTTGCAAATCCTTACGTCTTATTTTTGCAGAAATTTGGCCAGACATAGCATTCCTATTAAACATGAGCTATAGATTAGGTAAACCAAGCTGAACAACAGCTATTTGCTCCTTTGCTTGTGTGAATTGTTCTTAAGTCTTTCAGTGGATCTCTTCTCTGTCTTTAATCAATGTTGAAGTAGCAGAAATTTAAACATTAAGGGCCTGTTTTTCATCAGACTAATGAGCAATGAAGTCTGAACTCCTTGTACGTATTTTCTTTTTTGCACTGATAGTAGATGGCTTAATGGAATTGAATTAATGCATTTTTAGAATAGAAACAGGATTCTAAGATACCATGCATGTTGGTTTTTTGTTGTTTGTTTGGTTTTTTGGGGTTTTTTGATAAATACTTGTTTTTCATTTTCTGGAACTTAGAACAGACATTTTGTTCTCAGGCTACTCACCAACACTTTTGACTTTACCAGCACCCAAATGTGATTCCCCAGTTATTTTGATCTGATTAGTTTCATACTCCTTTTGTACAAGTCAAAACGGTACTAAGTATCTTCCTTCTGCCTAAAGCATAACCATGGTCTCTCTGTGTTAGTGACATGATATTATTTTTTTTTCTAGTATAGTCTTTGTCTTAACTAAAGTGCAAATTGGTCTTTCTACATCTAGTCTCCATTCTTTAACACTAACATCTCTGTCAAGCTAAAGAGAAAATACTATTCCTCTCATCTGCGAGCTGACATCTGACATTTGGGCAGTAGTAGAAGGTACCTATTTTACTATTATATTCCTATCTGAAAGTAGGAGATTTAAGTGCATGCTGGGACACAAACACAAGATACAAGAGGATCCCATCACATTATGGATTCAGTTATTGATTCTTTGGTGGTAATGATGTGCTTGCTTATGCTGTCAGCTGCTCACTCTTCTGGTACCTCTATTTTAAAATTATAACGGTTTTCTATAAGGAAGTATGAAAAAACTTTTCAAAGATCAATGATTATTTTTAAAGCAAATATGATAAATGGTCTCTGCCATTCTAGTCTCTGCAGAAATGCGATGTTCACCCTACATATCAAGAAAGTCCTGTGGCAGTGTGAAGTTTCTATGGCATAAAAGAAGAAAATATATCACAGCAGTGCATTAACACTGGGTACTAATATCTGCCATGCAAAACAGTTATTGTATCTACATATGAAAATACATATTCAATAAAGCTTCTGAGAAGCTAGGAAAATCCAACTGTCTTATGCCTGTGTTCTTATTCTAGATTTTCCTAGTGGCTCAAGAAGTAAACAGAACTAGAATTTCCTGCAATATTTCAATACATTTGGAGATACTTGGAATTTCAACTTATTGCGTCTTTCTGTAAATTACACATCAAGGAACTACACATCTGTGACATGGAAATGGCTCCATGTTGACAGTACACGTAACGTATTAATGGGTTACACAGGTCAACAGCAAGAATTCATTAAATAAAAAGGTGCGTGTCATCAAAAGAGGTTATGTGTTTGAAGTGTAAAGAACAAAAAGAAATTAAAATTAGAAATACTCCTAGCATGTATTTCTCAGTACGAAAATCCGTACTTTAATTTTTCATGTTATTTTAAATTTACCATGTGATTTAATGCACCTAAGTTTAAACACTAGAGTCATCTTTCTTATTATTTTTTGTTAATTCTGGTGATTATGGCTGTGCTTTGATTTATCTCAGGTATTAAACCATAACAGAGATGTTGGATTATTAAGAGATATTGGAGAGGGTACAATTTGGCTATATGAGTGATTGAACATACATTCAAACTATTTGACAATAGCTACTCTCTTGATCACTTTATTTAGCTCAGGATGAATTTCTCCACTAGTGCCATGAATTACAATTTTTAAAAATAATAACATTCCTAATGAAGCAGAAGCATGCAATTTTCTAATTAATTTTATATCAAAGTAAATCCAGATAAGAGAAACATCAATAAAAACATAAACTGTTCTTTGACAGGAGATTTAAAAAGTCATTCAAGCATAATGAAATAAGATAGAGTTGGGCTGCTTATGATGAACACTCAGTACAGGAGTTGAATCAGTAAAGAATAAAAAGTTATTAACACATGTTAATATGATTTAAAGGGAAGTATCCTTTGAAATGGAAATACAAAGTACAAGAAAAAATGCTAAAATATGCAGTAAGAAGCAGTTTTTTCTAATGCTATGTTCAGATAATGATCACTAATCTGATGCTCTATGTTATTTAATATTCTTTGTACCTACCAAAATATACAAAATCATAATAATAAAAAGAAAGTAAGATTCTAGTTGAAAGAAGCATATCTATCTTGCAGTACTTATATTTCTGTTCCCTTTCTCAGAGTGAAATTGAATTTATTAAATTTAAAGACTGCCTTAAGGTTTGATAAAAACTAGCTAGAAAGCAAGCTTTCTATCTCATCAAAAATATGGCTTTGGCATTCAGCTCGTAATTCTAATACAAAGTGCAAAGAATAAAAACTGGTAAAATGGTCAACAACAACAACAAAATAAATAAAAATGTGTTAATCATGAAACATTCTGGAACTGAGTTTTGTTGAAGTAGATATTTTATTTTCAAATAAAGGATCCAGACTGAGCAGCCTGAATTTTCCCATGGTAAAAAAATTTTATTGAAAAGTTTCTGACTCCTTCAATTTCTCATTAAGGAATACACTAGTTTTAGTGAATCTTTTGCATCTGAAACACAATTATAATTTAATGAAAATTAATTTTACATTTAGTTCTGAGCAAGTGGTACAATTTTTGAAATCAGTATTGCAAAACACGGAATCGATTTTTATTTAACAAATATTCTAAGCAGTTTTTCTTGAATAATGTAACATTCCTGTAAGCACTGATAGCAGTAGTTCTGGTAGTTTGAGATGAGCCAGAAGAAACAGAGGACTTTTATCAATACCTGGAGCACTATGAAATACTTAGCCCTGTTTATATTCTTCCTGTCACAGGAAGTTGTGTGAAAAATGGAGGACGAGACCACGTTTTCCCAGGTGCTTAGAGGAAAGGTGGAGCAGAGGGTCTGTAGTCCCAGGGCAATGCTGTCTGGAAACAGCCTGAAGGCTGCTTGAGGAAGAAGGTGAGATCCTGCCTTCTGAAGTCTCTTAAAACTTTCCAATCCCCTACTCTCTGTCTCTCTCTCTGAAACGTATCCCATTTCCACTACTTCCCCTTCAAAACCCTTCAAATAAAGGAAGAGCCCATGCTGGGTTGTTTTTCTTTGTGAGGAATATTCTGAGCTAGGGCAAGAACAGGCAGTGAGATATCTCCCTCGTGCAGGAGGCCAGGCAGCACAGCAAGGATGGGTAGATTTTCTCTGCAGGCACTGGGTAAGTGTCTGCATAGAGAAGAGGATCTGACTTGGGATCAAGACTGTCCTGGGCAGGAAGGACTTTGCTGACATGAAGCCAGCAGTCACCTATACGGGCCTGTCTGGAAGATGAGACAGGGATGAGTAACACGTATGAACCTTGAATCTTGAATCCCAGATTTTTATTGTAGGAATAGAAGGATCAATTCCTTTGACAGCTCCCTCATTAAACAGTTGTCCAAATCTGAAAAAAAAAGCTTCCCATTTTACCTGTTATGATCAGCCATTTTACTTAACATTCTGCTGAAGCCATATCAGGGGGAGAAAAATCTGAAAGAAAGAATAGTGATCCACTAATGGTACTGATCCAGACTGAACTGGCAAGACAATCCCACTTCCTTTTCAGCTCTAAATCTCTAAATCTAAAGCTCTCAAACTCTGTGCTGTGTAGTGCCACATCTCCCAATATCATAGATTGTACATGCCATGTCTGAAAATACTCTAGTGAAAGAGCTATCCATGAGGGATGGTTAATCTCAGACAGGAGCTATATAAATCGGAATATATGAGTTTTGACAACCATGTGCCTACCATTTTAGCATCTCATGGGACCTGCTAACCTGCATATCAGCCTTGCTGGACAGTCAGAAAGATGATGTAGTTGAAAAGAAGAAAAACCTATTCCTCTGAAGAGGTCAGAGACACGAAGCAAGACATCCTGCTTTATCCATTCTCTGGGTATTCAGAAAAAAGCCAACAAAACCCAAACCCCACTGGACAAAAACTGTTTCTAGAGGCTTTTATTTTTTGATGGCCCTGAAAGAGTCCAATATTTCTCAAATGCTAGCAGTGGGAAACACTATCTGCTTTTGTAGCCTCTGAAGCAAATGCATGCAACAACCTCTCTTATGTAACATCCTCTAGAGCATGAAGAGAAATTATTATCTAGACATTATGTAATGATCATAAAAAGGTAAATAACCATAGAAAGTCACTACACTAAATGTGTCTTGCAAATGAAGAATCATCACAGGGACAAATCAACACAAATCAGAACAAGAAAGGGGGTTGAAAAATCCAATACTGAGAGATTTTTCATAATTATATTAATATCTAATGATGGCATCATGATTCTGAGCCTTTCCTTGTTTGAGGAATTTAGCACAAAACACCTTCAATAAGCAAGTGGTAGAAATGTCAAAGAGCTCCTTCCTCCATTGAACCCAGAAACTCACACTAGCCAAGTTTGAAGCAACAAGATGTTCAACTGGAGGAGATAAATTCTAGTGCCAGGTTTGATGTTGCCTGAGGAGTCTGTGGATTCTGATTGTTTATAATCAGTTCTCAGGTCCTGAGCAAGTCGATCTAACTTGCTTTGACCACACAGCAGGAACAGAAAAAAACCCATGTAGACACTTTATTACTCTACAGAGAGATTAGGAAATATTGTTTTAGATAAAAGTTGTAATACAAGCCAGGTTATAAAACCTGATGATAATATGTTGAGATTTTATTCTTTAACTCTGTAGCACATGTAAAATAAGTTTAAAAATTATTCATACTATGTTTTTATATAAATTGTTTTATATTTCATATACGCAAAATATTTTCAAGAGACAAATATATAGTGAAGATGATGATCAAACTCTTTCATTAAAAATAAGAGTTTGGCAAGCAGCAGATTCTTGGAAAATGTATGATCTTTCTTTGCATTGTTTCAGGGAAAAGGTAGCACTGCAAGGAAGAAGAATGCTGAAGCCTGCAAAGTATTAACATTTTCCAATCGAAGCATTTAATTTTACTAATCTGAGGAAAGATTTGTACCCCTTCAAATGGGTTTAAGATGAAGTTTAAAATACATGTGTATCATCTTATGCAAAATCGTGTGTTTCTTCCTACTTAAAACAATTTTCAACTTTATTTTGTTGAATATTTTTGATTGACCTGAAATGTTCCTTTTGAAACTGCAAGAAAAATCAATCAGTCCAAGAGGAGAAACATAAACATACTTTAATCAAAACTGCATTAATCTTGCTCTTAGACCAAGACAAAACAAGCAGTGAAATGTTCTTTGATTTGCAGGCTGAGCAGTTAGAAGTGTACATTCTGTATCTAACAGGTTCATACTAAATAGCTGAATTAACCATGAATAATTCAATCAAATATAGAGCTTTCAGGAGCTATGATCTCAGAATTACTGCTCAAAATTTAAGGTTTCTGCTTTCTCTTGATTTCACTAGCTCAAGGACATACTGATTCTGAACCTCGTTGAACACATCCAACTTTCTCAAAAACTAACATCCCAGCCCCATCCAAAAGCAAATTTCCCTTTTATTCATGTTTAAGATTCATGAGCAATGAAAAAGGGTCAGAGAAATATATCCAAAGGAAAAAACAAATGCAAATGAGAGAAATTCATATTTCTATCAAGGAACAAAAACATGCTGACCATCTTTTCCACTTAATTATTCTTCACCAGTGAGTTTCCTTTTTTAAACTTCCCCAAGTACTTATTTTGCACAGTATACAAATATACAAATCTCTTTTCTTTTTTTTAATAGAAACAACACCCAAGAATCATAAGCATGAGTTTCACAGATCAATGCAACTGCTAAATGAGTGAAGAATGAAATAGCAGTAAAAAAAAAAAAAAAAAGGAAAAAAGGGTTCAGTAAGAAGCTGAACTTGCTCAGCTGAGGGGTCAGCAAGGAGGTGGAAAGTACAACAGGAAAACATAGAATTAAATTTCTAATCACAAATTAATGGTTCCCACTAGTAAGTGTTGAGAGGAAAATTATGATGAAAATCAAGAGAAGAGATTCTTTTCTTGTCACATCTCAATTCTCTCATGGAAGATATAAAAATAATGAACTGAAGAAAGGGTTTCTGCTCTGTACACTCAAAAATGTATGGTTGATTAAGCAAACAAAATGTGATTATCATGTAATGTCAAATCATACCTCCCAGGGAAATGTTAAGTGACACAGAACTGGGTTCAATGACACAAAAAGCTTATAGATATGTGTCCAATGACACAAATAGAGAGGTATTACACAGCAGAGTAATATATCAACAGTAGAACAACAGTACTAAAAAATGAAAGTAGAAGAGCTACTTCACAAAATCTAAATTTTAACATAAAAGATAGCTGTGAAATGTCACAGTACAGTGATGAAATCACACTGCTAATGTTGATGACTTCCAATTTATCAAGAAATATTTTCACATTTTGCAATTTTGAAATGAGAACAAAATTTCTCAAATATGGTTGTGTATTTGCATTCATTTTACTGGATTTGCCTGATAGGCAAAAGCATACCTTTTAATATCAGAGAGAACATACAAGTTTTCAAAATGTTACCTGACAGCTAAGGTTATATTTTTTGGTTTTCTGTCAACTTTTAAGACTAAAAATCTTAAGCACCAGATGAAAAAAGCACAAGTGCCAGATGGTCAATCCATTTCCATTTGCAAGTTAGAGGTGGCATTTAGCTTTAGAGCCTCAGGAGCAACGCACAGAGAACCAGAGGAAAAAAGAGTAAGCAGAATAAAGAGGAGAGAACAAAAATTACCAACAAATAATGTAGCTCCTACTATCCCTTTCCAGATGAAAAAATTTCTTTTTGTGTTTTATACAGGTTCTCTATATCAATTTGTCCATGTGCAACTATCACTATTACCCCATACACTACATCTAATTTTTTGACTTGTCAAGGCAATGTTTACGTCAAAGACAATATATTTTTCCATTAAAATCTCAGTGACTTGGATTTTTACCAAAGAAATTTTCCGTCAGGGATTTCTAAAACAGCTGGGCAGAGGTATGAAGATGCAAATGTTCTTCTACAGTTAACTCAAGAAACAGGTTCAATTCCTCTTTTGCTCTATACTTTAAAGCTCTAACAATAATAACTTTTTAAAAAGGCACATGTTGTGAATGCTGAGAAATCATTTATCTAGAGTTATGAAACAATCTTCCATGCATTAAATACCGATTATCTTACTTTTAATATATTATCTTTCATCTTAAATGAAACAGATATGACTTTTTGAAAGTTCTAATAACTCAATGATAATTCAAGTCTAACTATTAAAATGTACTCAAGGAACTGTTTTTGCATCTCTGCTTCTCATGTAGTGATGTGTCTGATAGGACAGCCAAATTTAAGCTCTAAGCACACAAATCCCGTTGAGCTAAAGAAAACCCCACAATTTTTTCTCAGTAGGAGACAGAACATATAAGAGTGGTTGGGACTGCAGCATGAGGAGAATGATGAACACTGGTATTTTGGACCAGGTTGCAAAGTCAAGATTTCCTCAAAGAGAATATCTTGCTGGCAGATCCCTTTTGATTGGTCAAGTTCATCCCTTCGAACCTATCATCCAACATCAAATGGAATGATACCATATAAAGAAAGAGAATTTCCCAAATAAACCATTTTTAAGTAATTTAGGCAGGTTAGAAATTATACTTCTAGCTCTCTGCAAAAGTCAGTGGAAACACAAACCCACTTTAGTTTTCCAATACAGTATATAAACTCTTTGAAGTAGACATAATTCTTTTACTACATTTATGTTTTCAATGCCTTCTAGGACACAGTGGTATTTTTAGAAGAACTCAGTCACACACAGATTTCACTGGGGTACAAAACAGACTGTCAGAGTGCTGTTAGAAAGCTTATACAGAAACAATAACGGATCTTTTAAAATGCTGGTATACCACACTGATCAGAATTCTTCTTCCAGCAGCTGCATATTTTCTTTGCACAGAGTCCCACACATTTACTTTGTAAACATATTTTACTAGATATACAAAGATGCAAATAATCCTTTTGCACATTAAAAGTAAACTTGACGGAATAGTAGTTCATATTAAAATCATCTTTCTCTTTGTAGATACAAAACTTTTTTTGCTCTAGGGACAGCTAAAACAGAAAGACTGTACAATGTATATGTGAGGAAACCCTTCATTTTTCAGCTCTGATAAAGGGAAGTCCACTGCTACATGAACAGCTTGCATAACCCTGAACACACTTTGTGCTACTACAAGTCTGTCTGTGATGGCTCCTTGCACTGATACAGACATGTTAGCTGAGACAGTTCTCTTGGGCTGCACTTGAAACTGGAAAGCATCCTGAGAATGACTGCTGTAAAGCAGGTTCCTATTCTCTAAAGGTAATAGAATTGTATTGTCTAAGTAAAAGGATTATCAGGATAACCACTTTTTTTTCCAAGCTCACACCTGGTTTACAAATGAGATAATAGGAATGAAATGTTCCTTTGCCTGCTTCTATTCTCAGTTTGTATACCAAACATTTGTCAAGAAAATAATTATGTTGATTTGAAATATCAGATTGATGTACTGGAGGCTAAAATTTGCACAGAAAAGCTTATTGCCTTTGTGCCAGCATGCTGTGAAATTTTACTCTGTGAGAAGCAAGTTGGCTGCATTGCTTGCAGAACTCACTGTCAGTGCAGATGAGATGATGTCTCAAATAGGTTTGTGAGTTTTAAGGACACAGTTTCTTCCTCCAACTGTTCCAAATTTTTCAGAATGGCCATGCAGGGCCTTCAAAGCCATTTTCTATGCAATATGTTCCTTTTCTTACCCTCCACACAAAAATATCTTCACAATAAAACTCCTACTTTTTACTTTTGAATTTGTTTGCTTATATTATTTAATAAGAAAGCATTTTAAAATAGACACAAGGGTATAGATAACAGGATTTTCTATGGATAAGGAAATAAATATTTAGAAGTGGGAAAAAATATTGGACTGCTTTTACTCAAGTCACAGTTAAGATAAATGCTAAACATGCATCAATATTCTGGGAATCTGTTGGAGTCTGGCTTGTTCAGTGCTGATGTAATCCTTTTCCAAGAAGTAGAACCTATTAGCCTGAGCTCTGCCCTGCATCAACCATGCCTGCACAATTTCCAGTCATTTGGAAACACAATTGGAGTTGTCTGTCTGTCTGCATTAGAGGTAAATGTCCAACATCTATATGCATATTCATTAGATCTTACATGGAACGACATACGAAAATCTCCTTAGGGCCATTGTCTGGCAGCAAAGGAGATGCCTGACAGCACTACTTCCTGAATCTCACACACAAAACCTGCCTCTCTATTACATGCAAGCGCCCATGCAGCTCAGAAAAAGGCAGACATCTCAGAATGAAAGTTTCATGTTGGGCCATCAGTAGACCCCCTTCAGATTTCAGAAGCTGAGTGGAGGCTGCTGCTTGGTGCAATGCTCAGCCAGGAGCCACTTCACTGAGCAGGAGTGCTGGAACACCTTCCTGCTTCTCTTTCTTTGTGTCCACAGGAAGACTTGTTGCATCACATTCAGAGCCTCCTGTTCCTATTAATCCCTTCTATGTGCCTTTTCAAACTAATTTAGTGACTCCAAATCTAATTTATTTAATCTGAAGCAGCTGATGCCAAATGAGGTTTTGATTTAGTATCAACAGAGGCAATACCAATTCCCTCTCTTGAACACAGCATTTGAACAGGCACATAGAAGGGAAAATACACTTTTCAGAAAGAATTCTGCTGTAAACCCACAGCAGCACGGTGCGGTTCCTAGCCCACCATAGCAGGATATGTTCTTCCTTGGTGGGTTTCATCAATGATGAAGATAGATGTCTGCATATTCCAACTCTGGAACGCAAAATCTGAGTGTTTCATTACTGAACAGTTTATAATCTTTGAAAACTTGATTTCTTCAGCTCTCTTGTAGACACAGGGCTTCTCACTTTAATCTAGTAGTTCTATGGAGCAGGTTTTGAGAAAGCCTTACTGTGAATGCAAAGAGCTGCACCTCATGTCTGCAGGTGTTGACTTTGTGGTGCTGGGACACCTCTCAGATTGTAGATCCAGCCCTGCAGAATCAGTTCACAGTAGGCATTAACAGTTGGTGCCTTCCCTGTGTTAGGAGTTTTCTGTTACCTCAGAGAAGATAACCTATGCTCTGACACTCACAGATACCACAATCAATAGTGGGACAAATGAAGAAAATGCATTTGAGCTTAGAACGAGTTATCCACAAAGTGAAAACTTTGGTGCCATAGGTTAATTCATCCAGACAGACTAAGAATTAGAATCTATCCTTAGAATGTACACCAAACATACTGGGGAGAAGACAACAATCTAGATGTGAATTCAGATTTTTTTTTCAGAAAAATCTCTGAAATTTTACTGCGCAGAAATCAGGTGGCAAGCAGTAGAGTTGATTGTTTCTCTTAAACAAAAATAAAAGACTTTTTTGGTAAAACCATGATTCCCCCTCATTTGTTTCTATGGCAACCAGCTTCAAATACGTTCTGTAGCCAGCCATTTATTTAGACAAAAATATTTCATAACAGAGGCATGCTATTGCACATTATTAATGGTAAGCAGTTCTAAAGTGAAAAGAGAAATTATACTTCAGAGTCACAACCCGAAGTTTCAATTAAATAAAGCTATACTTTTTAGCTGGCTTAAAATTAGAGAGAAAATGTGTTTGATCCTGCAGAAGTGTGGCCATTTGCACATTTTTTCAGTGTATTAGAATTCAAAAGCTTGGAGTTAGATGAACTATTAGATAACTCAGAATTAATAACTTTGTATGAAAATAATCAGTAGTAATTACTAAAGTAAAACTGGACAGAAGCCACTCAGTATTACAGAGAACCATGGGGAACACAAGGTCTAGTGCACAATTATTTCCTTTTGTACTCTTCTATAGCAAAAAGCACTCTAAAACTAACCCTTATTTATTAACTAACTCTAAATTCTTTATTAGTAGGAAAAGTACTGTGTCCTTCTAACAATTAAACTGCACCCCAGAGCATAGAAAAACCACAAAAAAATCCTGGATTTTTTCAGCATCCTGAGAGAATTCTGAAAATACAAAATTTATTTTTATGTCATTGTATATCAAACCAAATAATCCAGATTGTATAAAGTCACTTGCTGTTATATTATTTGAATTTTTCACTGTCACCAGGTTTAGTTTCCAGTGACCTGACAACTTACTGCAAAACCATAATTAAGACTGAAGAGTGCTATCTTCCTTCCAGAATACAGATTTAAACAGAGTTCAGGATTTGAAATGAAAGAAAGGAAAACTGAAGAACATATTCCCTTAACCTTGACCCTCTTGAGCTGTGAGTTGCAAGTAGGAGTGCCTCATCTGTAAACAATTCAGCTGTGTTCATGTACTTCTGACACAAAAATCTTTGGAGTTCTCTGTGATGAAAAGGCTTGTGCTGGCAAGGTCATGAACTAGAACTTGGTTTAGTTCAACAGCACAGTTGTAAATCCCCTGCAAATTGTGCAAGTACACATGGGCAAGTACACAAGTGCAAGTAGTTTTGGTGAATATGGTCACAGGGAAGAAGTAGAAATCTTGCTTCTAAAGTGCATCTTGCTTCAGCAGGATCTCACCTCTGTAAATTGGGAAGAAACCATTCACATTCAAACAATTTACAAAGTTAGGGTCTCCAGGAAACTAAAATTAAGTCTAATGTTTGTACCTTGACATATTTTGTCAAATTCAGATCTTCTGCTGTCTGTTTACTTGCAATTTTTTTTCTGTGGCCAAGTATTTTTAATAGATGTGGTAGGTGAAGAGCTGAAAGTCAGTTGTATAGGCTGAGACAGCAATATTAAATATTCACAAATATTTAAAACTGTGCTTGTTCACAAAACTGTGTGCACAGGCAAGCATGCACAGATACATACTGAGTAAAAGTGAGCCATGCTTTCCCCCTCACCCACTGCACGATTTTCTGACCATCCATTGCATGAGACTATATATAGTTAGACTTTGTGCCTCACCAGTACTAGCTGATATAAACTAATAAATTCTTGTTCGTGTTGACAAGCATGTACAAACTCTGGGAGGTATTCAGCATACTCAGGGCAAAACAGACACAATTACCAGAAAATCTCTACAACTTTTACCTGGCTTTTCAAGACATTCTAATTAAAAACAAGCACGATTTTTATGTAGGTCAGGGAGATAGGACAGATAGCAAATTGGAAAGAAATGAGGATTGAAATTAGAAGGGTGAAGTTAGTGGTCTGAAATATAGTCAAATTTTATTTGAGGAACTTAAACAGCAAATTCATGACTCTAGATCATGAACTGAATTAACATTTACTTACATGTGTTCCAGGTATTAAGTATTTGTTCTTACTTTTCTGTAGCTTAACTTTGAGAATGTTCTCCCAAAAGTTAAAATATCTGACACAAAGCATAAACCCAAAATTTTAAAGATCTTTCAACATCCAGCACTGTGCAACTAGACTTATATGTGTTTGAAAAATTAATAATTCTGCCCTCTTCCAACAGATTTTAAAGTTGCAGGTAAGGAATTCAGTGTTTAATCCTGACTTTCTATGTTAATAAAGCTATTTAAATCTGTTCTAAATCTAATAAGCTTTAAAGCAGTTCAAATTGCTTTCAAATCGCCCCACAGTACCTCTGAAATAAACTCTCATGTCTAAAGGAATAAACATTCTAATGACTTACTCTGCTTTTACTAATAAGAATTCAGTAACTGGTTGTTCAGTCATCACCAACTAGGGATTTAAAAATTTGCTACTAAATTCCAATATTAGCAGTTACTCTGATTGGTAGAACTGTTTTGACTGAACAGCACCATTACTGTCCTGTGGCTGAGAAAGAGGATAAAGCTGTTTGGGGTTGTGGAGGGAGTTACACAATGGCAGAGGGAAGAATGCACAAGGAGAAAGAACACCAGCCCAGCAGGCAAGCAGGCTTTTCCAGCTCTGCCTTGCATTATGATTGTCACTTGCCAAACTGACCATTCTGAGTGCCCTCCAGACCCATTCCCAGGAAGGAGCCAGTGCCACCTGCTCGAGACAGGAGTGTGACCTGTTCACTTCTGGGTCAGCCTGGGTGAAGCACAGCCGGGAACCTGGGAACAGAGGCACTGTACAGGACAAGGAGTGGGATACCTAAGGAAGCAAAATTAGCCACAGTCCAGGTTTCCTGTTTGCTATCTGCCCCTTCAGTATAGCGCCATGTGCTGAAGGGGCAATACTTGAACTTCCATTAAGAAGAGTTTCCCAGTCTTTTGTTGCCCCTCACAAGGAAGTGAAAGTAGCACGACCACCTAAAATGAAAGGAATCTGACTCTTCAAATTAACTGGACACCTTCTTGTAAGAAGTCTAAGGAAGTCAGCAGAGAGAAGTCTGCTTACTGGCTGTGTAAATTTTTTGTGGCTTCAAATATTGAAAAAAACCTCAAAATACATCAAAATGGTTTAACCAAAACATTTGCTTATAGGCTTGCTAACACCAATATTAAGAACATATGTTTCCAAGCTTTGGTGACATTTAAGCAGATGTTTTCCAATTAATACAAACTGAAGTTCAAGCCTAGCAACATCTGACGATTTCCCACACAGAAAAGTCCCAGATTCCACTTGTCTTGGGCAGAGTCTGAGGGGATCCCCTCTGCTGGGGGTTTGGTGGCTGGGCCCCAGGGCAGGTCAGCGCTCCCAGCCTGCTGCAGACACTGGCCAGGACCCACCCCCAAGGACAGCAATGCAGGGTGGGTGGCTCTCCATCACAGCACTGCACCAGAATGCTGATACATCAAATGCAAGGACAGAAGATAGACGTAATCTTTATGATCTATACCTTATGTTTTATATAGTAAATATAATATACAACCCTTCTAGTTCGGTGCTAAAGGCAAATGCAACAGTAAGACTAAACTTAATTTTTGCCTAGGGTATCTACAATTATTATGAGAGAAGGATTTGATTCTCCAAGACTTTTTCTGAAGAAAATAATTTTTTTAAATGAATATCTAGCTGGCTTCTTTTTATTTGAAACAAAAAAGCACCCGTGGATGTACACCCACACAAATGTATATATACAGAAAAAATTCATTATTTGTACATATTTTCTCAGTTATTGAGCTGAAAGTCCTTAGTGCTTCTATTGTTTGAAAAAGCATGATCCCTTTGTTATTTGCACTTTGTGATGCTGAATTATGTGAGCTCATTATTTTTAAGTGAACATTGAGAAGGGCAATGGTGGCAGCTAAAAGAGAAAACATTAATGATCAGTAAGCATTTACACAAATGCCTAGTAATCACTCTTTTCATCAGGCAGTAAAGAAATGACCCGATAATTACAATAAGCACTGCCCTGCTTTATACAAAAGTACTATTTGTTTTAGTTATTCAGTTGAATTTTTGTTTCTTCAGCATTAGGGCTGCTATTAATGAAAGTTTGTATGTGCAGCTGTTGCATGGGAAGAGAGACTAGAAATTATAAGGGTGAGAAAAAAAAGACAAAATTCAGTTCAGAACATAAACACACCAGAGGAGTCATGATGATTAATTAAATGGGGTTTTTCATTTGATTCTGAATGCTTATGTTAACTAAAGATTAAAAGTACTATGTAAAACACCATTAGTACATGCAATCCAAAGACTCATAACCTTGATAACTACAAGTATTTCCATGGTTTTAAATTTATCTAATAGATAAGTTTATAAATACATACATACACACACTCATTTACTTGGAGTCACTTTCTTTGTTTCAAAGGCGTCTGAGGGACGCCACCACTCATTCCTAAGTGTCAGATGATTTTCCTACCTGTCCCCAGTGTGGCCTGTTTTGGAAATATCACTAAAAAAACAATCCTAAAAGTGAAAAGCAGGTTTAGTTTCTCTTTTGAGAATATGAGCAATCTCACTGAGACCAAGTATGATTTAGTACACCGAACTTTATGTGGTCCAACCACTGAGATATATACTCATTTGCCTGAGATGTACAATTTGTGAAAAGTAAATTCTGGTCAGTAAAGTCTGACAGCTTATATTACAAGTGTTCATTGGCATGACCAGTTTGCTCTCTGTTTCATTATTGAAGCTGCATGAAAGTTTCCAGGAAAGCAACTGTCCTTATAAAGCATCCATAACCAGTCAAAACATCCTGACCTTGCTCCTAGGTCATTCATTATTAATACAGACCTTATCTTAACAGACAGATAATATTATTTATCTATATCTAGATGAATGTACAGCTAAGATCCATCAGTGCTCTTAGCTTTACATTGCTGCATGGATGGAAATGCCTCATTTAATCAGAAACTAATCTGTAACTGTGTGGTGCCACTGGAGCAACACGGTGTCCAGATAAACCACAATATGTCACCCGGGTACCACCTTTCCTTAGTAAGTCTGCCCAATATACCTTTCAAAAGACCTCTCTAAACTGTGTATAATCTGGGAAAAAATCTCAATGCTTTTTGTGCCAAAATAGGACTTTATCTGCTGTAGTATGGTCTTTTACTCAGGGAAAACTACACTGTCAAGCACTGAGGAAGAGAAGCTGAGATCCCTTTTCTGTTGAAACACTAGTGGCTGGCCAGTAAGACACCACTGACACTGCACACTGGAGTTGGGATTCTGGAGGTGGCCCATGCTGGGAGCTGACCTGGGAAGAGTCAGGGACTAGAACCCCTGAATCAGTTAGGCTGGAGAAGACCCTTAGGACCACCTGCTCCAGCCATAAGTGTAACACGGCCAGGTCCACAGCTAAATGATGTTCCCAAGAGCCAAGCACGGAGAAGTAGGGTGACTTGCTCTAGGGCTGTCCCCAAGGGCAGGGAGGGTAGTGGAATACTGAAAAAAACGAATTAAGGTAAGCAATGCAGAGAAGGAACAAGGCATTAAAAGGACCAGAATCAGACAAAAAAGCAACAGGCCGAGGACAAGAGTAGGGACAGGACAAAAGAGGAATCCCAGGTCCCTTCAGTGAAATCTGAGAGGAAAGTGCTCACTTTTTAAGTGGTAGAGAATAACCTACCACTCACTTCATTTATGGTAGTAACTCAGCTGGCAGGCATCTACAGATAACAGATGGCTTTCAATATGAGCATAAAATTTGCATTAAATTTCCAGCTTTTTTTTCAGCTTTCTTTTTAAAAAAGAAACAGGAAGTGACACACAAAACACTGTTAAAGAGAACACAGTATTGCAAATTAAAGTGCTTAGAATCTGGAAAATGAAAGAAGTGAGGATTTTGGTGTAATTTTAGTTTGCCTCCTCTGTGTAAACGTATTATTTTACCATCCTCATGCACCCGATAACAAAACTTTCACAGATTGATCCCACCAACATTCAAGATGGAGCAACTTGACAGGCAGCTATTTTGTTCCTCTTGAAAAAAGTAATTTATGAACCTTATTTTCCTTGTTAAGGAATCTGGAAAGTCTAGAAATGCAAAGAAGACCTGTGCTAAAATGGATATTGTCTCTTGTCTGCAAAGCCTGGAAGTAGTCTACCCTCTACTAGAGACTACAAATAAATATTGAGAAGTTTCTCTTTACCAAGTATAAATGAATTTCTATTCCAGAATATGAACATTATCTGGCTTTAATAAATGTCAAACCTTGTCAAAACTTTGAAGTTTTAATCCTCAAAATAAAGGGAGATACATATATTTATTTTGTCTTGTTTCAACTTCAATTTGTACCTTGCCCATTCATATTTGTGTTAAATTCCTCGTGAGTTTAATGCAAGGCATTCACATAATTTAATCACAGTAATAATAATTTCAAATACAATAGTAATTTCAGTATATTTGTATACAAGTTACTCAGAAAGGGTTTCTCTCAAAGAAGAAAGACAAATTTGAACTAGGACATTTGTGATGTGAGCTCCAGAGAAATACATGTCTTTTACATGTCCTCATGTAAAATAGAGCTGTGTTGAGTTAATTAAAAATGCATCAAGCTACACTCAGACTATACTTCTTTAGTAGGAGTGGGTGAACAAATAGCGTGGAGTAAAGGTTCACAAAGAGAAAAACAGTCAGCTGCAAACCAAATGTTTGATGTTGCCAGATTTAGAGGAACAAGAACACTGAGAAAAATAAAAAACAGTGGGCAAATCCACAGTGAGTAAGAATAAGAATATGAGTTGTCAGAAGCTCTGTTCCTGAGAAGAGCTGCTAAAGTGCTGAACAATCTGCCACGCCATCACAACTCCTTACCCATCCTCTGAGCTTTTTACTTCATTAGCCAGTATCCACCCCCCTACATGCAGAGTATGCAGAAAGAGAGGGAGCGAGGCACAATCAGGTATTTCTGCTGATTAAGTTCTTCTTTTCTGCTTTACCTTCAAAACAGGCTCAGAAACTGGTCTGGAGATTAGTCTAGTACCTGTCATCACTGTGATAGCAAGAACAAACTTAAAACAGACCGTATTAGAGCAACATCTCAGAGTTAATCATACTAGTATGAAAAATTCAGAACTAGAAATTAATCTATAATGGTGTTCATGTTGATATTTAATACTTTGGTCAAGTTTGCATCATAAGAAAAGTGTAAGTTTTTAAAAGCATCAGCAGCAGTTTATTATTCCTCACTATCATAACAGAAAGGAAAATCAGTGAAAGCTTTTGAAATGAATGAAAGTGAGTGTTTTTTTATCGTGCTTGATATATAAAGAAAGCATACACAGATAAATATACATAGATTAATATTAATCTCTTGTTGAATATATTAATAATTACTATTTTTATCAAACTGTGAGAGTCTGAAATTGTTACTGGCTGAAACATTGTTAAAATCACCAAAAGACTTTCCCCACCGCAGCAAACTGTGCAAAGAAGCAACAGCTTGTCTGTGACCACCAAAGGGCCCCTTGAATATGCCTCCTGAACATAATATAAGATAAAGGTGACACTATTGTCCAATTATCTCAGGTCTAAGGAGAAGTAAACGATGCTGGGGGAGAAAAATGTATCCACAAGAAAGCCAAACCCAGCAGAAGTCCTGAAAACCATTTCTGGCTGGGTCGGGCAGGGGGAGGCTGTAACCCACAGACCGATTTGGTGAGGCCAGGTTTTACACTCTTCCCTCCCAAACCGAGGAGCAGGAGAGTTTTTGGGGGTGTGATGGTGAACCTCTGGCACAGAGGGGTGAACACCCACCACCGGAGGCTACAAGCCAGAGAAGCAGGAGACCCTCCCTAGAGTCCTTCCTTACACAAACTGGCTCAGCTCCAAAGCTGCCCCCCATGCCACCCCGGAAAGGTCACATTCACATGGACATTTGCGTGAGAGGCATCTGTCACATCCTAGAAGGTGTCATGAGCCATCAGAGAGCCCTGAAGTGCCCCAGAGCCGTGCCTGAGGCCCTGCACCAGAGGACTGCACATGATCCAGTGCCTCAATAGAGTCTGTTGGAAAAGACAGTGTAAAACCTGCCCCCCAGGGCAGGTACCACAGATACCTGAATGTATATTAACCCACTGAAATCTGTGTTTGGCGGGACCCATCACAGAACAGACCAGGAGAAGAGGATCTACGGGACACTGCTGGATGTGGTGATTATTTGTCTCTGTCTTATTCTCTTTCTCTGCCCCCTTCCCCAGCTCTTCTCTTTTCTGTTTCTTCTTATCTTTCTCTCTCCCTCACATTTGCTGTTAAATAAAATACTTACTATTAACTGTGGCATATGGTCTCAGTTGCACTTTAATTCAGGCAGAGGCATCTCTAATAATCAGATCATGACACAAACTTATATGGATGTGATATTAAATCAACAGTTTAGTTAGGGTATACAAATCAGCTTAGAGGTTTATTGCAGTTTTTTATTTCCACTTATGGGTTACCACATAAACATCTACAAAATGAATTTCTGCCAACATGAGATGAAGCTATATCTCACTAAATAAAATCAGTGCTAAAACATTCCTCTGGATTCATTGCAGTCTCTCAGCACAAAGCAACAGAGACGCCTTCTACTTAACCAGGTTATAGAAAACTTATAAAGCCATATCAACAATGTCAAGTGCATTAGACATTTTACTAAAGATGTTCTACTTAGGGGTGTTGAAAATAAATAGATTTACTACAGCAGCAAAGTGTATCAGGAAATAAATTACACATGAATGTGTATAATATGCTTGTGTTAGGCCTGGCCAAGAACACTCTAATATGTGTCACCCAATAGTCCATCATATTAATATATTTTAAAATAAGCAAGTAATATTATCTAATGTAATCTAAGGTAGGTGGATTTGGAGTGTTTGCTAACAAGAGCTTTGAAATGATAACAAAAAGCATTACGACCTAACTCTTGATAAATAGGTCATCACAGAGAGACAAAAAGTGCTATGTTCCTGATTCACTCCCCCCAATAAGTATTTTGACTTCTAAGCCCAACTCACTTTTAAATAATGGTTTGAAGGACTTAAATTTTTAAGAAAAACAGGCAGTAAATCCAGCTTATTCCCTAAGTAGGATCAGTTTGTATGTCTGAACCAACTTCCAAGCAGCATAGCTATTTGACAAGCAACTACTGTACCAGACTCAAAAAGAGAAAAATTCACCTCTTATGCTTTATGTCATGACGAATATTGTTGTGACAGGAGACAAAGTAAAAAACTCTCTTAGCATTTAATAAAAATGGGTTAGTATTGTGGGTGACAGGCATTTTACTACTTACAAGTCTGTGAACTACTGGGCTATGTAAACTAGTAATTTAATTTATCATTTGATTTTTACATCATTTTAACTGAATCCTGAAGTTACTCATAAAAGCTGGTTCTGTGCTCTTCTAGGGCAGTGTGACTTCACTGCAACGCGTTTTTGGACTACATCACTGTGTAGCAGCAGTACTAAGTGTTGGCACTGATCAGTACTTTTGTCAGGCCCTATCCTATATATTTCTGGGACTGTCTAATTCAGATTCTCCCAAGGAAATGAGGTTTTAGCCTACATACAGATTTGAATGCAGCTTTCAGGTTTACCTCTGGGTGCCTAGAAAGGAGTATGTTATTGCAATTCTTTTCTTTGTAAAAGAAAAGATAAGCTGTGGCAGCAGCGAGATGAAGCTGTTGCTAGATGCTGGCCTTTCTCTCAAGCCAGCAAAATGAATGATTTCGGACCACGAAGAAGACTGATGATCTAGCATTTCATCATTGTAGGCTCTCTTTATACTATGACAAGTCTGTAAAAGTCTCACTTTTAATCTTGACTGTGCTTTAAGAGTATTAAAATTTAGTTTATATTACAAGTTAAGATAATGAGTTTAGTCTTCCTCCTTTCCACAGGCGGTTTAACAAACCCAGAAACTCACCTGGATCAGCAGGGAACATTAGTCTTCCTCAAGTCCACAGGTGATGGCACTGTCTTTCTAATAAGAGAGACAAGCAGAAATATCCTCATCACTGTATAGGCCTCTTCTGAAAATTTCCCCACTTTGGTGTTGCAATTCCTGTATATCCCAAAGTTACAGAAAGTCACATGAATTTGGTCCTCACTTCATGAAATTGCGAAATGATTGTTGGAGAAATTAGAAATCATTTCTTTAACACTTGATGTTCTATACTGCCTTGTGGGTATCTGAGAACACAGGTGCAACTTCACCCTAGCTGAGTTTGCAAATGGGGTAAAACTCTCAGGAATAAACAGATTCTTGCAGGTTACTTTGTTGTTATCTGCCTCAGATATGGCTATGTACCTTCTCTGAATGCCATGTCTGCAGTGCCATTTTGGATGGAGAGAAGTGACTAGGTAAGATTTTGAGCTCTGGTGCTAGCAGACTCCAGGAACATACAGTAATAAACAGAGACTATGTTCTACCAAGAAGCCAGATGAAAAAAATATATGTGAAAATATTAAATCACTGAAACCCAGAGATCGTAGAGGCTGCTAAAATACTCTAGTACACAACAAAACCTCTCTTTGCATTCAAGGGATTAATTTTAGCTTTCCTAGAGTAAACAAGACATTTAAGACATGTAGTAACTATTGTTACACATGTACAACCTTATTTACCTCAGTGGTATAAAATGCTACGAGAGAACTTTTGTGTATCTTTAAACAGCCAGAGAGCAAACCTGCATGTCTAATAATGAGTACACTTGCTCGAGCGTCTCTGGGAAACAAAAGATTTAGTGTAGGGATGTTTGTGCTCCTACTTTTACATTGCAAGACAAAATGCACAGGTATAAATAATACAATGCCCTCATTTTGAATAACCTATTTATGATTGCTGTAACCACAAGTTACTTGCAGTACAGCAATATCCTATGCTCCCAATGTGAACTGCTGCATACTGCAGTCAGCATCACAGTGCTTTATGGAAAGTCACTCATTGAAATGCAAATCATGTCGTAAGCCAACTTCTTTGGATCTGGGATGTCACCTCATCTCCGGTGTGACTCCATAAAAACAGAACGCAAGGCAGAAGAACAACTTGTTTCACTCCTGCAGGAAGGATGCCACAAATGCAGTGCACAGTTTCACAGGTTTCTGCTTTGCTGTCCTCTAAAAATCATTCTGAAACAGTTGATAATAAAATATTTTAAATGCTACTAGTAAAGCTTATGTGCCATTTGAATAAAGTACCTGTCTCAAATGAAATAAGTATTTATAGACTGATACAATTCAAACTATTTTAACAACTCTTATTTAGAATTGCAGAGAAAGGCACATTCTGTGCACTATTCTGAATATTATATGCATTTGGAATGTTCAGCTAGATCAAAACATGTTAGTCTCTATATCAAAGTCAGGATTTAAATAAAATTTACTATCTTGCAGATCCTGTTCATTACTACAAATATAAAAAAGAGGTTTATTTGGACTGTTAGCCTGTACAAAAATCTATTTTATTCAAGGACTACATGAGAAGACATAATAGGCCAGAGAGACACAAATAGCAGGCAATTGTTATTTTCAACACATTTTAAAAAAACTCTTAAACCAAAAGCTTGTGACATGTAACTGAATTCACTGTAATTGTTTGTCTAGAAAGAAAATTGTCCTTTGTTTTTTGATTGTACATCCTTTTAGCACACACTTATTTTTGACATAGAAGGAATCAGCATCACTGCATAGAATACACCTCCAGAATGATACATAAATTACACAGAAGACTGGCATACGGTACTTGTATGGTAGTGGAGAATTAAAGTGAAGGCCAATGTTGTGCCAGTTTCAATAAGGAAAAGGACTCTGCTGTAAACTGTAGAGGTTTTAAGTCTAACATTCGTACCAGAGAATGTTTTAGCACCTTTTTTTTCAAAGAGATGAACTGCTTAGCTTTTAAAGCACACACTGCAGGAGTGTGATAACCCAAAGGAGTTTGAGGGCAGTGTATCTGATCAGACAAATTCTTTGACTGGATGAATCGAAATTGCAGGCAATTTAATAGATTCTGTTTGTACAATTTAATGGTTATTGTTGCTGAGGAACAGTTTCTTTCAGGGATGAAAGTGCATCACTCCAGAAGCCCTCTGTGTTCGCCTCTCAGGGACTGCCATTAGTAGGAATGACCAAGCTATGATTGCCTGGCTGTCAAAGCAGACACTTAAAGTGCACCATACAACTTTGCCCAACACTGCTTGTATTGTGCTGAAAAAATGTGTGAAAAAATCTGAGCAACATATAAAATTGAGATAAAAACACCAGACGTAATTCCCAAGAGACTGGTGGGTGACTTGACAAGACACGAACATAACTAGAAGAAACTTTCCGACTACATCCATTTTAGTGGTCTTTGCCTTGCTTATATGATTCTGCAGTAACTTATATTTCCTTCAATAATCCTCCAGTGAAACATATGCACTTTGAACAAGGATAGTTCCCTAATTTTTTTCTGCATCCAAGATCCTTTTTCCTTATTTCTGCACCTTGCTTATTGGCCAGGAGAAATTTGCTCGGTAGAGTGATCCTGGACCAACAGTTGATTCTTCTCAACAGGAAAATCATCAGTCCAACAGGAAGAATCATCAAAATATCCAAGCTGTGATATGCAGTGGTGATGTTCCTGCTCTGCTTATGTTAGGTACAAGTCCATAAACATCTCCACTGAAATCCCTACTGAAGGGTTTGCAGGTCTATGACTTTTGGTTAGGGGTGAGGCACACTGTGCATGGGACAAAGAGAATGGCAGGAATTTTCCTTTTTGTCATTCTCTGTAGACAGAAAAGATGGAGACAGGTATTCACGATGGCAGAGTAAAAGCTTTCATATGAACCAGTCACTATTTCTTTCAGTCTTTCCACATACAGCATTGCCTGATCTCACAGAAAATATCCTCAAGGGCATTTTAGAGTCAACACAGGATAAAGAGCACTGAATATGTATACATCCCTACAGGAAGCCTGGAGTAATCATGTCAGTCCTAGGGTTCGAGAAGGGGAAGCATTGATCTTACATTTAATTTTTACAGCTACTTAACAACCAGAGTTGTGGTTGCCTAGATGTATGTCTAGGGAGAAAAAACTTTGGTCATTTATTTCTTCTTAGTATTCTCTTTTAGTATATTGAAAGTGATGGTGGCATAAAATCAGCATTTCCTATCATATTTAAATCCTTACATTGTTTTTCTTTTTGTGTCCTTACTCCACACGTTTTATCTGGCAATTTTTCCTGAATAAAGACTGCTTCTGCAAAAGAATGTTGAAGAAAAACTAAATGTTCATTAAACACCCAGAGTGGCTACATTTCAAGGATGAGGATAGCAAGTATTTCTTCAAAATATCATCAAGGTTCTTTAATACCCTAGTGTAGCAGGTGAATCTTTCTCATGACATATGTGTGTCATTTTCAGAAAAAGTGTTTTTCTGAACTTGGAGCTGAAAAGCAATTTTTCTGTCATGTTGCTTAATACATCAATAGTATTTAACTTTTCACTCTTTCAGTTTACTCGTTCATTTCTTTACTATTAATTGCATTGAATACACTAAGCCACAAACTAAATACTAAATTTAAATCACTCCTTCCATCATTTTCATGCTATAGTTAAGAGAATTACAAGGTAGTTAACTGAATTGGAACGTTGACAAACAAAATGCAAAATGAACTACTCAGACCAAACTTAATTAAGTTGCTGGATAAGAACCTTCCTAAGGTTACTAGATTTTGGCAAACCCAAGCTCTCAGTTGTCTGTGTAATCTTCTGTGTTGCCCTTTCTGCACTGAGCACAATAAGTCTCTGCTCCATGGCCACACTGATGCTGCCACTTTCAGCAGTTCCACATCTCTTTAGACAGTAGCTTTCACTCATGAGTAGCCCAACAAAACATTTGTGGTTCCTTAGTATCTTCACTGGACATTGCAAGGATTGAAAGAATTTTTTATTTGCCATTGTAAGCAAAAATGCTATTTTTTTCAGGAAAAAGAAGAAGAAAACAATTTACCCGTTTCCCCTGCTTTTCTCCACTGCTTAAGGAAATAATGTCCAACATTTCCCACAAGCCCCTCTGTTGCATGTATTTAAGCATTTGTCAGGGAGGGAAGGGCTTACTGTGCCCACCCTTTTTGATAGCAGAGGATAGCACAAAAACAAACCCCTGAAGAATGTGCTGGCAACCTGTGTAAGTAAATGCATGTTCTCACAGCACACCTGGCAAAAGGTGATCAGGTCACTTACTAATTCTATAGCATTGTTGCCTTTCCCTCCCAGTTGTAATAAAGGGGGATGCAAGTTTCCACTTGGAAGAACTGCAGACTGTTTTCGTAATTTACTGAATTACAACAAAAGCAGGTACTTATGCTTATGAGACAATTTAAAAATATTGTGCAATAAAAGATACAGTGATGTGTGTTTTTAGTTTCTTTCCAAAATTTTCAGATGTGGTTGTGAAAGACAGAAGCCAATGATCCAATGATCCAATTCAATGACTCTAATACATGATATCCTAAGAAGGCCCACTTTGCAAATTAGCAAATATCTGATTCAAATTTCATTATCCAGGACATTCTGCATAGTAGAAACATATAATTAAATGTATAGAGGAAAATAGAAAAAAAATCTTTAGTATTTTATTCAAGGCAAGAAGAGGGTTAAGCAGGCATTTCTTTGGTGATGAATATTTGGGAGGTGTGTTTTAATGGAAACAGAATTAAAACACAGAACAGCCTATCAAATTTATGAATAATGTAGCTACTCAGTCCCCAGTTCTCAGCTAGCTGGGTACCTGAGGAGAGAAAGGCTTCCTGGGTGTTATAAATACATTCAGAATGTGTTGCTGAGTTCTTAAGTCTAGATCCATTCACAGATGGGACAGCGAGATCACAATGTCACAGTAAGACAGGATTCCCCATGTAGTGAGAGGAGAGAGAAGTAGCTAAGAGGGACTAGCAGGTCTAGGTAAGTCAAAATGAGACACAGATACTCAAAACCAGAGATGCTGTTTTGATGTGGAGAGTTTTTAGTGTAGTGGCCATTCAGTATCCTTGTTGTTTCACTTTTTTGGCATCATCAGAGAGTACTTACTGCACTCCATTAATATGATGCATAAAGGTGTCTCTAATCTGTGTCTATTTAAAGGGGGGAAGACTTAAACACAGTCAATTGCTCACTGTGCTTCCTAATTAAATAGCTTTTTCTGGGCCACTGCTAAATTCTCTAAACAGGACAAGATCTTTTACCTCCTGTCCTTACTCAACTGACCTGTTCTACTGTTTAAGCCCATTAAATCTGGTTGACTGCTTCTATTAAGAAATAAAATGGGATTTGGAGCTGTCTTTTGCTCAAGTACTTCAAATTAACTTTTTTTGCCCCCTTTTCAACTAGCTTCATGTATAGACAAGTATCTAAATAATGAAAAATTTTGGTACTGTATCGTTCCCATAAAATTGGTTTCTGATGCTGCTTCAGAATCTGGGAAAATATCTATTTCAACTGTTCGATTAGCTTAAAAGGCAGCTGAACAAAGAGCTGTCCTTTCGTAAAGAAAAACAGCACCCTATTTTTCTGGTTATGGTAACTAGTTTAGCTGTAATTGCACTAGAAACTACAAATTTAAGGTTTGTTTTTTTTTTGATTCTAAGACCCTTTTCTTGTTTTGCAATAAGAAGTTGAGCAACAAAATAAATTAACATTGCCAGTTCATGGCCTGGATTCACAGCTACATTGTGTACAATGTTTTTCTGTACATCTCAGAGGGTTCTGGAAGACTTTTGGTTTTCAGAAAAATCTCCATTTTGGACGAGCTTCATACTACAAAGCATTCAATATGCTGATAGTTTATGCAGTTTGATACTATAAAATGATTTTAAAAACTAGTTGAGATTTTAAAGTGTAGAATATCTAAGGGATAGCACCCAAAATTTTCATGGATCCTTAATGCAAGGATGGATTTTCGTAGTAGAAGAATCTCTCCGCAATGAGGGACATAGTTACTGGTGTTTACATTTTATAGCATTTTTCAGTTGCCTACCGTGTTAGCTAAATCCAGGAAACTCCTGAACACTTTTCCTTGGCTGTATTTCTTTATCCAACACCAGTCCACATTCTGAGCTATGTTCTACCATGAACACATTAAAAATGAAGGTGTAGAGACCCCACATTTTGCATCACAATTCCTTTGGATTATCTTTCTTGACAACACCTTGACATTTCTGAACCTCTTTTTGTAATGTTGAAGCAGGAAACAGTCATTAAACTGTGACCCATTAAAATTCCCACAGAGAAAAAGTAGCACCTTAGGATGAAAGAGATGATAAAACTCTCTGAACTCCTTCCAAATTGTCTAAGGACATGAATACATATTTTGGAAAGCGTGTGTCCTCCTTATTTTTTTATTCCTCTTTTACTCAGAAGACTGACTCCACAGAAATAAACAAAATTAAGCTGGATATTTGAAAGC
The DNA here is from genome assembly GCA_013397915.1 of Daphoenositta chrysoptera. Classification (NCBI taxonomy): domain Eukaryota; kingdom Metazoa; phylum Chordata; class Aves; order Passeriformes; genus Daphoenositta; species Daphoenositta chrysoptera. The sequence goes on along the minus strand of VZRO01001501.1, from coordinate 155,982 downwards.
AGCTTCAAAGGAGTTCAGCACCTAATTCTATTGATGGCTCCTTTGAAGATGCAGACCTTCACCTCTTGAATAATCTACATCTTTTAGAATGCCCTGTTATTGCACTGATACTGAAAGCTCAAAATTAAAAAGCTTTTCAATTGAATGGCTGGAATTATTCCTCATTCCCAAGATTTGGGATTATTCAGAATGCTGTGAAAAGAGCCTCTCTGATTGAGCTTACTGTTTTACAATTAGTGCCACAAAACAAAATGTTTCAATATGTCAGCATATAGTCTAAGGTTACTAAAGAATAGAAAGCACAGACACCTTTATAGGAGGAAGCCGAAAGATACCAGTAAAAATTAAGATTGTATTCCTAATTTAAAAGTAGAAAAGCTTGGTCTATTTTTAGTTAGTTTCTAAAACCAGATATATATCCCAACAAGAGCTCAAATAAATAAAGCAGCTGAATACATTAAGGGAGGTCTGAGACTGCCCATGGTTTAATTTGCAGGAAGGTGAGCAGAACTTTTCTCACTCTGGAGAGTAACATTCATATTTCTCTTTATCTATGTTCTTCTCAGTGACTTATTTTTCTTTTCTCATCTTGTAAATCCAAATATGTTTTAACTATACCGACATATTGAGCTTTGAGGGTCTGAAGGTCCATTACATATGCTTTTATGACGATTCAAGTCATACCTACATCAAAATCTTAGTTAGGAGCTGAAGGAGTGCCTCATATACAAGCAGTCCAAATTCCTCTGTTCCTTTTCAGGTGTTTTCCAGAAACTAATGAATGCTATGAATTCATATACTACTTACAAGAAGCCCTGTGAAACACACACACTATCACATTCTTTGGGCATGTGTAAGGAAGGGTCCCTCTGACAAGACTCTGTGGCACTGGGGCAGGAGGGTACAGCCGTGGTAATGTCTCAAGGTTTTCAGAAACCCATCAAGATTCTTAGGATCTGACAATTATCCCTGCACGAAGATTTTTGTAAAAATTTACAATTATCCCCTGTATTGTGACACTAGATCTGATGGGTTTGATCACTGAAGCCTCTTCTGCACTTTAGTTCATGCTCTCTAGGTGTGAAAACTCAGAACATTGGTGAATCTGTCTGTGTCACCAGCAGTTTGCTAGTCTCTATTTCTCAGGAATGGGCAAGCATCTCCTGTGAAGCAGACTGCTTCTGCAAAGTTTATTTCCTCCTCTTAGTCAAGTCTTTCTACAGAATGTGAAGATTAAATTTCCCTAGCAATCTGATGTATCCTGCCTGTGTTTCTTTCTCCTTGACTAAGATTTTTATCAACTTCAAATGCTCCATAGTTTTGGCATCTTAACAACATTAATATTTATTTTTCTGTGCATCAAATACCACCACCCTTCTTCCAATCGGACTCTCACCCTTCATATTGTTATCTTGTATCTGTGTTTCTGCTAAATCCAAATTATTCCAGTTTCCCATGATAGGCTAGGACGGGCACAGTTATTTTGAAAAGGCTCTGTTTGCTTATTGAGATTTCAGTGCCACACTGTTGCGGTGCATGGGCCCCGCAGTGGGAGTGGCTGGCGAGCCACAGAGTCCCTAAAACAAAGAAGTCCACTGGTGGGACAGCTCAGAAACCTGAACCACCCTTTAGAAAAAGTTCTCCCCATCACACTTTGCTGCATTATGTTAATCCTCCTCAGTTGGTTGGCACATTGGCCTGACACCCCTTTTACCCCTTAAAAGTCTCTGTTCTAGTAAGTTCTCCCATCCTCCATACCCCGTTGGCTTCAGGTTCCCCTGCTCCACCCCCTCCCTCTTCCCATTGGTCATAATTATGTCACTCTACCCTCTCTCCACCCTCCTGCCCTCAGATAATTGGTCTCTGGTGTTCTGCCCTCCCCTTCTGCTATCCAGTATATAAAGCGTGAACACACCCTGTTCATCCTTCTTCGTCCCTGGACCCCTTCGTGTGGGAAAATAAACCCATCGGAATTCTACACGGGGCAGCGCTCCTGACTCTGTGTCTCTGGTGACGCAAGAGCCGCCCAGCTCGGTGTGAGCGCGTGCTGCCGTGCCTCCATCAGCACTGGCATGAACGTCGGCCTGCTGGCGTGTTATATGGCACCGCCGGAGTGATCCCAAGCCAGGGAGGCTTTCGGAATAACGCGGCGACCTCACCACCGACCGAGCACCGCTGCGGTACCACACCAGTGCCTGGCAGGCTCCAGGGCCATTCCTCTGGAGTGCTGCCTCTCAGTGTGCCAGTGGGGAAACTGGGAATGCTTGCATCACTGCTTATTATATAAAAAGAAAAAACAATCTTCCCATAAAATATTCTAGTAACCCTGACCTTGACTAACACAATCCATGGCAGTCACCTGTTTTGTGAAGCAGTAGGTGATTACTTTCTAGAACATCAACCTGAACCGCTATTAAGGCAAAGATTTTTTTCGGTAAGTCAGAATAAAGGCCAGATGCTCTTACCATGCTATGTGCAGAAAAGACAATGTGGCCATGTTTGTTCTTCAGTTGGGTGATTTACAGTCTAAAATGTAGATGGACCATAATATAACAAAACCTATTTTAGACCCTATTCACGTTGCATGGAAAAGCACTTCAAGACACAGAAACTCAGAGCCCCACCAGAAAGGAGGGACTTCTTTTTTAGTTCCTTCATTCTTTTCCTGCTCTGAAATAAAAATGCTTCATCCAAAATCTACATAATGCTCCAGATTTTGCCATGGAAATTGCATAAAACACAAGGTAATTCAAAATCCGGTGTTTACAACAGATTATTTCCATTAAGGTTTGCAGTGCCAAAGAGTTTTTAGTATTATTATCAATAATCACTTTGACTTATGTCATAAACGACATTTGTTTAAGTATTTCACTTACCTATCTGATTTCAACTGTTCGTCAAAAATGTGGGAAAAGGCTTTGATTATAACCATGTCTGAAATTAGATTCGTTTTCCTCATTTACTTCAGTGAACCTAAAACATACTCAAAAGAACCTCACTTCACAGAAAGTTAACTTTTTGTGAGAGCTCTTTTTCTTCCTATAATTTGTCATATCCTGAGAAACTGTCCATACTATCTTCTGACACATGTAACAGACACCCATGCAAAATTTAATTGACATTTTTAACTGGATTTAGTAATTATGGAATGTCTTTGCAAAATCACTTGGTAAACACAAATATACAATAAACGAAAGGTCTGTGTGGATTTACTCAAAGCTCCACATTAATACAGAAAAGAAAATAATTATTGAACTAAGAACCTAGTTATTAGGCTGCAGTAGACCTACTATGTGTTTGAAATACCAATCATCTACTGCAATTTATTATGTACAAATATTGAATGCTTACTGCCTGTATTTAAAATTTTATTGTGTTTTAAGAGTCATTTAAATGTCCCCAAATTATAATTTCTCCCAGCATGGCATTTTTGAACTGGTGCTAAAAGGAGTATTTACAGTCTGTTCAATCCATTAAAGCATTAAAGGATTTCCTTACATGGAAATAATAGGGAAATTCTTGTTCTCATATGTGTTTCTGTCTACAGATACAGTTAGCCAAGACTCAAACAGGTTTAGGTCCTGACCTTGCACTGTGATCTGTTAACAGGGGTACTTGGATCACCACGAAGTTCTCCAGAAAAATTCACAGCAATGGGTTACAATGAAAGACATGAGTCTTGCTTTGTCAGTCACTACAGAATAGAAAATCTGAAAGGTAACCAATTTATAGGCTAGATATGGGGCCATTTTTTGCATTTGGCAAAATTGGTTTTATCCTCTTTTCCTCTCTTCCTCTCTTCCCTCTCTCACCCAGACTGCCAACATAAAAGAGTTCTGAAAATGTTACAAACTGAAAGAAAGTTTACTAAACATCAGCAAAGGTATTTTCGACTTCCCCCTTCCCTCAAGTTTTTCAGCATTAAAGACATTTAGTAATTTTTCAACAACAAAAAAATACAGGAATGATATACATATATTTTCAAAATTTTAATTTTCAGATATGTCTGGAAGTCTTCACACTGGAAGATTAGCCTAAACCAGTTTTCTTGCATGCCAGTAATTTTAAAATCTTGTCGTTATTTGAAGAAGATAACTCTGAGAAGGTATTTTTTTAGGGCTACTATCTGAGGAAACAACTTTTTCCTGATTTTCTCCCGATGAGAGAGCACAATCCAGCAATAGATTATATTCCAGAGCACACAAGCTCAGATGTAGGTGTGGGGCCAGAGCCTGGGAAACTGGGAGCTGTACCACTGGGAGTGCTAAACAGGAAAAATGAGGATAAGCTCTAGTAGTTGTGTCCTCACTGGGAAAATTAGTGGCCTATGTCAAGCAAGGGCTATGGATTGCAGCCCATGAGAACAACACCAAATTGATTTTCTCGAACAAATTAGGGTCTGGTCTCCAAATCCTTATGTACTAGTTTGATGTTGTTGCAACTTTTGTTTCTTTCAGTTGAGTTATACTGGTACAAACACAGAGTTTTACAGAGTAAAACGTTACCTGATCAGTTGTCTGTCTGACTGTCCATCTTCTGGGCTTCATGAGGCTGTAAGGGCTTCTGAGCAAGCTGGCAGAGTGTTTTACTCTCCTATTTGTAAAACAATACTAAAAGGAGGAGAGAGAGAGAAAGAGATAAATGAACAGGATAAACAAAACTTTTAAATGAGTTGTCCCGACTGACTACTGTCTCCCTTTCTGCAGGATAAAATAAAAGTACTTTAATTCTTTTTTAAATCTTAGTTTTGTCAATGCTGGAGAAATCTGAATTTTAGGTGGAAAAAAACATGGTATGCATACTTTTATTTTTGGTCAGACATTCCAGATTTCCATTAAGATGAAAAACTGCACAGAACTGAATTTCAGTGCTGTAGGAGGGGTGTATGAAAACAACAGACTCTGGAAAACAAGAGCTATAGAGACTTGTAAGAATCAATATGGAATATTTTCAACAGGAGGTTTGTGGTGGCACATACTAAAAAAAAGTTGCTTAGTTAATCAGAAGAAACTTTACCTTTTTTAAAATTAACATTGTTATCTGTTTCTGAAAATTCCCTCTTTAGGCAAGGGTATCTCAATCGGATATTGACTTGAAAACTTCTTTGAATTGAGATTTTCTGTTTGAATTTGTGTTATGATCCAATTATTATTAAGGTTCTTTGGAAATTCCTCTGACTGAATTAAGGTGCAAGCAAGACCATATGCCAGTGACAATAGTATGGGTATTAATTCTGACGCTGTTGGCCATCCACAAATCAAGGGGACACTGCGCCTTTCCCCGGAAGCAGATTGCTGCTTTCAGGTGGCCGGTGTTTTGGCCAGGATGCGAGCTCCCGGTGACAGGGTGCAGGCCCAATTAGTAGAAATAGGCGTTGTTCGAGAATAAAGAGGCAGAAGGGGTCTGTTGTATAGCTTCAAAAGGGTTTACTTCAAAGGGTCCAGGGAAAAAAGACAAGAGAAAGGGAACGGTCCAGGGTTTTGTACTCCAATGGATAGGGGCGGGGAAATGGATAACAACCAATAACATGCCACTTTAGGGGGTGGAGTGAACAGTACATGGACCAATGAAGGAGTAGGGAGGCGGGAGACAGAACAGGGAGGCGATGGGACACCAAATAAAGAAGAACTTTCTAGAAAGTAGGATTAAGATGGAATTAAAGGAGTGGAGAGCCAATGGGCCAATTAAACAGGGAAGATTAACATAACCTGTGGTGCCTACTAGGATTTCACCACAACTTAAAGGAAATAACTCTAAACTTCAGTGCCTGAGTTAGCCCACCAATGGGTCTTTAAAGCTATGGGATCCTGCGGGTCCTTGGCCAGTCCCATAGTGGACTGGACCACCACAACATCTCCCCCTTCTTTACTTAAAAAGAAGGTTTGTTTTATTGTTCGTAACAAAAAAAAAAAAATTTAAACTGGTGGATTTGGTTTTTCAGGTTAAAAGGCTTCTCCTAGGGATCCCAAAACAAAATGTCTAAAAATAACCAAATACATAAAAGACAACAAAAGTAATTAAAGGAACCCGTAAAGCGATTTCCAAAAATTAAAGTAAACCACTCCCTAAGTTCCCAATGTCCCAGCAAGTCCTCAGATCTTTGGATTGGGTCTTGGATCTTCTGGATGCCGATGTGGATATCCTCCTTGTGATGGTGAGGTCAGGAGTGTCCACTGCCAATGGTACCAGGAGCATCCAGAAGATCGTCACGAGGTAGGTGCTAGGCTTCATTGGCATGTTCCACTGAGATAGGTGTCAGAGGGTTGGTACTATAGGGGAGGATTAGAACAAACTTCTTAAAAGGTTGAAATGAACATTTGTTTAGAGGAACCCCTTTTGCACTCCTTTTCTTTCCCCACTCCCTCCCCTTCTTTATCAGTAAGGTAAGCACACAAGGATAGAAAGGGAGATGGGAAGGTAGGGGGGAGGCTGTTAATTAAGCAGCATGAACCAGAGGGGTGGCACAGGCAGCGTCCCTTTGTAGGAAAACATGGTAACTTAAAAGGATAATGTGGGAGAGGTAAGTACACGAGGGCAAAACACTAGAACTAGCCTGAAGGTGGCGTGAGAGGTATTTTGGTAATTGTTTATTTGCCCCGGCATCTCTTCCAGGCTGCACTTGTCATGTCCTTGGTTCTCAATGTGGCACAGCTCGGGGTCAGCCCGGATGGACTCTTCGCTGCACCAGCAGCAGGTGTCCTCGGAGCCTCCAGTGAGCAGGGCGAAGTGACGCTCTGCTGCTGGGAATAGACTACATGAGCGAGCAGAGGGAGTGCAGCTGAGAGTAAGAGAGGAGAGGGAGACCTTCGTATGGGTTCCAGGGAAACACTTAATCCTTAAGGGTCCAGGGATGAAGACAAGAACTTGAGGATGTGCAGGGGACAGAGGGGAGGTACAGGGGGTGGTACAAACCAAACAACCAACAGACTTACAACATGGGAGGGTCCAGGGTATGATTGACACAACATGGGTCCAACTAGAAAGAAACAAGGAGTGGGGGTGACTTACAATATCCAATGGGGTGTCGAGGAGTAGGGAAGAGTCTGGAACAAGGGGAGGTGCAGAACTCAGGGGAAGAGACTTAAAAAGCTGAAGGACAGGTAATGGGGTGGGGTACAGACCTCAGGGAGGAACCAACAACACAGGGGGAACAAAGGAGAAACCATTTAAAAGGGGTGAAAGTCACTGAATGAAATTTCAAAAAATGCACCACAACATCAATGGTCTTGGTTTTCTTTGTCAGGTTCCTGTGGGGAACTTGAGGATGGCTGTAAATATGGTTTCACATTTTTACCAGGTACCCACCTCAGTCCCACTGGGGTGGACACACAAGCATATCACTTCCCCCATGTTATTAACGGGTAAGGGCCTTGGATCTGTCTGGTTTCAGGGTCTTTGACTAGTACAGGTGGATTTTCTTTTAGTTTAGCTTGTTTTGAGTTTGTGAAAAGTCTGAATACAGGGGGTATTTTTGTTCTTCAAAAGAATTGTTTAGAAAATTGATTGTAAATAGGGCTTTACAAAGGCACACCACCGGTGCATTAACCTCTGTACCTCCCCACTGTTGTTCTAAAACTCTTTTGAGAGTTTGATGGGCCCTTTCTATGATAGATTGTCCTGTGGGAGAGGGTGGACTACCTGTAGAGTGGGCAATTCCCCACTGCTGGAAAAAATCCTGTAAGTTTTTTGAGATATATGCAGATCCATTGTCTGTTTTAATTTCTCTGGGTATTCCCAGGGTCGCAAAGGCTTGTATAAAGTGTCTCTGTACATCTTTAGCCTTTTCTCCGGCATGCGCAGATGCGAAAATAGCTCCTGAAAAGGTATCTATAGATACATGCAAATACATGTATGTATAGATACATGTATTTGAGCCTGCCAAACTGGGGGACATGGGTCACGTCAATCTGCCAAACCTCACAACTGCCAAGGCCTCGGGGGTTTACTCCTATGCCTAACAATGATATCTGATACTGTTGGCACTTGGGGCATGCTGCCACAATTGCTCTTGCTTGGTCTCTGCCCAGGTGGAACATGCGCACGAGAGCCAGAACATTCTGATGGAACATTTGATGGCTTAGTTTTGCTACCTGGAAGGTGTGCTCTTCTGCTGTGCCCTTAATGTTGATCCTCTCCAGTTGGTCTTCTTGGTGGTGAAGGTCCCCCCAGAAAGCACAGAATCCGATGGGTTTATATGTGCCCTCGCCAGGCAGGAATGTCCGGGCAGGCTCCCCTGGGGAGGGGACAGTCCCTTCCAGCAGGCTCTGGGTCTGCTGCATCGTGGGCAGTCCTGTGGTGCAAAGCCTCCCCTGAGAGTCCCGTGGACGTGGCCTGTGGGGCTGGGGGTTCCACAGCTGGGACAGCTTGTCTAAAAGGGAGGATGGGAGTTCACTGTCCCTAAGCAGAGGCTACACGATGCACTCGAAACCTCCTCCTCCCCCACCTCATTTTGGACAGGACTCTGTATAAACCTGGCTTCAGTGAGCTGTGGTCTCTCCTCCCACCCCAAGCTCAGCTGGGATGGCAGCTGGAGGCTTTAGCCTGTTGTGGATGCACACCTTTCCCTCAGCCTGAGGTGATTGAACAATAGGTTTCCTTTTATCTAATCAGCAGTTCGACTTACAGTCCAATGTTCTTCAAGGAGGTTTCTGTGGTTGTACCTTCTTTAAAACTTTCTATCAATGTTTGAGGCATGAACTATTTCCAGTCTCTGACAGTTTGATTTCTAAATAGGGTGATTCTCTCTGAAAAATTTTTATATATTAGAACTAAGATATTTTTGCTCTGTAAAAAAAATGACTGGTGGTGTTTCTCCTTTGTTCCTCAGAATCCAAGACTTCTTTTGGGGTGAAAAAGAGACACAAGAAAATTTGTTTGTAAATCAGTTTCTAGCTGACTACTACCTTCATCCTTTATATTCAGGTCATAAGTGGTTTACTGTCACCATCCAGGCAGTGTTTTAACATTTTGCCTCAGTTATAACGTGAGCTACTCTTCAAACCATCCAGCTAGTCCCTTCCCTTTCATGTTTCAGATGGTGTGGCAGAGCCCAAATCAGGCTTTAGCTGTGTTTCTGAAGGTTAAAGGTGGACTTGCCTTGCTAACTATCTGAAATTCAATCTGGCATATGCATGCCAAAGAGTTTGTCTCCATGTCTCCAAGGTCAGAAAGCAAAGTGCCAGGAATAGAGCACAGAAACTCCTGGATCCAGGAAGATGTCTGATCATTTCATACCCCACATGAAATTATCCACCTGCATATGCTGAAATGACAGAGCAGAAGCAGACAACCAGCTCAGCAGAGTGACAGGTAGGACAGCTCCTCTCTGCACTGCTTGGCTACACCCAACAGGCATTCTCAGCAAGTCTCCTAGTACTCCCCTACATCCACCTTGATGGGGAGGAGAAATGGAATGGGGTTCTAATGACAACTTCAGCACTGCAGCAGAGAGAAGAGGGCCTGAGAGGGCAGGGCTGTTGCAAAAGAGGAGTAGATGAGGTGGTCGTGGTGATAGGCAGATTTGGGAGGGCAGAGTACCAAAATCACTGTGCTCTCTTACTTGAGATGACTGTCCAAACAAAATATTGTTTTCCATATGCACTACGTACTAGGGTGGATATAACAAAGTTACTTAAAAACTTAGAGATCAGTAATATGGTATATACAGTCTTTATTCCTGATGACAGACTCTGAGACTTTCTGAGTACTGAAGTTAACAACACTCAGCTACTTCAATTGGCATCAGGAATAATGGGGCTCTTGAAGTTCTCTCTGTATAGGTATGGATTAGACTGACCCAGATGTAACTAGGCTTGGCCAAAACTAGAACATTTGCCTAACTAAATTTTCATGTAATTGAGTATTCTAAGATAGTCAAAACAGATGGGAAAAAGAGACAAATATGCCAACAGTGACCAGCATGAAACTCTGCTATGTATTACATGCATAAATAATTAAATGAACAATAATTTGTACATAGATTTTTGTATGAGGAAGGTCATACTTAAAAAGTATATTGATATATGTCCTGTGAAAACAGCGAGCAAGAGTAAATACCAAAAAGCAAATAGAAAATTAAAATACTCTTTCAAAACATGCATTCCGTAATCTTTCCATTTACCCTTCTGTTTAAGAACAGTGTTCCTATGTTCAATCTTTTATTTGTATATTAAGACCAGAAACTATCTCCACTGAAAGCTGTGACTCATGTTCAACTGCACGACTAAGGGATCTGAGGTCTAAAGGGAGAGATTATGTCTTCACAAGGCACATGATAACATCAGGCAGTTAAGATAGTTCAAGATGGCTCTGACTCTGTGATACAAACGTGTAACAAGCATGACATTTTCCTAGTGTGTCTGTCTTGCTTTTCAGCTTTAGGGCAAAACGAAGGAATTGGGCCTTTTCTTTCTATATGAAATTTCAAGATATTTTAATATTTTCCAACACATATTTTATTCTACTGGATTAACAATGTAGCTCAAATTGTGATTCTGCCAATATTCTGTCATGTTCAGACAGCAACTCATAAATAGCACTAACTGTCCTTAACCTGAGTTGTCTTTTTTAATGTTTCTTGGTCAGACAAATGGCAGGAACAGCTCTTGAAATCTGTCCTGTGATAAAGCTCAGAAAGCTTTAACAAAATATTAATTTTAGGCCATACAAATATCCATTTAAAAATTGGGAATGTTCCATCTTTCTCAGCATTTACGGAGTATGAATCACCATGACATTCAAGTACATTTCATTATGTCTGGAAGGATTTTGCATGAATTCCCATGAGATTTGGCAAAGAGCGAGTCATATTTAGAATTCCTTGATATATTGAATACTAATTATGATATTAATTATGGTACATTTTTCTTGATGATGAATTACCATGTATTTTTTTTCAAATAATACATGGCCCTTCAAATAATACAATAGCTCAGTTGGTTACAGCGTGGTGGTGATAATGCCAGGGTGGTGGACTTGAGCCCTATATGGGCCATTCACTTAAGAGCTGGACTTGATGATCCTTGTGGATCCCTTCCAGCTCAGAATATTCTGTGATTCTGTGATTAAATCAGAAGACAAGTTTACTAGTCCTTGTACAGCAAATCATGTTTAAAAGCAACAACTGAAATAATTTCCTGTATTTCTGGATAAAGATCTGATCTAGAATAACGTATTTTCCAAGAAATTAGTATTCTTGTTGAAAGAGTTGTGAACAGTTTCTCACTGCTGATTGCACAAGGAAAGAAATGTCTGCAGAAGCAATGTTATTCCTCATTTTGACTGTCAAATGATCTCTGACTTTCTATTATCGAACACACATAAGGAAAACTGGGAATGGACTTTACTAGGTGAAAACTTAAACTTCTTATACTGTTATTCATGGAGTTTCCTGTTTCTCCCTGTCATTATCACTCTAGATCTTTTTAATGTAATAGAAAAAAATATTGTAAGGTGGAAACTGTTTAGAAAAATTAGTAAGATCTGAAAGGAGCTGACTTAAGGAATTCAATCCTTTTCTGCAAAGTGAGTTTTGCAGGTGCCCCACCTCTAGTGAAATGAAGCTTGGATGTTAATGAATGCAAATAGCTTAGCAGGTGTTTGAGTTTGTCTTTTAAACTCCATCACTGATGAGGATTTATTTTGTTCTTAATGACATATTTATATGCTTTCAGAGGCAAAAAGTATTTGAAAATACACCTGCTGATGCTGGTTCCACTTTGAGCTGATTTGATTGCTGTGTACGTGGGTTAGCTTTGGTAATACATTATGTGGCTCCACCTCACTTTCACAGGCTTAATAGAGCCCTCAGTGCTTTTGCTTGAGTCCGTGAAATCCAACAGGAATCCACAGGTCTTGAAACAAGAGCCTTCCCATCAGTTTCTTTAGGCTTTGAATGAGGTTCAAAAATTGACATTTCCTATCCAGAAGCAGCAGCAGAAGTTTGCATACAAGAGAGGATTTGCCACACTATCTGCACAAGGTTAATTCTGCAAGAGAAGAAGCAGGAGCTCTGATGAGAACTCCTCGTTGTCTCTTCACAAATGGGACAGTGATACAAGTCACAATGGTTTAATTTTGATTGAAGTGTTACTCTTTGAATGAAACATACAGAAATGGAAAATGTTGTTTAGGATAATTGCCTACCTTATTGTTACAAGCTGTTTGAAGACTAATCGCAGTTTTCTGACAGTAGTGTTCCCTCTTGGGTAACACATGGTAAATGTCTTGAAATGTGGAATACTCTGAGGGGATTTTAACTAAGGAATGTGCACACAGGAAGGCAGCACAGACACTGAAAAACTGAACCAGTAACCATCCAAATGGGCAGAAACTAAATGCACTGAAGGAAACCAAGGATGAAAGGAGATGTGAAAAGCCAGGATAGAGGCGCTACAAAGAGGAAAGGACTCTTTGGAGTTAGTATTCCCTAAAGAAATGAAAATGTGGGTGAAGAGATCCTCTTTAAAATTTTCATTAGGAATCCCTGCATCTTGCAAGCCACATCTGTCACCTGTTCTAAGAGGAAAACCAAGAGTCTCTCAGTGGGAGAACATACTCAAGAGAGCCGTTTTGCCCCTATGTACAAAAAGTTATATGCAACTTCCTTGTATCAGGAACCTTAGCCAAAATGTAATACTTAAGGCAAGTGTTCTTCAGGAGTTTTGTTCCTTTAGGGACAGAAATTCTTAGAAAACTGATCAGAACTTTTTTTGTTGTTATTGTGGATGTAAAAATCATTATAGTTTATTTCTAATTTATTTAACTATATCCCTTTACTGTTGTTTTGTCCTGAGTACTGATTAAAAAAACTTATTGCCTGACAATGAGCATCCATAACTCAAGGGCAGACACTGAAATAAAACAGCTATATGTGAAAGAGTCTGGTCAAGATGTCATTCCACCCTAATCCATATGATGGGAAGCATGAAATTTCTAGAAACCTTTTTTACATTTTTTACGCTGCTGTATCGGGTAACTGTTTTCCTAAAGGATGTAATGTATATGAAATAACACTTTCTGTTTAATTTTCCTATTTACAGAAGATTTTTCCATTACAATTATGCCTTTTGGGATTCATTAATATTTTTTAAAAAGCAGAGCTCTTCTCTGAATTCTCTCACATAACTGCAATGTTCCTGCAACACAGTAATTGGATACTTTCATTAGCAGAATACAGAACAATTATTTTTGTTATACAACCTAGGTAGTTGCAGTCGAGACAATGATGACAACACTGAGACTATAATTATCAAGTTACAGCTCAGAGGTGATTCCTCACAAAGACATTTGGAGATGTAAAAAGAACACCTTGAGCTGCAGAAAAGAGGAGAAGCAATAGGGAAGAGAAGGACTGAGAAGAAGGTATCTGGAGATAAAATGCATAGTTCTTCAGTCAGTAAACAGTCTTTAGGTAATGTGGAATAAAAACCTGTGTCATACATCCTTGTGAAACTACTCTGCCTTTCTACACTGTCTCTTGCACCTTCCTCTGCGGAAGCTGGTGCTGTTCCTGTGCTCTCAGGGGTCAATGTACTCCACTGGCTGAGACAGCACAGCATCACCCTTCTCTGCTCACAAGTGTTTCAAGTTTAGTTTCCCACTGAATGTTTTTCTAGTATACCACACATGGGTAATGGATGTCATTTGAAACAAAGGTCATCCAATTTCTTTTCAGTTTATCCCTTTATTTGTGCTGAATTTTACAAAAGAAAATCGTGGGACAATAGCTATTGATCTGCGTTGGTCTTCTTGGTAACAGGAATGAGACACCTGGTTACTCATAGCTGCTACAGCCCACTCTGATGACAGGCTCCCTTTTTCCCCCAGAGTGTACTAATGTGAAATATTCTTTATCTGCTACATTAATTTTACATTAAACTTACAGCCTCAGTCCCCATGAAGACAGTGAGCTTAATAATTTAGTGACACACTCAGAATTCATCTGATGAAAATATGCCGAAGGAAAGATGTTTAACCCCATACCCTGCTAACCTGAAATGGTAAAGATTAAGATATTCAGCATGTCATTACCAATGCTGAACCCTGCCATGCCTTCTCATCATCTTGACCTTTTCCTTTTCACTCTGTTTCCATGAACCTTACCCAAACAGACATGTATAGCCATCTTCAGCAAGAAAATGTGGATGACCAGAAAGACGCTGTATCTTTACACAAGAAACTTCATGAAACTTTAATAGTTTTGAAACTCTATTATTCAGACTATCAAACTATGAGGTTGTCCCTGACACACAATTAACCTGTGCCTAATAGCATTTTCCCAAACAATCCCCAAGTCACAATTCAGGAATTAGGAGGAACTACAGACAATTTGCACCGAACTATTCTTCTCTGGCAGAAAAGAGGATTTAATAATGTGGACATGGGCTCTCTGCTGCACTTGGCCAGGGCCAGAGATTGGTTTCAGACACATTAATTCACAGATATTGTTACAGCCAAAGAGAATATGTTATGTTTTTCTGAATACACATACAGGGTAGGGCTGTTTCTATGGCAAACTCACACTCCTGCTGATGAGTTTCTCTAAGGTCTACCAAATAGTTTCTCTTTTTTGTACTTTCCATCTTACCTTGTTGCTCAGCATTGATTCTCTTACTTCTACTGTCCTATTCAAATTTCTCCATATATCTCTCAAACTCTCATCGCAAGGTTCCATGTTTCTCAAAAAATCAGCCCTGATTTTTCTTGCCCATTTCTATCTTTTACCCATTTTTTTCCCTTCCATTCTTTCTAAACTCCTTTATTATACTGCAAAATAAAACAATTTACTTGCTTTCATCTGCTTTGGATGCCTTCCAATCTGACTTTCTGTGTTTCCACACTGACACCATTCTCACTAGTGTTGCTAATGACAAATACATTTTCAAAATCCTGCCACTTCTTTGTCTTCAGCATCTTCAAAGAACAATCCTTATAATCTCCATCATTATGGCCAAACATTTCATTCAAGCACTCATGCATGCTGCCTTGATTAGTAAAGGATTCTTCAAAGTGTAGTCATTGCTCTCATCAGTCCACATAAATCACTGTTTTGGATTTCATCTTCTTTGAATGTTTGAATGTTAACTCCCCTCATCAGCTCTGTTCACTGGCTTCCTGTCCAAAATATTTTCAACCTTGATAATATTCTCAAACACAAGGGGTTCTCTGTGTCTTTTTCAGGTAGCCACCCTTTGTCTGTCTTACCTGTCTGCTTCCTCCTTCTGCATTATCTCTTTATTCCTTGTCTCATGGACTTCCTTTAAAAATTATGAGTCTTTTGATTTCATTGACAAATTCATTATCTCTCCCCCACACACTGCATTCTAAAAACTTGCTTGTGACCTGTAGTAAATTAGGATGAATATTTCCTTTTCCCCCTACCTTTAGTGGTTTTTTCTGCTCTGTCCTTAAACAAATCCTAATTACAGATTTTTATGCATAAATTTATTGAATGCTATGCTGAGTGGTTTGGCACTGATCATCACATCACTATTTTTCACCACCCCTGGAAAAATGCCACTCTTTGGTATCCAAATTAAAGTAGTCATAAATTTTTTTAAGTAGTGAAAGAGTTTCTGATATGTATTTTAATTTAAATGGCAATAAGGTATCTAATTTAACTATAGTCCTTGGAAATGATAGACACAAAGCAGATCTCTCCAATACTTCATGAGTAAGCAAACTATGCTCAGTAAATGAGTAAGCAAGCTATGAAGTGAATACGCAAAATAAGCACCAATACTATTTTGAATAAGCAAACTCCATCTTCATTATGGGGCCTATTTTTGCCTTCTTAGTTTTATCTCTATTTCTGACAGATGCAACAGAGTAAAAGGAAAATAAATTTTTGAAATTTAAATTCCTTCTAGATGAAGTGATGTTGGAAAATCAGAGACATATGCTTCCCAGGGAAAGCCAGTTTTTCAGGTCTCTACACTTTGTGGGTTCTCACAACCAAAGAAGAAACAGAGAAAACAGAAAGGCTATTAAGGGGATGGGGAGACGTGTGTGGTGACTTCGTTGATCACCACTTTAACAGAACAAGAGAAGAAATTCAGTTTCAAGAATCTGATCACACAAGAGACCCATGCCTACCTGGATACAATAGACATGTTCTATTTATTTCTAATGAACAGTCTGCCCTTCTGTTTTATGTATTAAGAACAACATCTTCGTTCTCCCTGTAGGGCATGCCAGAAACATCAAAGCTTGGGTAGTGCCAGGATGTGTTTCTGGCAGACTGCACGTATAGACCCTGATGGTCAGAGAGAGGTGGGACCACCACTGCCCTCAAGGCTATGCATCAGGAAGGATCCATTTCTGGCAGGTGTCTGTAAGTGCTAGGATGCAGGTGATGACTAGAGCCTACTTGTATCCATCTGCTTTATATATGTCAGGTCATCCAGGAGGTCATCCAGGCAGGACAAACCCCGCTAGGTCTGTAAAAAAAGGTTTTTTTAAGAAAAAAAAAGTGTGACCTGTGATCAGATATGAAGCTAGAGCTGTTTTTATGCTTAGATATTACATTAAAGTAAAATATTGGTAACATGGAGATCGACCTGAAAATTTTAAAATCTGAACTAATGAAACTTGCATTCATTTATAAAGACAAAAAAAAAATAGGCATGCAGAATGAAAGAATTAAAATCTGACTACTATGAGAGAAGACAGCAAGTAGTTGGAAAGGAATTAGGCAGGAAACAGCCTAATCCCTGATGATGGCATTTGTTAGACATTTAGCAGTCACTGGATTTACATGACACGGTTATTTCTGAACATGGGATTGACACCTCTTTGACATCTCATATTCACATGCCTCTCGCTGTTTGAAGATAACTGCCACAACAGTAAGTTTGTTTTTCTTTGTTTCAAGGCCTAGTGCAAGGTTCTGCACCTGGCTTGGGGCAATCCTAAGCACAAATACAGGCGAGGTAGAGAATGGATCAAGACTACACCTGGGGAGAAGGGCTTGGGGTTGTTTGTGGACAAAAAGCTCAGTGTGACTCAGCAATGGGCACTTGCCACCAAGAAAGCCAGCTGTGTCCTGGGCTGCGAGAGAAGTGTAGCCAGCAGTTTGAGGAAGGTGACTCTCCTCCTCTTCTTCCATCTGGAGTCCTGTGTCCAGCTCTGAGGCCCCCAGCACATGAAAGATGTTCACCTGTTAGAAGGAGTCCAGAGAAGGGCCACTAAGGTGATCACAGAGCTGGAACACCTCTGCTGTGAGGACACACTGAAGTAGACGGGGATGTTTGGCCTGGAGAAGTCTCTGGGGAGAATTTATAGCACCTTCCACTACCTAAAGGGGCCTGCAAGAGGGTGGAGAGGGACTGTGGATAAGGGTGTGTAGTGGAAGCACAAGGGGAAATGGCCTTAATCTGATGGATGATAGGTTTAGCTCAGGTAATAGGAATAAATTCTTTACTATAAGGGTGGTGATATACTGGAACAAGTTGCCCAGGGAATTTGCGGACTGCTCATCCCTAAAGGTGTTAAAGACCAGGCTGTACGGGGATCCAAGTAACCTGGTCTAGTGAAAGGTGGCCCTGCCCACCTCAGGACCTAGGTGATGTTTAGGGTCCCTTCACACCCAAGCCATTCTGTGGATATAGGAGGAGCCATTTATATGATGTGGCCCTGCACACCTGGAATATAGGAATACAGATATAATCAAAAGACAGTATGTAACAGGATGCACAAAACTCATTACTGGTTTACTATCATTTCTATTAGAGGATAAACATTACAAAAGAATTTCAATCACCAATATTTGCAGAATGCAAGCATAACACCTGAGGAAGATGTGTAAGTGTAGTGTAATTCTCTCTATTCACATGCTTTTTTTTGTATTGCATCGTACTTTCTGACATATGACTCTTGTATCTTCATTCTAAAGCATATAAACCCCCAAATTGTGCTGTCACAGGCTTTCCTGGCTCCATGCCAGTGGTAAAAAAACCCTGCTTTGCATAGAAGCTGAAGTAATACTGGAAATTATGTGGAAAAAACAGGAACATTTTTAGCTGGTAAGTTGTCTGAACAGGAAACTAGTGACTTTTGTTCATAACATGAATACATATGAGTGATCCTTAATTTTAATAGATCTCAGAAAGTTTTATGTGGTGCTGAGCAGACACGGTTGTATGAAATAGCTCTTTACTATTGATGGGGCATAAAGACCTTTTGTCCTTAGGCAGCAAGGAGGAACCAAAAATGCATGCAGACTTTTAAAAAGTCAGTCCAAATACCATTATGTTTATGATCTAGACATTACTGCAGTCTCAAATTATCAATGAGGAAAGAGATAAATGTTGCTTTAGAAGGGGCGACAAAGCAGGTGAGGGGTCTAGAGAGCAAGTCCTGCGAGAAGCAGCTGAAGGAGCTGGGGTTGTTCATCCTGGAGAAGAGGAGGCTCAGGGGGGACCTTATCCCTCTCTACACCTGCCTGACAGGAGGCTGCAGCCAGGTGGGGTCGGTCTCTTCTCCCAGGAAATGCATGACAGGATGAGAGAAAACGGCCTCAAGCTGCGCCAGGCAAAGTTCAGGCTGAACATCAGAAAGCATGTCTTCACTGAAAGAGTTGTTAAGCACTGGATTGCCCAAGGAGGTGGTTTTGGTTTTTTTCCTTTTGTTCTCCTTTCGCTCTTCTGTTTGCTCTCTCTTTCCAGCTGCTGAATGTTTAAAGAAGCCAAGATCCCTGTGGATACAAAACACTAGGTTTTTTCCTCTATCCACAAATTGTTTTCACAGGTTAAGAATTAAGGACATGAATAGACAAAACTAGGATTTATAGCAGGTGTAGATACTTGGATTAGTGACCAGACCAAGTTTACACCACCAGAGCAATTTATCTTTGGCTGCAATCCCATGCAACAGGCAGATTTTCTGTGAAACCAGAATTAAAATACTCATTGGCTATTTCACAAGACCATTCTTTCCCACCCCTCAGGCAGCCTTATAAATGCCATAATTTCCTCGATAGTAACAAAGGATATGAAACCCATTACGAATTGAAGTATAGTTTTGGGATATTTATAAGGGAGTCTGCCTTTATTTCTGTCTTGGTGGGATAGCCCTCCCACTGAGGACACTCCTGGAGAGTAAAAGAGCTTTACTGAACTAGGAAATGGATTGCACAGCCTACTTGAAACCCCAGCACAGATCAACTTTGCCTAAAACATTTCTTTTCTCTGAACAACTTTTAGGTATCCTAGGCAAGCCCTTTCTGAATTTGACTAGCCTTGTAGTTAGAAAGATTGTGGTTTGATTTCTCTTGCAGTTCATTTTTTCTGTGATTTAATCTCAAATATTTCTTGTTTTAAATACTGTCCCTTTGTTTTTTGGAATGATCCTTATATACACAGACTCCTAAGCTGCCCTATGCTTCTATCAGTTTTAAGCAGCTTTCTTCTTGCAAAAACCCATGGGTGTGTGGGTCTAAGGTACTCAGATTAGTTCTATGCACAGTCCCACAGCTTGGCCAGTGCCCGTGGGCCTGTCACATCCCTCATGAGCTGGCAGTGTTTTGCTGGGAACCTAGCACCAAAACACCTGCAATCTTCATACCTGCCATGTGCCTGTCATTCCCAGTGCTGCAGTCAGCTTGCTTTCCTTCATCCTGGGGCCACGGAGCCGTGTCACATGCTGAAATACTACTGAAGGGCAATGCAAGGATGAAGACAAGTAGCAGAGTGCAGCACTACTGACTGTCCATGTGCTGTGGACTCTAATTCTTCATGGAGTAAAACTATGTAAAATAATGGAAAGTATCTTCCCTTCCCCATGGAGAGACTGTGTATGCCAAGCAGTGCAGAGCCAGACCCTCGGGTTCTGACACATCCACAGCATCTCCCCCTTCCCTGCATGGACTCTGCTCAGGACCATGACTCTGTGGCATGGTCTGCTACAAAATTATTGTTCTTGTGCTTTGGATTTCTGTGTGTCAGAGAGAGATTTCACAATTCTTCCCCTAACTGCTTTAGTGCAAATATTCTGTTCTGCCTGCACTGGTTAAGAAATCTACGTTGATATTTAATAAGCAGAAAAGCAAATAACCATGCCATTTCAGCCTATAATTTGGGCCTGTTGTAATGGAAAAGAGTTAAGCTGGGTAACACATAAAACTGTCAGGAGGAGGAGGAGGAGATCACTTTACTTCTCTGTGAGAGGTCTGCAGAGCTAGAAAGAGACTGCTAGGTTTAGCTTTGAAGTAGAGAGAAGATAAAGATTCAAATTTCCAAGGCTCTGTCAGATGACACATGTACATTAGACAAGCAGCTAAAGATGTCTTATGAGAAAATCTATGGGCTCATTTTTTTAGGGAGGTCTTATACCTGTGAGTGTGTGCACCCAGCCTCTTCTGCATGTGTCTAACTAATCTGTATTCTTAAAAGACCATTTGCATTTACAAATATGGCATTTGTATGCAGAACCTGAATATCCTTTTTTCCCTGGGTTTCACAGTCAAACTATCACATTCCTGTTGTGTCTTTAGTCTCCACTTGCATATCCAGTTATAAAAGGGTCCAGTATTTAAAATATCTCTAGCCAATATATTTTATGACAGAGTAAACTAAGAGTGGCAAATTACGCTTCTTTGTTGATCTTCTTCCGGTTAGTAAAGTTCCATGAGAAAAAAGGTTTCCATCAATGATACAAGTATACTGGATCCAAGTAACCAGAATGTTATGAGAGCATGTGAAAAACAGCAGTTCAAGTAGTCTCCATTCCTGGGGAGATCCTGCATTACAGCTTTTGCCATGCAATACAAAGTGGGGTCTTGTCATTCATCATTCACAGCTCTATTCTCGTACAGAGCAACAGACTATTTCTCTCAGCTTGCTGAGTCATCTCTTGAAACACAGTGAAGGTCTCAGAGGTGGAATCCAGATATTATGACAACCAGAGTCTTAATCCATTGCTTTGAGATAAGCATTCATGTTCATGTCTCAGTGGTGATGTGTAAAGGTAGAATCACAGAAATCCCCATACCTGAATAGGAGAACACTATGGAATCTAATATATTAGTGTTCATAAAGTTCAATCTAGAATTTCAGGGGAAAGGTTTTTAGTCCTTTAAGAATTAACTGCAGACTCTGCTTGTAATGCATTGTAGATGGCAGATGGCAGATCACAAGCAGATGGCTTAGGGCGTGCTCCAGGTCTTTCCTCTTTAGCATAAATATGCTTGTTTTTCATTTCCACATTAAGCTATAATACTGGCTTAAATCTTTCCAAACTGGTGGTTGCCCTGACATGCACAGTTCTCATTCCCATAAGCAAATTTTACTTTGGAAAAGTTATCTTTGAAAGATACTATCCTTTTTTAAATTCTCTGTATTATTGTTTTTCATCTGCTGGTTTCAGGTTTAGCTAAATTTTCTTTTTCAAAGACAGTTTATGTGTCCTGAATAATTTAATATGTAGATATTTAATCCAGAATACCTTTTCTGTTTTTAGCTTTGCTTAGAGAAAAGGATGTTTTCTTTTCACCATTTAAAAAATAGCTAATGGAAAGATAGTACAATTTTTCAACTCTGTCATTTTTTAAACTACTTTACTGGTATAAAATGTATTGATAAAATATTAGCTTTAGCACACTGTATCCACATACATATGTGGATGCTGTTTTCAAGGAGCTTTATGGGTTTTATTCTCTGTCAGTTGTGTTTACTGATTAATACAACCACTATGTGTATCCAGCTGATTAGTTATTAATTTTTTTTAGAGTTGATTTGGATTTCATCTGCTCCTCATAGAGTAATTAACACACTTTAATTGACAATAAACTTGCCAATTAAGCTATTAATAGCTTAAAAATAGTATTCTGTTTGCATCTAATGATGGGGGATATTCAAAAGTTTTTTCAAATATTGCCAGATGGATGACTCCAATTAGAAGCTATGAACCAGATTTGCAACAGTGTTATGTATCAAAGGTAGTTTCCCTGTAGTATTTACAAAATTTTATGACACTTGCCAATTTTTAAACAGAAAACATCGTCTTCAACATGCTTAGAATTCTGTTTTTTGCCTTATATATCTGAATAAATTTTAAAAATGTATTCATACAACCCAAAAGATCTTATTTCTGTCCTTGCACACTATACTAATGCATCATCTGGTCCTAAACATGACCTGACAACCCAAAGCATGTGCATTTGTGTATTTTTGACAGTATTGGATCTATTAATATTTCATCCATTGCTAAAAATCTCAATTCACCTTATTTCACTTGGCAGCTTCTCACATTGGCATTTGAATTAAGATGGAAATACAGGGAAATCCCACTTTTTACATCCCCAAAACATTAAATTTGTGCTTAAAAGAGAAATAAATCACTCCCAGGATGAGGTTAATTTCTCATAACGTTAGGGTGCTTACATCTATTTAGATGTTCATGGTCTTTCCATTGACAGTGGAGTCCAGGAGGGGAGGTACTTGGCTATGTGCAGATGTTTGCAATGAGAAAGAGTAGTATGTAATATGGTACTGACTGTTTAGACAAAATTCCCATCAACTAAAATGTGATCTTAACCCTTGCCTAACATGATGACACTGAGTGTTAGGAGAAGTACATCCCACCAAAAGGAAAAAAAAAAAAACTTCTTCTTTTAGAAAATCTCAAAAAATATAGCTCCGAGTCAGTTTTGGCTGGCACCTGTTATGCAATTCGTGGTGTTTCTGCAGTTCTCTGGCCTGTTCAAGAAATCTTGCAAGACCTACCTGGTCTGAAAAATTATCTTATATTGATAACAGGACAGATTTCTTATTGTCCCTTTGGGGCTCTTCTTTTTGAGGATTTTATGACATTCCATTCAAAACTCCTCTGGAGGCACAAATACAACATGACAACCGTATCAATAATATCTGCATATCCAACTCCACCTATAAAGAACTTCAGTATTTATATTGATTCTTCCCACTACATTGGATTTAGCTCTGTATCTGCTAATTCTGTTTGTTAAAGTGTCTAGGAGTTGACCAGGCAAGCAGTTTTCTACAGTTTCTAAATCCTCCCTAAAGCTGTTTTTAAAAATTCCTTTCACATTTGTCCCTTTCCATTCCTCTAGTGTGAAATAGTTGAGCTGTCATTCAACAGCTTAGTGCAATCATGTTAGAACACCTCCTGAGTGACTAAATGGTTCTTTGTCCTGCTAGCGATAACTACGTATTTTATGAGAAAGTAATCATAAATGATTAAAAAAATCATTTGAAGGATGTCTCAGACTTTCACTCATAAAGAGTGGTTCTGATACAGAACTTGTTCAGTGCTCTTCCATAGTAACACTAACATAAATAATTTATTTTCTGCTGCCGCTTTTTCTTTCCACACATGTAACTGAATCAGGCTTTCACACTTGATCTGAGTCTCACTCCCTTACCAAATTGTACCTCAACATCTATCTGTCTTCTATACTGTTACCCTGTTTTCAGAATCAAATATATTAGAAAGCCTCTATATTTCCTGTTTCTGTCAATCTGTTTTACCTCCTGGCCACTGTTGTTGAGAGGTTTTTTCATAATTACATCTTGGTCCAGATTTGGTTCACCGATCAAGATGAAAAATTTTTTTCTTATGTAAATTTCTAACTAGATGGGTTTCCAAGAAGTAGCAATTTCTACTGTCTAAGCACAGAATTTTTTTCTTGCTATAAAAGCAACCTGTTCATGAAGAATGAAATTTCCCATCCTGTTATGTTTTTGGCTCTCTTTCAGCATGTCATTCACCATGTGGGCCAGTATTTCCAGTAGACCATTACTACTCTTCCATTTAATAATGATGGATCTTTATATATATATATTCTGTGGTTCTTGTTTATATTTTTAACCTCTTGCCTTCTTTGTGTCTAAACCCTTCTTTGACAGAATATGTCAGGAAGTGGTACAGGCAGTGTTGTTCCTTAGTTAATGTACCCTCTCATTCCCATTTAGTCTGATTTTAGTTTTTCATTCCTCGAGTGTTTATTCTATCAGTAGCCCATAAAAAAAAATAAACATTGTTTACCATCTTCCTACATTCTTAATATTGTCACAGAACTTTTATATTTAGTCTTGGGTTTGATGCTTATTTTTTGATGTGTGGAGAATAGAACTTGCAAGAAAAACTCTTCACCACTTTCCAACTATTTTATTTTAAGATTTGTTCTACCTTTTTTGAACGATTCAGAACACATATCTTTGTCCCTGTAGAAAGTGTCCTACCAGACTTCTTGCTCTTCTTTCCTGTTTCATCTTTCCACAGTCTCCAATGCAAATAACTTTCCTATTGATATTTCAGTGTCACACCCTGCTTCCATTTTAGTTTAGATAGAGATAGGAAGAAAAATCATTCTTTCTCTTACGTACCCAGCTATACCAACAACTCATGAGCAGCACCTCTTCCATGCACTGCTTCCTCCACTGTTCAACAGTGCCACTCTGCTCATAGGTGTTTTATTATGAGTATAACAAACTATCCTTTTATTAAGTTCAATAGTCTATTATCCCTATTTCATAGCTGCCTATAGACCACAAGAATGGTTCCTACACAACCCTTTTCTTGATGTTTCGTGCAGGTTGACACCTCTGCCTCAGCAGGCATGTACCACATTATGTGCAACTACACTGCCATGCATCCCTGGTGTAACAGTCCCAAGCGTGCTTATGTCTGGCAAGAGAAATTTTGCCTCTCCTCATCCCATTAACCACTCTAGACAACACTCTCCTACTGGAAAGATGGCAATGAAATGGTATTTTGGGCTCAGAAAAGTCCCAGGCCGCTTCTTGGTGTGGAAGTCTCACTGACTTGAACTGGATAATCATAAAATCCCTGAGTTTTATCTATAAAAGCTTCTTGCCAGGGGTCGTCATTCTCCAAGACCAAAGAGGACAAAAATTGCAAGCTTCTTTACATTTCTGCTAGGAAGTAGATAAATGCAACACCAAAATTAGAAGACAGAGTTGACAAGTATAACGCCTTTGAGAAACTTCTGCACAAAACCTAAGATGACATTTTGACATAATAGTTAAAAGTACTTGCAGATTTCCCGTAGAGTCCTCACTGTCCAGCTTTGCTGTGCAGAATTTAGCCTCATTCTATGACTTATTTTCAGTGGCTTAGGACTTGTCTATATTTTTAAGAATTTAATTCACAAAATAAATGCTGTAAAAGATGCTTCCATCCAAAAAATTCATGTCTATAATCTTTGGACTTAAACATACAAAAAGGAAAGTTTTCTGGAATTTGATGATGGCTTTTTGGTTAGAGACCTTTTCTTTCACTTCTTTCGTGAAGGAAGCTACTAATATTTGTTATAATATCATCTGTTTCTCTAAGATGGCAAGCAAATATGGGAACTTAAGTCTGTAATTCTTTAAAATTGTCTTTGTAGGAATCTGTCAAATTCTCTGGGTGAAAAAAAAACCACCTTATATTCAAATTCAGCTAAAGAAATTTGTAACACCTTTAAAACAGATATAATTTGCATTTAAAAGAAAAATAAGGGAAGTATATTCTTCTTTTCATTATGAGTAGCCATTTTATTGACAGCCATTCTTTGTGATAAGTTTAGTGATGAAATAAATTGCTCACTAGATCAAGTGGCTTCGTATCCAGATTCAGACAAGAAAACCATAATGAAACCCTGTGAAAATGCAGCTTTTTGAATTGTAATAAGATGAAAAATTCAAGTACTGTGTGAAAATGAAATCTACCTGTAGAGGTTTCTTTTCCCTAAAGTATCTAATCACTGTGTCTAGGCAAACATGCACATAGGAGAAATAATCTGAAAACAAATTACACTCAAATATCTCTGGAACAATCTCATTCTAACAAGACATTTACTGATTAATATTCTAGCCAGAAGGAAGCTGACTGGAAGTCTTGGCCACTCATTTTCCAGGACTAATTTTGTTTGTTATAAGATACGGTCAAAGAACTGAACACCTTGTACAGTGTGTTCAAGGAGTCAGTCACAGACTGCATCAAGTGTGTGCTACAGCACAGACCAAGCTTCTGTGAGACTGTGGCTCACAACTCATCACAGCTGGAGTGTGAAGGGGGAGCTGCTCACTTCATTCCCTAGGAAGAAGAAAATGAGGAAAAGCCACTCCTTTCAGAAAACTGTGGCTCACATCCAGTGGAGCTGTAGTATTTTAGTTCTGTCAATCTTGAGAAACAAGTTTACTGTTTGAAAAATTACACAGCTATTTTTCAGCTCTATTCCTGTATTTTTAGGAAACTATAGTATGTTATGTATTTGTATGTATGTGTAAATATATATTTATATATAAAATAGATATGTGCAATATACATAAAAAAATACATTGTCTAGAAATTATCAGGTAAAATCCTCTTGGAAAGAACAGAGGCTAAATATTTAAAGATCATTAACACAGTATTAAAGTTGCTTCTTATAGTAAAAACCTAATAGCTCCACAGAAATACAAGAACTACATATAGTTTGGGAGCAGGCCTACCCTTAATGTTTCTGGCTGTTCCTTGTACTGCAGTATTGTACCAGGAAGGCTGATCCTAACCAGGAGGATCTGTGCAGATCAGGTGTATCTGGGGGACTCGAGTGATGTATGTCTGCTGCATATACAGAATTTTATGTTCTGCATGTATTTGTCACTAACATATTATATGTTATGATGCTGTTAGTTCAGACCTGACCTCCAGTATTGTGCACCTAACTAGGAAATCACTTTGCTCTTAGTTTTATGAAGGATTTGGGCAGCACATTTTCTAAGTGCACCTTGCTTGAATTTGTACAAGCACAGGAGTTTTATGGGACTGAATATTGCTGTTCTATATGTAGCCATCTAACATGCTACACTTAAATATATGACAGCACTTTCTGGGACAGAAAGTCTTGAGCCTGTTATCCTCAACATGCATACTCTATAAAGCACACCATCATTCCTTACTTAGTAATTCCAGTCTGCTGAGAAAAATTCTTCAGCTGGACAATGAAGCTCTGTGTCCTCACCTTACAGTACCGGGTGAAATAAAACAAGAGGGCAGGAGAAAACTTTATAGTTTTGTTCTTCTATTAGAATTATCTAAGTTAGGAACAAATTTTACGGATTTTTTTTTTTTTTCTAGTAAATCAATATGTGATGCTGAGAAGTGAAAGTGTTTTCATAGTCAGGGTGATGTGTGGTGCATAAAATTTCACATGGTCATGTTTGTAGGTCTGAGGAAAGTAGGAGTATAAATCATTTCCATCTCTTTCCAGTTAATGAGTACAGACTCTGAGAACATTTGGCTTTGTGTAGAAAATGGCATACACAGTGAGTCACATTCAGCAAAATAAACAGTCCTTTCCTTTTCTCTTTTGATTCTTGAATTTTTATATTTGGGTAACAATACCTGCAGCACTCATACTGAGGTCCTACCAGTCATTTCACTACACCTGAGAAACTCAATCTCCTGCTCCTCACACTGGATGAAAGAAGAAAGCTGTGGTTAGAAGATATGGCTCCCTTCAATAGGAGAAACACACAATTTTGGTACCCAGAAAATAATAATGTAAGCCTTCCTGTGGGTCTTGATTGCATTTAAACCATCTCCACCTCTTTGTATGGAAAAGGCAGTACCACTTGCTTAGCAGTCCCTCAGAAACCATAAAATATTCAGAGTTCCTGCTTGCCAAGAAAGCACATACACTCAGGACTCGACTGAAGTATGTATTTGTATTCTTCCCTACAAATTACAGTAATGCAGTGTAAAATATTAGTATCCAAGATACTATAATCAAAATACTGTTCATTTAACAGTCTCTAAGGAAAAAATGCTCCCATTCCATAATCTATCATCCTTCCCCACCATCCTTCCTTTTATAAACAGGTATAACTACCTAATATGAACTGGTGATACAAAATATATTTCTATCTATGTGACTTGTTAGACCAGTTTAGGTTTTTAACCTTTAACCACTTCTCCTGTAAATTATCACAAGCAATTCCCCTTGGCAGTTCAGAGCAGCTATACCCTTTCAGGTCTGTAGAAATGTGGGTGGCATAAAATCAGAGGAAACTGGAAAGTTATATTCACATCCTAACAGAAGCTATAACAGTATGGAAATTACAGGACAAAATGCAGTTACTACTTTCTCTATGGGATGTGGTGAGCATGACTGAAACCTGTTCCATGATGATTCGCCATACACACAGCCTGCGACCTTGAGCACCTGCTAAGGGGGATGAAACAGAGGGTGGAGCAAAGCCACCATGGCCAGGTGCTGTTAAAATCCTTGTAAGGAATCAATGGTACCACGTAGCTGATAAACTGCACAGCACCTGTCAGCCAGGAGGGATAGGAGATGTCTTACTGCTGAACCAGCAACTGTGGCAAAATAAATTTCGTTGGATAAACTTCGTTCCTTATAATCTAATTGCAATACTAATACCCCTCCATCCCAAACCTACCCACCTCCAAGTTAAGATCTCCCCTCATCGAACATGTGCTCTGTGTTTTATTGACTGCATCTTTAAGAGCAAAGGGAGAGAATTTTACACCAGTCAGTAACAAGGAATGACCCAAATCGCTCTAGCTCCACCTAAACATAAAGAAATAGTATAAAATTAAGTTTAAAATGGGGAGAAGTTGGGTAAGACTCCAGCTTAACTAGGGTAGTCACTGGGCTTCTCCCCATAGGAATGTCTGGTGGGAAAGAGCCTTACTCTTTCAGTTCTCAATAGTTATCTTGAGCTAACTTTTTCTGAATGGTTATCTTGAGCTAACTTTTACTGGGGACTAAATCTTGTCTGTATATTGTTTTGAATGTTTTTGCAGTCAGAAACTATGACCGGCAGGCCTTGAGCCTTAACCTGTCACGATTTTCTCTTATTAATAAAGAGTGTTATTCCATAGTTAGAGTGAGTCCTTCATGGACACTGGCAGTCACTGGCAGTGGGTAATATACTCAAAAAAAGTGGGAAGTCCCACTGAGGGAGTCTCTCTTATACTGTTGGTGTGTCCCTGAACAAGTCGTTTGAGCCACCCTCCGATCCAGCAGGAGAGTTCTGTGTAGAGTACCCATAATGGGACAGCAAGAGACTGGTCAGGCACAAGGATCTTGGCTTTCCAGGGTCACTGACAGACTAATCAAACATAAAGTGTTTGAGGACATCTTTCCTTTTTATGTGGCAGGGTCTTCTGTCCTTCTTGACTGCAATGCACCTGCATGCTTCTGTAATGCACCTGGACCTCACCCACAACAGTCCTTGACCACAGAAAATCCAGAAACAGGTCTGCAGCTCCTGCTCCTAACTTTAGGTCCTTTTACACTACAGTTGCCCACTATGGTTTCTGCTACCTCATGTGAAGTTCAGCCCAGCGAGAGAAGTACCTGCTGTGGGATTAAGCCCTTGAAAGGCTGTGCAGTGAATAACAAAGAGAAAATTACACTGTGTCCATGGAATGGTTCTGGACTGGTCTCTGAAGTGTGACTTTGTTGAAAAAATTACTTAAATACCTGTCTGGAAAGATCCTTAATGATTCATCTTGCCCTGATTGTGGTCCAGAAAGCATCAGACCCGGCCATGTGGGGCTTTGGTGGGGATCCAGGAAGAGCAGCAAGAACAGAGCATTCAGGCTGGCAGGAGAGGTAAGCCCAGACTGATGGGTAGATTTGCTCTAATTAACTTTTGGCATTGCAACAGCAGGGTCCCTCCCAATGGGGTGACAGTCAGAGGCAGTGATCAGAAGGACAACTTAGCAACAGCAAATACCAGTCAGAGAGAGGTTCTTTCCTGGTTTATTCGGATTTCTTTCAACTCATTATGAGTATGTAATAAGCCCTCCTATCTAGCAACAAGTGTAAAAATATAACAGAATTTTGGGGCAAGATACTGTCCTTATTTTAGCATGATCCAGACCACATGAATTTGAAAATCTTAACAGCAGTTTTTTAATGTAAATACAGGGGGTAGCACCAAACCTAAGGAGAATTCTAAATTTGTGCCAGGACATAGATCAGAAATGGTCAGCTACTGGGAGAGTTGCAAGGACAGGAATGGGAAGCAAAAAATGCAGTCCAAAATCTGTATTGTGTGAATTAGGACAAAGAGAGAGAAAGAACTAATTAAATCATTCAAGTATAAATTCTTAGATTTGACTGACGTTAAATGTGCCAAATTAAAACATTTTTCTATGCTAGGGACATATCTCACTTTCAAATACTCAAATACTAGAGAAAGTTGTAGGTTTTGCCATCAGTAATCAGGAGGCAGAGCTTACCTTCGCTACTAGGAAAGCCAAAGTAATTTGTTTACTTCAATAGGCCACAGCAAAAGAGGATTGTGTGGATTACCAGGGAATACTTCAAACAACTCTTCCCCCAGGACAAGATACAAGAGGAATGTTTATCTACTTTTCATATTAATTTTTTAATCATTTCTTATCCTTTGGAGTTAATGCACCGTAGCAAAATTTTACTGAGTTCACAAGTTACCTCAAAAGTATTACTGGTTATAGAATAATGCATTTTATAAAGAGAGTGGAGAATACCTTCGTGCTTATGGAGACACATGGGCTATTTAAAGATAGGTTTCATGTCTTCTGCAAAGGGCAATTCTCTCTCAGTAATATTCTAGAGAACTAAGATGTTGTCAATATGCAATGGATAAGGAGTACTCAAGGACATAATATTTGCTTCTGCACCAAAAATCACTGGGAAACTATGTTGTCATCAAACTTGGGAGAACTGGACTGAAAGCTAGTTAAAGGATAAGGAATAAAGGATAGAAGTCGAAGTGTTACAGCTTTTAAGCTGGATGTGAGCCAGCAGTATTGTCCCACGGGAATCAGTGCTGGAACTGGAGCTTTTTCTGGAGACAGGAGTGAGTAGTAACATGTTTTTGCAAGCACTTGGTGAACATTCGTTGGAGGATGTTCTGAGTCACCAAGCTGTAGCACGTCTACTGCTAGTGCTCCTCAGCTCCTTAAAACCTTACCTAGCCCCATGCTCCTGCCTTCCCTTGTGGAGGCAAAGAGCAGATGAGCACCTCTGCCTGTTAGAGCAGCTGCCTCCAGATCAGAAGGGATGAGGGAATGGAGGCAGGTTCTTCTCCCTTTGTGTCCGTGTGAAGCCCAGTGCAGGACCGGGCAGGGCTGTGTGACAACTTTGTGATTAGTTTCAGTGAGCTGCTTAACAACAGTGGGCTTTGCAAGCAGGTACTAATAGTGCTTATAGACCTCAGTCTGGGTTTCTTTTCTCAAAATTGTTAGTGAAGCACCCATAATCTTTATTTGATTCAAGTGCAAGGAACAGTGCCTTACTCATTTTCAATTTACTGGTCTTTTTTCTTTTTCTAGTCCAATACTGGAATACACCACCAGCAGCCTAGATGTTTGTCAATTTAAAAAAAAAAAAAAAAAAAATTAGGGACTTCTTTTTGAGTCTTCATTACTGCCTAAAATTTTAATTTAAAAGTGAGATCCCTGTATAAATCAAAGAATCATTTCTACATTTCTGGTAGAAATACAACTTACTGTCAGGTCTGTCATCAGGAAGACATGGTGGGATGGCTCTTATGACTGGAACTTTGGAATAGAAAAATACAGGCTCTTTAGGAAGGACTCAACACTAGGGGAGGGTGCTGTAGAATCACAGGACTAGATAGATTGTGCTTGAAAATTTTGATGACCTTCTATGATCAGGTTACAATTCTGGTGGATAAGGAAAGAGCAACTTATGCCATCTACCTGAATTTGTGCAAACCATTTGACACTGCCCCACATGACATCCTCATCTCTAGAATGGAGAGACATGAATTTGATGGATGAACCACTCAGTGCTTCAGAAATTAGCTGAATAGTTGCACTCAAAGGGCTGTGGTCAACAGTTCTATATAAGTGGATACCAGTGACGAGTGGCATTCCTCAGGGGTCGATACTGGGACCAGCACATTTTAACTTCTCTGTTGGTGACATGGACAGTGGGATCAAGCACACCTCAGCAAGTTCACAGACAGCACCAGGCTGTGTGGGACAGTGACACGCTGCAGGGAAGGGAGGGCATCCAGAGGGACCTGGACAGGCTGGAGAGCTGGGCCAGTGCAAACCTCATGGAGGTCAACAGAGCAAAGTACAAGGCTCTGCACTTGGGTCGGGGCAATCCCAAACATGGACACAGGCTGGAGAGAGAATGTATTGAGAGCAGCCCTGAGGAACAGGACTTGGGGCAGCTGGTGGATGAAGAGCTGAATATGACCTATCAATGTGTGTGCACACTCCAGAAAGCTAATTGTATCCTTGGCTGCATCAAAAGCAGCGTGGCCAGAAGGACAAGGCAGGGGATTCTGCCGCTCTCCTCTGGTGAGAACCCACGTGCAGTGCTGCATCCAGCTCTGCAGCCCTCAGCACAGGAAATACATGGACATTCTCAAGATCATCAGAGGGGTGGAAAACATCTCCTATCAATGAACTCAGTCTCAGCTGGATGCAATGCACAGGTTGAGAGAACCTGAAGAAAAGAAGACTCTGGGGTGACCTTATAGCACCTTCCAGTACTTAAACAAGGCCTACAAGAAAGATGGATAGGGCATGTAGTGACAGAACAAGGAGAAATGGCCTCCAACTGAAAAAGGTCAGGTTTAGATCTGATACTAGAAAGAAATTCTTCACTGTGGGTGTGGCGATGCACTGGAACGGGTTGCCCAGATGTTGTGGATGACCCATCCCCAGAATTGCTGCTGTCCAGATTGGATGGAGTTTGAGATACATGGTCTAGCAGAAGGTATCCATGCCTCTGACAGGGAGATTGGAACGAGATGGTCTTTAAAGATCCCTTCCCACCCAAACGGTTCTTTGATTCTATAGACAGATTTCAACATTGTCTGAAGTTCAGTACTGTTCAGTACTGTCTGAGGTTCTAATTCCACACAGTCATACTCTCTTCAGCATGAAGATATTGACTAACATACCCAGTAGTGTTTTTACATCCATTTGAAAAACAAGTTAGAGCTTGCCATCATAACCACCGATCTCATCAGTCTTAATCAACCCTGATAGCAGGCTGGTACAGCCTCTTCTCAGCCAATAGCAGTTCTGGATTGACTGCTTGCAGGGCTGAGCTAAGCATGTGCTCCATCACGGCTATGTCAGCAGCACAGCTCCCATTTGTGCTGTCAGGGATCATGTGGCTACAGTTGAGGTTTGGGTTTTTTTAATCTCTCCCCAAATGACCTTTATGTGTAGCATGAGTTCAGCCTGCCTGCGCTGTGGGCTGGTTAGCTGTTGCAAACAGGAGCTGGATAACCACACTAGATAAGGAAAGGCTGGCTTTTGCACAGGAAGGCTTACAGTTGTCAGGAATCTGCTACTGCACAAGTCCCAGGCTGCTCTGAGGTCGCCACAGCCACATCTGAGCAAAACTAACACTAGCACAAAAGCAAGGAGCACAACTAAAAACATGTACTCATTCCTGCATGTAGTCTGCAATACTCAGTGCAGCCATCACCAAGACAGAGGGCTAAAAGGACTAAACACTTCCTCCCACCCACCTTTCTTACACTTCCCACTGATGTGCCAGGCACGAGCTTGTGGCCACTGCAGAGCACTTTTGGCTGCTCCGGAGGCAGTGACAAATTGCAGCAGCTGGGAGAACACAGATGCCAACTCACAGCCTTATTTCTTTTCCTCCCTGTTGTTGTCACTGAACTGCAGGGTGTGCCAGAGGAGGATGCTCAGTTTGGTGTCCTGGTCTTCAGAAAGGCACAGACCACAGACACTGGGAGCAGCTCACCATGGCCTGTTATAGATACTCTCTGGAGCTCATGCCAAACAAGTTGCTTTCTGAGGGAGTGTCAATACATGCACAGATACTTAGGCAGTGTTCCTCAAGAAGGAGACTGTCTCAAGCTACCTGGTGATGTTCTTATAAACTCTGCACCATCACATTTCATTGTCATGAGTGTGCTGCACGTCACGTACACCAGAGACAGCATTTTATGCATTTGTGACTGCCACTTTAGCAAGCAGATATCAGACTTTCGTTCACACTTGTACTTGGTTTATGTTTTATAAAGTTTTCATTTCCCCATTCCTCACTCCATTTTGCTACTTGCACTTATTCTTTTTTAAAAGACTGAAACTTTTTACCCTTTGTCACAATTTTCTCCTTTTCCTTGAGCTTCACTTGCCTCATTTCCTTATGAAAGACACTTTCTCTTAGCATGAAAAAACACTTCAATAACAATGACGCCCACATGGGAAGTTTTCACCTTCAGTCAACCAGCAGGTACACTCTATCAGAAAGATAGACATACTGTTCCTATTTCCAAAATACCATACCCTGACAAATATAAATAATTTCAGTCGCAGATATGTTAACATAACAATGTACATTAACAGATAACAGAGTAGTGCTTTCAAACTTGGAACCACCCATCATTCTGAGCTGCATCTGCTTTTCAGGACCTTGCACCACCTGGACCCTTGTGTGAAAGGGAAGAAAAATAAACTTTCTGCACATCTGGTCTGTATAGCACAACCAGTCTGTGCCAAAACTCTAAGAAGTCTTCTGATGAACAAACTCATGCCGAAGACCTCCCATCCAAGAGACGGTTGTCAATACATGGACATGCTCTGATTAATACTCTCCATTATATAATTTGTACAAAGTTAAGAAGCAGAATTAGAAAAGGAAAAATAATTTATTTTTCCTGAAGTTGAAACACAAGCTCTTCAGTTCTCTGATTGAGAATGGCAGTCCTCTTTGAAGTACACCTCAAAATCCGAGAATCTAAATATCTGTTGATGCACCTCAATTATTAACTGAAGTAAAACAGTTCTTTTCTTAAATCACACATACTGGGACTGACCTAACATTGCAAATCCAGGGTGTCAGGAAGATGTATGTTGCACCTACCAAAATAAATCATTAGAATGGCCTCCAGGCTTTCTTCCTCCTGGCAGGCTCCAGAGGAACAGCTGTCTTGAGGCAGGGACCTGAACACAGTTTAACACCCCGTGGTCATAAAGGATAAGAGACAGGGGAAAGGAAAAAAAGCCTTCTCTGAACAGAACTTGTGAACCAGACCAAACACTTCAGATAATTTTGTGAAAAACAAATACAAATTCTGCAGAAATTCCAGTATTTAAAAACCAACAAGTCCAGAACAGGACTCTAGGCTTGCACACATTAAAAACATATAGCAAAGGGATGAATGGGTTATTCCTGTTCACATCTTGCCTGTCTGTTCACAGTGTAGTCCAAAACCTTTCCACTGCTTTTGAAACCATCAGGAAACAAATCAATCAAGTAGGAATCAAGATACACCAGATTATTGGATGTAATTAAATGCAAAACCTGCAGACAGTCCCTGGTCAGGGACTGGAAGGACTGGGTTAGATTTGCAGCTGGGTAGCAAGCTGCAATTTGAGAGAGAGAGACGTGGAAACAAAGGCCTGGGCAGGGATCCAGGCTCTCCCTCTTTCTGCGACCCTTGTGTCCTTCCCAGACGTGTCAAGCAGGCTGTCTGTAACAGGCTGCCTTTTCTTGGCATCATACTTGCCATCTTCTGAACATCTGTGTGCAGTGCATCCTCACAGCTGGGACCTCCAGAATCTGCCACTTCATTGCAGGGTCCTCTCGCTCTCAGGAATTTACCCCTACCCCAGCCATCGCTTTTGTCCCTCTCTTTGTGGTGCAGAAGCCTTTTCTTCATCATATTACTGGCTATTTTGGGAGCAGCTAACGTTCCTGATGCGGCATTTCACACCTCTGTGGCATTTCACAACACCCCCTGACTACATAACTTAAACCACAGCACCAACACCGGGCTTTTCCTGCTCTCCTCCACCTCTCTGTCTGCTGTTGTTCCCCCACCAGCCCTACCCATTCCCGGCCTTGGTGCCCCACAGTGTCCCCCTGCATCCTGCAGAGTGCCCTCTACCAGCACAGCCCTGCCAGCTCCCTCCCAGACCTGCTGCGGGATGCTGGTCTGGTCTTGGGAAGACGGTTCTGGCAGAGGGTGTGAAAAGGTGCTTTGAGGTCTGTCGTGGGAAATGGAATAGCTGCCATCCTCCTGGAGGCTGCAGCAGGGATTTCAAACCCACATCTGCGGGCTCAGTACTGCTGTATGCCATTGGCTCCTTGCACCAGGCTTAAAACATCCGCCAGTCTCCTGCAAGGCTGCAGAGAAGATTTTACAGGCTTTCTATGGTAAGGAAAGGGAGATATGACTGCCTAGGGTGGAAGTTATTGCTCCTAGAACTTGGCACAGACAGGACAGCAACCCTGGCCTCATCTGGCCTGGGGTCAGAAGGGCAGGCTCCAGCAGTACTGGCTTTGGGACGGGGTGTTTCAGGCCCTTCTCTCCCTCTGTCTGCTACCCCACAGGAGCAGTAAGGGGTATCTGGTCCCCATGTTTTTAGAGCTATTTTACTACCTGCTCCATCAGTCCCTCTATGCACAGCCCTCAAGGTTGTCTCATGGCAGCAAGAAGAAGTTAAAGGATAGGAAAGGAGCGGGGAGATAAACCCACCCTGTGAGGGCTGAGCAGGGCAGGGAAGGAGGGAGGGAAGAACCAGTGCTCTGGGGTGGCTCAGGAACTCCATCAGAATGCAAGGAACATCACTGGGCCTTCCAAACGGACTGAAGATCGAATTTAGAAATTCATAGCCCCTTGTCTCTGAGGACACAAAGATGCATGGCTCCTCCAGGAAGGGGGTGGGGAGGACAGAGGTTTGTTCCTCAGATGAAGAAGACACAAGTGCCACACAAGAGTCATGGAAGTGAGTCTAAATTGTTTTTACATTATTGCTCAGAAGTGAGTTTAGTGAGGAACTTGTATTTGCTCCTCATTTAGGGAAAAATTCTTTACCTCTGGTATGATATATGTTGACTCCTGCAAATTCTTTCTGCCCCTCTGAGTTTATAAGTTCTAGTCTACTATAACCTAAAATAAGTTGTTCTCTGTACAATGCATATACTGCTCCTTGAAGTCTATGCTGAAGAATTGCCCCAGCAGACTTTCTGTTCTGGATCTTGCTGTTTGTTAGCACACTGCATTTTCCCGGAGCTCTCTGGCTCAGCAACTTTATGCCATATGCAGCAATTGAAAGTATTAATAAGGAGTAGGCAGAGTGCTTCATCTCCCTTGGCAGCTTTTTCAACACCAAGCCAATATCAGCAGATGCACAACTAGCCACTGTAAAACAGATTTTTTTTTTCTTCTCCTGATATGTGAAATGAGAAACCCACTGAGGTGTTTAGGAAAGAGGCAGGATCTTTGCTTTATGGCTACAAGCTCCATTGCTGAGGGGACCCAGAGCCTGAGCCTGGTCGGCGGGGATGCCCTGCTCCAGAGCTGGCAGCAGAGGGAAGGCAGCGGGCAGGGGCCAGGGACCACATGGCAGGGCACAGAGGGAGGGTTTGTGCTCAGCTCCCCCAGCACCCAGACACACACGACATGCAGTCTGGCTCTTGTTCTCACTGTTCTCACAGCACCAGCCTTTGCTTAACACCTCCACGTGCCCTTCTGGGTCACAAGAACAGAGCTGCTGCGTGGGTCAGGACACAACTCTCCCTGCCCAAGGGAACCAACATACCTAACTATTGATTAAGGTACCCATGAAGGCAGAAAGGGAAATTGTGAGTGAATCCATCAGTGTTCTGCTATCCTAATACTATCTCGCTTCAATAACTTCAGTCCTAATGCAACTGACTTGTGACAAATACACACAACTGGTCCCAATTTCTTTAGAGAAATATAGTTAAAATATTCATTTAAAATTTTGAAAAAAAAGATCCGTACCTCCCCCTGCTTTTTCTTTTCTTTCCTTTTTTTTTTTTTTTTGTAAAATGCTGATGTTGTTTGCAAACAAGGATTTATTTCAGCATCTCTGCATATGTCAGAGTACCCACATCCTTATGCAATGAGTTTACTGTTCCAAAAATAAGCTGTATTACATTCACAATGAGTTACTGTGATTATGACAAAAGTCTTTCAGGAAGAGTTTGCCTAGGCAAAGTTTTTTATGCCTAGGCAAAACCATGGTAATATTTCATTCTTCATTTTAAGGCAATAAAAAGTCCTTGCTTGTTATAAGAAGACATGTAGTTTGAAACAACATGTTTTCACTTGAAGTTAAAAAGAAGGAGATCTCACATCCATGTTATCTGAAACCACATTCCACCTTCTGTATATTACTGTTCTGTAATTTCAGAAAGGATTAACTTTGCACAAGCTGTTTCACTAACATCCATATATTCACGTTCAAGCTGCTGTAGTATAAAACATGGATAATAAACCTTGAGACATTTGGGCTGTAAATGGAAGAGCCAGCTCAACCAGAACTGCAGTTCTGTTGCTTGAGCCCCAGAAATAAATACAGACTGTTCCTCCCTTCAGTTTTCTTTCCTTTGAATCCACTTTCAGGAAATTTGTTGATCTAATAATTTAATTCACTTCAGTCATATTTTCTTTGAAAGTTTTGCCCATTTAGGTGCAATATCTTTGTGCTCCTGTATTTGGGTCCTTTTATAATGGATAGCTCCAGTCAGATTCCTATGGGCAAATGCTCCTAAAATTCATGTCTATGACTGATATTGTTTATAGGGAGTGTGCAGCAAAAGCAAGGCTTAACAATCTCTGGTTTCTCCACATTCACATCCTCTAAATACAGCTGTTCTAAAACCTTACTAAGATATTCTATCTTGCTGTTTCATACGTAATATAATATCCCAGTGCACTAATTGTGACCTTCACTGGGGTGGAACATCAATATTTAGCATAAATATTCCACTGTGAATATTTTTTCTTTTCAATATTATTCATGAAAAAATCTCTTCTTCTCACAAAGCAAATAAACAATTTGTTTGATTCCTTCTTTTCTAATAGTTCTTAAGAAGGAGCTGATGTCTCCCCCAATCATCCTCACTTTGTTAAATTTGGTTCTGCTTTTTGAGTGTATATATCTAAGTACTAAGCATTTCATATGGGAGCTGGTTGAGTTAACAATGCAAGTTCACAATTTCTATTCAAAATAATCTTATGATAGCTGTTCTAAAACAGTTTCAGATTCATGTTACCCAATGAGGATTTTTAGCTAATTAGAAATATGCTTTGCATGTTATTAGATGCATTTTGGTATAAGGGAAATTTAAAATCTAGGTCTTACTTCCTAGATTTCTGGCTTGAACTCATTCCTCCCTCCCCCAGCCCCAGTAAATCAGAAGAAAATAAGCATGTGCATAAAATATGTGGGGGAAAAAAAACTCTGCAGTACTAAGACTTCAATATCTCCATTGATATTTTCACAAAAGTCCCCTAGTTTCTTAAATGGGAGTTTGTTTATTTGTTTGTGTTTAATGTCAGAATGGTGAGGAAATCTCCCTTTTGTGATGCCAAACAAGACATACAACTTGAGTCACCAGATTACCGAGAGTAAGGGGTGGGGAGAGCTGTCCGTGGTCAAACGGGTCAGTGCGAGCCCAGCTGTTACCTGGGTCGTGCTGATGGGATACAAACCACCTCCAAGTGATGTGCTGTGGAGGTTTAGGACAGTAGGTATAAATTATGTGCTGAGAATTAGATGCACAGAATGCTTTCTGTGAATGTTACGCTTGTTTCAAAGTAATAAATTGCTGCTGTAAGGTAAGAGGAGAGGAAAAGGGAATTTTTACTGTAGCTGTAATTGTCAGATGTTTGATAAGCAACATGGTAAATATCTAGAAGCCAAGAAAGCTGTACATTTTGTAACATAAAAAAGAGCTAATTACCAACTGCTTGCAGTTGAAGAACAATTCCCTGAGTCTCCAAATGCAAATATTTTCATTATCAGATGCCAGTGACACCCCTTGAAAAAAGATTTGATCTCTATGTTGAAGAAATGGAACTGACTGTAGCTACTGACTGTAGAGAACTTCAAAAAGCCACCACTCCTGACTGAAAAATACCTTCACTTTTTGGTTTTTAAAGTAATGTTGTAATTCAGATACTTTGTGTTAAAATGAGATGAATTTGCAAAATAATAGCACACATAAAGGTGGTCATACTATAAAATCCAAATGATATGCTTGAATTTGTATCAGGGATGCTCTGGACTAGAATGGTACCTCTGGCAATACAGAGAGAGGTTGCTGCAGTACTTGTCATGAGGAACTATATGTGGAAGTTAATGCATTCCAAGGAGAACAAAAAACAGTGAAAAGACACCTCATTACCAGCAGAGGAAAGCAGGTATGGACCTTGTCATCCACACAGAAGGAAAGTGCTCTGCTTTCTTGAGCACATCTGGAGAGAAGCTCCTTTTAAGAGGTTCCTAACCATCTGTTCCTTCTCCAAAATGAGTTTGTGATAGTCCCCAAAGGGAAAAAAAAAGTATTTTCAAACCCTGAATTTCTCTATTTCAGTACCAGATTTCTTTTTTTTCCCTGCATTTATTCAAGTCAGAAGTTATGCCAACTATTGGATTCACACAAA
Source organism: Daphoenositta chrysoptera (assembly GCA_013397915.1). Lineage (NCBI taxonomy): Eukaryota > Metazoa > Chordata > Aves > Passeriformes > Daphoenositta > Daphoenositta chrysoptera. Next base: position 115,567 of record VZRO01001501.1, on the reverse strand, counting down.
GAAATAAACATTCAGAAAGTCCTGGTACATTACCAGACATCATAGTTCTCCTTGTCTGGTCAGATGCTAAGCCCTCATGATATCACACTGCAGAAAAGCACAATATTAGAGACATTTTGTGATGAGAAATCAGCAGAATTACTAAAATCTCTCTGCCTGAAAGAAGAACTTTTAAACATTTAACATAATTCTTCAGATAAAACTTCTATTTCTTCGTTGGTAAACGTTTAATTATTATGCAATACAATATCTAGAAATTAATTTAATCAAAATCTGTCAGTCCTTGGAACAAAGGCTGTGTACTCCTTTCTTTGAGATGCTGCTTCTGACGGCACAATGTCATGCTACACTTTTTCTTCCCATCTAATTTCTTCAGGTGCTCTTTGAATCCTTACTTACATCCTTTCTTACTTAGTGACAGGTTCTGTGGTCTATTCTTACTGTCCAGACAGACAAAAATCACTGCTGGCTTTAAAGGTGATGTGTGTACAAAAAAAAACCCCAACGAGCTAACCCAAACCAGAATAAAAAAACAACCAACAAAACAAAAGCTGCAAATGACTAAAAATAAATATCTTCATTCATAATAATTATTGAGTTAAATATTAGGGCAGATCATTAACAGTAAAGCATAAAACTATACTGATTGCTGCTGATAATTTAGTCCATTGTTTTAGTGCATGTTATTTCTACTTCTAAAATCTCACTTTATCTGTATAACATTGTCTTTTCCTATCTTAGTCTTATCTTTCTCTGAAGTATATACAACTCAACATACCCTGTTACTCTAAGCTTAGATTGTGAGGTCCAAGCACAATAGATCTCTTTTGCTCTCTTCGTCTCTATTTTCCTAGTTCTAATACATGTTATTTCCTTAGGAATAATTGCCCTCTTCATTTAAGCAGATCTATAGTTTACACAGTACCATTCCTACCATCAATTTCCTTTCAATGAGCTGAAAATAATGTTGACAATATTTTTTGAAAGAGAAACTCACCAGATGCTATCTTGATGGAAATTTGCAGTGAGAAAGGAATATCTTGCAGATATTTGGAGACTTAAGCTAACCACAGCTTTTTTCTTCCTCACTCGGCCCCATGAAGTCTAGGAAACTTCAGCTAATTATTTCATAACACAGCTTATAGCACATTCATGTAATCAGAAGAGGATGTGTCTTGTTTCACTTTCAAAAAGAGCCAGCGCTGGTGTTGCTCAAGCCTCAGTTCATGTTCCGAGAGGTGCTTGGTGTATTTGGGTAGGTGTTACCCACATGTCAGTGACAGCTGCCGTGTTTCCAGCTCAGGCTGGAAAAGCCAGGAAGGTCTCTGGTCTCCTACTCTTGAAAAGGCATCTGCTGGGGCAGGGGGATTAGGTTAGCAAGTACAAGTAGCTGCACTCACTAGCTGCCCAAAGGAACTGTTACGGATGACCCAATGAGGAAGGGAGAAAAAGCGTTTGCTGTCACATAGTTTTCAGCTCTTTCCACGGCACAGGCTCGTCTGGCCCTGCAGCATCCATTTTGGGAGTCTCCGTACTAAAAGCTTTAAGTTGTTTGAAGTTAACAGCAGCACTGGAGGAGCAGGATCAAGTGTTTGGGCTTTGTGCTGTCAGCTTCAGTGCTCAGGTTTTCCCAAAAATTTCAGGTGAAGAAGACAGACCCTTGTGCTCTTTGAAGCCTGTTGAAATCAGAGGGAGTCTTCTTGTGGACTTTGCTCAGTGTAAGGTCTCCCAGGGAAGTTGTTGTAAGTTTTGTTTCCTTTTTATCCTCAGACAGTCAGGGCAGGCCTCATGGACACTTCTGCTGTTAAAGGATCAGGTTTTTTGCTATCTCCTCAACTGGAAGGTGCTCACAACACAGGAGTGTGACAATTCAATAAGCTCAGCTGCAAACACTGCTAATGTAATAGTAAAGAGATACATTTATTTTGGTGAGAAACAACAACAAATCAAAGGAAGGGATGTTTAAATGCTACACATATTTTAATATAGAATTAAACAGCCTCTGATATATTTTCATAGCAAGAAAAAATATAATTAAATTCTCAAATATCTGGTTAAGAACTTAAAGTTAACTTAGAAACTGAAATTTCTTCATCCATAAAAGTCTAACAAATTATAACTCTTTCAAGTGCCTTGGAGAATATTAAAAATAAATCTGTTAATTTGCTAAAGATATGCTTGCTAATATGTAATTAACAATTACAGTATGCATAATTCTGTAGATGTACAGCTCTCAAAGTAAAACATTATGATTGGCATTGCATCAGAACCTCAGCATCACATGGCCTGAAAAGTGGTCTGGTCTTGATGTAAAGGGGCTGGCAGACTGAGTTCATCATATCCCTCAATTAAGCATTTCAATATTTAGCTGTGTATTCCTTTACAAATGTTAGCTTTTTCCCAGTGTGAATTTCTTTGCCTTCAGCCTCCAGCTAATGGATTTGACTGTGCTATTTTCTGCTCAATTAAAGAAGCGTTAAACAACCATGTACTGTTATGTCAGCCCAGAGGGAGCCTGGCCACCAGAACATATGTTGAAATTCTGATGTGCCTTAGATCCCGTTAATTTTTCCTGTGGCATCTCTCTATGCGGTGAAATCAAACTTCACGTAATGAATGTTTCTAAACTACCAAGGGCCAAGGAAATTCTCCTGGGAAGGCAAAGGCCCAACTAAGCTCTGCTGAGAGCAAGCTGAAATGACAAACAGGATACTGTTTCTGTATTTTGGGGGCACTACAGGTTGGACAAATTTAAAGCAGTGAAAAATGGCACTGCTCTTGTCCCTCTCCTATTCATCGAGTAAATGAATGAATAAATGGTCAGATGGTGAAATATATTCCTTTGCAATATTAAGGCATGTCAGCTTTCATTTGTAAATTCTTTCATACACTGAAATCATAGTTTTGCTTTTGCTTACTAAGGTAAGTACAGATTGTCACTGTATCACAATCCGCATCATCAAAGTTCAGTAAAATCACAGAGGACGAAAAATTATTCAGAAAGCTCAGGAAACCAGAAAAGATAGGAAAAAAACACTGAGTAAAATATATACAGACAATTCTGTGCTGTCTGTTTTTGTGCTCTCTTTAGCCCAGTATCTGTGGGATTAATTGTTCCGTGGGCATAGCATACATCCACGGGAAAACCAGATACAAGTATTGCTGTGTTTCTTTTGGCTAGAAATGCCAAAACGAGCATATACGTAATACTTCTCCTCCTGTAAGTAATACAGAGACACAGTTTTGTGAGTCATTAGAGGTTTTCAAAATCTGCATGTTGGATTTCTATATGGTGTTTCACTTTTTGGATGTTTATGGCTGGTGTTCAACAAATGAAGCATTTCCTCCAGTCATGTGTACTTCGCTCTTTCTTTTGCCAAAATAACTTTTTTCATACTCCTATTCCCTAACATTTTCATCATTAACATTCAGCCTTAGAAGATGTGTTTATAAAGTCTCAAAAATCTTTATAAAATTATTTTTCCATGAAAAGGAATAGCAAAATTTTGTATTCATCTTCCAACAGCAAAGGACACTGTCTGGGTGTGCATTGACACTGTCTCTTATCTATGTGTTTTAAAATATGTGAACGCTTAAACAGCCTTGAAACTCACACAGAGTTATTACTTACTGCTGTATTTTCACAGTATTTTTTCCCCAAGAAGAGGCATTCCTTTAACTCTCTTTGCCATTCCTATAAATCAATGCTTTTCCAGTTGATCTGCAGCTAATGAAAGGAGGACTTACTTCAGGGTGTTACAATAAATATGTGGGTGTCTTCTGCATTATTTTTAACAAGAAAGTAAAATGTTGCACTGTTTTGGGGTTTTTTTAACTACACAGAGAACAGTGTCCTGTCAAGCCTTGATAATGATAAAGAAGTGTGGTTCCTGTTCCATTTGCTCTCAAAGACAGCACTTTAGTTGTCTTCTATTTTCTAATTATTCCCTGAAAGTGAAAAGACATGGCATGCCCTAGGGAGAAGAGAATGGAAATGGAAAAAGCAAATACGTTTCTATTATTTTGAATTCCTGCCATTGCTTGATGCTTTTCTTATCTCACAACAAAAAACAAAAACCAAAAAACTCTAAAAACCCCAAAAGATCAAAATAAAAGAAAAAGCCACAAACAAACAAACAAACAAACCCCAAAACCCAGAAAACAAACCACAAAAAATAACATTCTCTTTAAAGAAACAAAATCTCAGCCAAAAACATTGATTATGTTCTGCTTTCACACCATATAACCTCATATGTCTTGCCTGTACATAGTCCCTATAGGAGGAGGCAGAATTAAGGAGTGCCTTCCGTCTTTGCGACATGAACTTAGGGCAGCCTAAGCAAGAATTCAGGCCTTGATCTCTGAAATGCAAGTGTATAGGTCCTTTTCAGTGGTTCTGAAATCAGGCAGGAAATTTCTTCAATGATTTCATTGAGTGTTCCTCCCATTCAATGCACAAATTATTAGAAATGGTCACAACAAAAAGTCCTTTATCTCTTCCTCTCTCCTCCCCACCCTTCGTCTCTCCCCACTATTGTTTTTCATACACAATTGGTATCTTTCACTAACTGCTGCTTCTATTTGCAATACAATTCTATGTAGTTGAGTTCAGATCTAGTGAAACAAACCAACTTCCCACCATTTCTCTGGGAAGCTTGTTTCAATGCCCAATTGTTCTCATTGCAAAATTTTTTCTCTTTTGTCCAATTAAAGTCTCTTCAGAAGTAACTTGTACCCATTACCTCTCCTCTTCTCCATGTGATTCCTTATAAAAAGCAAGTCTCCATCTTCTCTGTATTTACCCTTTAAATACTGGAACATAGGGATAAGGTCTCCCCTAATGCTTCAAGGCCCTCAAGGCTGAACAAACTCAGTTCCCTCAGCCATTCCTCACATGCCAGGCTTCCCAGCCCTGTGATTTTCTTTGTGGCCCTTCTCTGGACCCTCTCCAGCCTGTCCCCATCTGTTTCATACACCAGGGGCCAAAACTGAACACAGTATTCCAGGTGGGGCCTGACAAGCACTGTGTGGGGTGGGATAAGGACTTCACTCTGCTGGTGAAGCCCTTGTTGGAGCCACCAGGATCCTGTTCCCTTTCTGTGCTGCAGGAGCACACAGGTCACTCAGATGGAGCGGAGTCCACCAGGAGCCCCAGGCCCCTTCCAACAGAGCTGCTCCCAAGCTGGGCAGATCCCAACCTGTGCTGTGATGCTGGATTATGCTTTCCCAGGTGCAAACCCTTACACTTGTCCTTGCTGAACTTCACAATGTTCTCATTAGCCACTATTCCAGCTTATCCAGGTCTTTCTGCAGGGTGGCTCTCCATTCCCAAGTGTGCACTTCCTCACAGACTTTGCTAACATAATCAAATTTCATATGGGTACACTAGATCCCATCTTCAGATAAGTTTGCCAAGCACAATTTGCCCTGGGTGAATCTGTGATGGCTTTTCCCAGTCATGTGCTTCACCTGACATGTGATAGCCCCCAGGAGGATTCATTCCATAACTTTTGCAGGGGCTGAAGTAAGATGGATGGGTCATATTTTCCTGGATGCTCCTTTATGCTCTTCTTGTAGGTGGGGTTGACATGAGCCTTCTTCCAATTTTCTGGGACATTCCTTGATCTCTACAGCTTCTCAAAGATTACGGAGAGTGTCCTCACAATGACATGATCCAGCTCTCTTGAGCCCTCGGGGGGATATTGTCAGAGCCCATCGAGTCATGGGGCTCAAGCTCCAGCACCAGCTCACACATCAACTCTGCCTTCACTGACAGCAGGTCTGTGTTTGCATCAGCCTGGGTTTTTGTTCCTGACACCTGGGGCCCAGCAGTGCTGGTAAAGACACTTGAAGAATGTGTTGAGAACCTCTACCTTTTGAGTGACTAATTCAACTCCCCTGTCAACAGCAGGCCAACATTTTGGAGTTTTTTGTCCTTCTGTACAAAAATAGGTGCAGTTCTTACCTGTGAAGGAATGGCAGATATACCTTTCACTTCTTTAGGTTCATAAGTATACCTGTTTAGTTTAATAAAATCAATAAAATGACAATGCAAGAATTATGCTGATGACAGCATTACCAAATGAGTTCCTGTTGTCAGTCAAGCATCAGACAAGTTGTCTCAGACTGGAGGTCAACCTGCATCTGCTGTACCTGGGGTGCTGGTTCTCTTCCCACCAACTTAAGAAGCAGGAACATGGGAGGCAGGGGACAAAAGTTCATGCTTTTCATGCTCTAATGCATAGTCAGTGTCACTGATCTCACTGCTGCCATGTGAAATGCTGCTGCTAGTGACAAACACATTGATGCTGTGGGACAGTTACACCCTCCATGCTCTCCCTTGCCTTCTTCCATTCACCCTTCCTCTCATCAATTTAGACTCAATTGGAATGACATTCTGCATGTGATTTTAAGACTGCAAAGATTTGCTGATGGACCCTTCCTCATCTGCAATACTATCAGAAATCCCAGGGCAGACATCTGGAATCGTGCTTGGACCCACAGGCCCCCCAAAGCTGCCTGCTGAGAACTCTCATGGTCACGGTTCCATAAGGGTCTCACAAAATGTTTACCCCAAACAAGCTTGCTGTGTTTACTACTCAGCAATGGGCTTAATCATGTGCCAAGAACAGGTTTTAAAAACTAATATAGCAGACTGTCACTGATAAACAGATAGTGTCAATATAATCCCATCTGATACAACTGCTATCCTTGTGCACTCTCTACCCAAGAAATGAGACAAAAGGAAGTGCCTATCTCTCTCCAGATATAAGGAACACAGAGTCCTAAATATTTTTCCTGTGTCACACCTAAGGACACTTAACATAGACAAAGTAAAAATATGAATATTTCTAAATGTACAGGCTAAATTTTGAAAAAGCAATCCTCAGCCTAGGAAGTGGAAATGCTGATGTCTGATGAGTTATGTATCCTGAAAAGGAACTGATGCATTTGAACACTTCACATTTCTGTGAGCTAAGTGGCAAAAGACAACTCATCAGCAAGCTGTCTTTTGTAAGAACACTTGTTCCATATTCTCCTTCTATGCATGCTAGTAATTTGCATTACTCTGGAGATGAAAGTAGACTTCACCATGCTCTGGACTTCCAAGCCACGCACTGCTGTACTAAGTGTCTGTATTCCAATCTTCTGATGTAATTAAGAATCTTCCTGTGAGGAGAGTCCTGCTCAAATTGCTTCTAGAATTTAATCAAACTTCTGTAGTCCTCCCTGATGTTTCCATGTCTCTGACAAGCTGCTTCCCTCCCTTTAAATCAAGTGTAAGTCCTTCTTTAAATCCTATCAAATAAAACAATTTATTGTTACCAAATGAGACTTTTATGCTGAGCAACACTGAGAAGTAAAGAAAGGTTGGTCTCAGAAGTCATGTATGTTGGAAGCTATGAATATCTTAGGCATCTTGAAAGGGTGAAACTAAACTGGATGGAAAGATTACCTTATGCATAGAGAAAATCTTTAACATAGGCAACAAATAACATAATTTTTCTCAGCAAGGACTGTTCACATTTGCCACTGTAACTGATTTTCAGCAGATCTTGTCTGGAGGCTCTGTTATATTGCTCATTTAGTTTGTACTGACTGATTTTTCATCCATACTATATAAAATTATAAGCATGCTGGAGATTAAAACAGTGATTGACACATCATTACATTAATTTGCTTATACTGGTGGCATAAAGAAAGTTCTCAGAGCCTCCAGGCATCTTTAGAAGTTTTATTAAATGCCTTTCATGATTCTTCAGGAATTATGTCAATCAATATCATACTAAGCAATGCTCTTGTAGAGTTCTAGAATCCCTATCATTCTTGCTCTTGTCATAGTAAGATTCAGTCATTTTACATAAAGATATTAATTTAGTCAGAGAGAAAAGGCCCAGGCCACTGACAACATTATACTGACTCTTGGGAGACAAAGCATTCATTGGAGAGCTGGAGGCTCAGCTGGGTTTTAAAAGGGTTTTAATCGTCAAAGTCTTTATCCACAATAAATTTTGGAAACAACTGAAATGAAAAGTCCTAGTGTCCTAGAAGGGGAAAACCAAAAGGTAAAAAGACTATTTCGAGCAGTACTAGTTCAGGCTGATAGCACTGACAGACAGCAAGACACTTCAAATGCTTCATTACAGCTGCAGCACTTCAGGGCTGTGGGACAGAGGGCTCTCAGGAATTGCAGAGACACTCTGGGGGGGCATTGCAAAGCTTTACTAAACGGCACCTTCAGGATTTCTCTGGTCTGTTGGGGCAGGAAGTGTATTCCTGATCCCTGTAGTCCATCCCAGAAGGAGACATGGCAGCACTTCAGGCCCCTGTTCGCCCAGATTTTTCTTCCATGAAAGGTCTGTGCTCATGAGCGAGGGCAGCTGTGTGCCCCACACAGTGGGGTGGGTGTGCAGAGCACCCTTTGGAGCATGTGCTTCTCATAGCAAAGGTTTAGTTTGAGTGTGCCCCTTCCAAAAAGCAGACATGTCGTTATTTCTTAGAGAGAATATGTCTCTTGATACAATAATTTCCCGTGAGGAGATTGAAAATTACTTTCCCCATAATTTCCAGCCTTTGCTCCTTAGTGTCTGTAAACTGCCTCCTGAGTAGCCTATGGAGAGTACAGAGCAACGATTACAAAATGGATTGTAATTAAATTAAAACAGAATGTGGTGTTTGTTTTTTCCAGGACATACAGCATGCAGAAAACAAATTTAATGTAAGAGAGATCTAGATATAGAGTGGTTTATCTCTGCACCTCTGACTTGGCAGTGGCTAATCCCAGGCTTCAGGCTGCTCTTGGTCAGCAATTTGCCATAACTACTAGCACAATGCACTTCTTCATGCAAGGACTATTTATTTGTCCTCTTCCCTGTCTTGGCAAAGCAGCCTCGTCAGAAGAGTCAGGTTAAAAGATAACATGTCCTGTCTGTGAGGAAGCTTTGTCTGTATAATTTTACCTTTCCTAAGCACTCGGGAGAATGCTATCGCATGCACATATGAAGGGACTTCTTATATTTGTATTTCTTGTGTCTGCTTGAAGAAAGGGGAAAAGCTTTTGCAACTCATCTGGTTACTGTTGTTTGGACTGAAGCAGATACAGCCTTAGACTTGTGCAGTAAAACAAGACAAATCCCATGATAATTAATACCTGCCTTATAGTATGGCCCTCGTTAACACTGATTCATTACACTTATGTTAATAGGAAATACTGCTCACAGTGCTGTGTATTTGAATAGCATATGTATCTTGCAATCACATCAAATGTATTCAAGCTGATCTTCATTTAAGGCCTAATTGTTGATACTATTTCCTATCTTGTTGTGAGCAGTGAACGTGTAGTTGAATCTATCTTTGAACTTATAAAAAGATAAGACAAGTTGGACTGGATTTCACCAGCCCCTTTCCACTAACCTCTGGCCTGAGGACAGGATCAGCTGTACTTTAAACATCTCTGACAGGGAGCAGTTCAATCCTTTCTTAAAGACCTACAGAAAGGGAGTTTAGTATAAGAATAAGAGAAGCACTAAAGATGCTAAAATTAAAATAACTGACATTTGTTATTTCCTATCTGACATCAAAGATTTCTACTTTGTCAGACTAAGAAATTAGATTGGTTTGATACAGTTTGTTCTAGAAAAAGTCACCTCATGGAAGATATTTGTTGTTCATCTTCCTAATAAATTTTAGCTACCTGCATATAAACAGCCTGTTTACTTCAGTACTTTTTCAGGAGCTGAAGCTAAGCGTACCTTTCAATAACTCTCAGATCCTGCTGTTTTCCTTCCAAAGAAAGGCATGCTATTATCTAGTGATGCAGTATGCTCTCTGTACTCTGTACTCTTTAAGTTCTCAAAGATAAGCACAAAAAGGCTGAGACTACACTGATTAGTTCTTTAAGCATCTCAGTATTTCACCAAGCCCAGCCAATGAGTAAGTGGTCCATTACCAGAGGGTGAGCTTTTAACTAATTCACTGGTTATCAGTGTCTGCTGTGCTGCAGCTAACCTTTTAACAGAGGTCAGATGCAAAAGGTTTTTTGAACATTTTACCATTCTCTGCGTTATCTGTCAAAAACCTACTGAATCTGATGAACGGCAGAATAATTCTTTGCTTGCTCTGCCTTTTATTGGTAGTATGCCTTAGAGATGTCTTGTTCCTACTCATGATATTCCTTGCAAGTTTTATCTTATTCTTCATAGTCTTTCTGATTTTGCTTCTACAGTTTCATCTTTATATTTTCTTAAACATCCAGAAATCTGCATTACTTCCCATTGTAGAATTCTCTTGGGTTTGAGATCAATGAAGAGTGCAGGATTTAACCACGTCAACCTATTTTCCCCTACTTCAGCTGGGAAGTCAGCATGCATGACTCCTTGCTGTTCACTGGAGGAACTGCCAGTTCTTTTTCCCCCCTGCACCATTTCCCAGAAAATCTGGAAATTCACTGAAGGTTTGGTTTGGGGAGATGCAATAAAGTAAATTAATACTTCAGGGCTGCCAAAGGAAGGAAAGACCATCTCTTTCCTCTGGCTATACACTCTTCTTACGGATCTCGTGCCAGCTCTGGCAGCTGTTCAACCCTGGAGTAGTGAGTAAGCCAGCAGGAAATTGGGTTAGTTTTCTGTGGTTTTTCTGAGTTGAACTGACACATGAAGGAATCTGAATGGGTAGATTGAGTAGCCAGGGCTGGAGTGAAGGGAGTATGGGAAGGAGAGGACTCAAGAGGACAACATATATTGGGAGGTGAGAAATGTAAGAAGGCAGCAATTATACCATTGAACAATGGTATGAGTTGACTTAAGTCATCTTTGCAATGTTCCTAGTCTTCTTCCTAAGAGTGGCAAAGTGCAGGTTAGGCAGAAGGGAACTAATTTAACTTTTTTAATTAGTCAGGTTTTATAAGTAAACATAGCAGTGTGGGTAATCTGCAGCTCTTTCCTATTTTTACCTTATCTGACTAACTGAAAGCAGTTCTATAATTTTTCATTTATTTATATGCAATTACTCTTCTGTGAACCTCAATTCTAACATCTAAAATTGTTGTCTGCTCTTCTACAGTGTTCATCAATACATGTTCATCTATAAGGCCATTGTTGCATCCTCTGTGTTCCTCAATAATAGCAAGTATTACTGATAACTGCTGAGAGGAAACAATCATGAAAAAATAAGATAATTTTTCTAGTTGTTCCACCTGAAGAAAATTAATTACTTGTATTCATTCCAGGGCAATGGAAGTGACACTGTACAACACTACGTCTTCCTTTGTATCACAAAAAAAATTGCAGAATGGAAAAGCTTAAGTATTAGTAAAGATTCCCTCAAATGAGTTTGTACTAAAAGACAATCCTGATTGGGCTATATGAAAAAAAAAAGTCAACAAAATTAATCTCTTTTAATGTCTATCATGTTTCTAATAGAATTTATGAATACTGAATCTATTGAACACTGTGAACTAATTCAGCACACCACAAAAACCAAAGACAAATATGTTCACTCAAAGGTAACCATATCACTGAAAGACGAACAGACCCAGGAAAGAAAATATGATTCTTTCTTACCCAGAAGATGATGAATAATATAAAGATGAAATATTATTTGCTATCTGGGACAACCCTTATTATCTCAGAAAAGTTTCTGATAAAAGCAGTTCTCAGACTGTCCTCTGGTGTATGTCACGTTAGATGTATTGTGTCAATTGGAAATGTGACTCATTTCTGGTGTCACTGTCCTAAATTTTTTTAAGGTCTCTGTTTATCTCAGCCTTGTAAGTACACTTTTGAGTACAAACATACTTGGCTATATCTTACATATAACTGATATAAAGGGGATTCTGTTTGTATGTGAAAAGCAGAGAGATAAAAACATCCTTTTTATTACTCATGTATGGAATTTAGCCCTCCTCTACGATCAGGAATGAAATAAAAAAAAAAAAAAAGCAACACCTCTAAGCCCCAAACAGCTATCTCAGACTAACTCTGTGTATAAAATTAACAACAACATCTGCTAATTAGGGATTCTGTCAAGAATTACATCACTGTGCTGGCTAATGTATTAATACATGAATGGAGCAAAGACAATAAAATATCCTGTTAAGCAGTGTTAGAATTACTAAAAACTAGTTTACTTGTGTAGAACAGTATCATAAGCCTATAGTTTGTCAAATAATTTTAAAAAGGGCTCTGAGTTTTCTTAAATGTTCAACTGTTCATCAAAGCGTTGAACATTGTTCTGTAAATAAAACCCAAAGAAGAAAAACAATAGGGGAAAAAAAACCCAAACTGTATCACAGACACCTGCAAGCGAGTCAAAAAAGCCTTTTCCTATAGCCACCAGAGATCCATGTCTGGGATCTTGTTCTGTGATGAGACTTAAAGCAATATTAATTGATTGTAAATGGTCCTTGGCCTGACTTGCTGGAGCCAAACTGGTCTAAACACTGCAGCAGTTCCTTTGTAATACTAAGTCTGTAATATACAAGCAAAGAATATTTGAAATTAGCAATAAATCCCTCCAATCTGACCTGCCTTCACACAAAAGGAACTCATCCATAACTATGTTTGTGTATTCTGCACATTATGACATACTATCAGTATAATCTAATTAACATTATCTCAAATTTCATAGGATTATTGTTTAAAATTAAAAAAAAAAATTAACCTTAGACAAGCAGACAACCTATTAACAAAAACATCAGAGGACTTTGTAACAAAACATGGTAAGATCAGCCCTGGAATTATGTTTATAGTCTATTTACAGGGACTTGCAATATACAAATTTCACAAAGGACTTTTTTGGGCCTCCTGTTACAAGCATCTTTTGTTCTTCTGTTCTTCTGTTTCTTTATCAGTGTTGTACTGTCATGACAGCCATGTGTTTGAAGTGCAGCTAGTCATTCAAACAAAATTTGCACAAGTGGGTGCAAGAGATTCTCATCTGCTCAATCTGAGGTGGCATATAAAAGAAAATCATTTGATGCAAACTTTTACTAGTGATCCTAATCATATTTTGCATAGAAATTTAGACAATGATATGGTTTTATTTTTGTTTTGATGGCAAGAAAGTCTAGAGATAATAAAAATACCAAGTGCAGCCAAAGCTTTTCCATTTAGAGAGTTTTGTAACAGGGAAAACAGCCAGCAGGATGAAGCACCATAGCCCCAACAATTTCAGCTTGTTGACAGAAACATCAAAGAATGATTAAAATACAGTGAGAACTGCTATCTAGGGAAAAAAAGAAATACAATATGTTACTGTTACATATACATCCCTAGCCCATCAATTAAATAATAAGGAAAATAAGGAACATATTTTTTCCTTTAGTATTTTTTAGACTTTCTCTTATGAATGTGATGTTTTTGTATACATTTTTAACTCTGTCTGGCTCAAAAGAGAATACCTGGAAGAATTAATCATTCACCAATGAATGAAAAATTGTGTTGTATTATTTAAAGAAACATGGGGTTTTTTCTCTCTTTGTGTGTTAACTCTTCTCTATACATTTTAGTAATTTTCTGATCACTGCAACAAATCTTTCTTGCTAAGATCTTTTCAAACACAAGGGAGTTTGTAAAACTCAGCAGCCTCATTTGGGGGCAAATTCTTCTTTTATTTGTCCCAAAGACCCAGCAAAAATACTTTAGACCTCTAAAATCTTAACTTAAAAATGATGCTTCATATGGTATTGTCAGCAGCAATCATCCATTAAGAAAATTTGTCTTCAAGCCATGGCCAGTCAAAACAATATTCCAAAGCTCAGCAAAAATTTACTATCATAGGGCTGAGACATCTGTATAGAAGAGGTTGCTGATATTTGGTTTTGAACTAAAAAACCCCCCACAGTTTTATATAGTCATCTCTTCATTTATACTATCAAATTAAATTCAGCTCTTCCTAAAAGGACCTCTGCAGTCAGACTGTCAGAGCAGCAGCAGCAGATGATGTGATACTTGCACTAACTTGTTTATGTAGGGGCTGCAGCCCTTCAGTTCCAGAAGTTCACACCCACACTCAGTGCATTAGGCAACTTCCTATCCTAATGAAATCTGGGCTTAAATTATTTTTCAAATGCACAGAAAGGAGCTGGAGTGTCAGAAAAGTAGGGCTAGCTGATTGTTATCTTTCATCCTGAAAATACATGGGTTTTGTACCTCAGGCAGGATACTGCTAAAGAAGTTTGTTGGGCACAAACACTGCAGAAAGGCTAGCTGTTTTGCCATAGAACATCACAACAGTTAGCATAACAAGGAAGTCATGAAGTAACAGAAGCTGTTTTGAAGACATGTAAATGGTCCCAATTATTCCAATTCAGCATGTTGTTAAAGATGCTGCATATTGTATGCGGTGGGACAACACCAGTTTTTTCAGGTTAGGGTCACTTAGCAATTTTTGTGCTATTTATTTGCAAAAATATTTGTCACTTACTGATCTGTCTCATAGGTGACTTGAATGTTGGCATGAGGTTGCCTGCATGTAATCTGACTTTATATATTGATCATAAATTAATCACAAATAATATATTGTTCTTTATAGTTTATACTATTATAAACTAAAACTAATGTAATGTGGCTCCTAGCAAAGAGAGATCGATCCGAGAATTCTGAAGGCGGAAATCAAAACAAAGAGGAGGTGGTTTGCTCACATCCGAAGATCTGCTGAAGTGTGTCATGACAGCACACTGCTTGTGCCACAATGGGAGTGAGCTGCTTGTCCTTGATCTTGAAGATTGATGCTTTTATGTCTTGAAATATGTGAGGCCTAGCCTCATTTGTCATCTGGTATCCAGAGGCAGGATCTGGGATAGGAAGACTCTGCAGAGGGATCTGGGCAGGCTGGATCATGGGCCGAGGGTGTGAGGTTCAACAAGGTCCAGTGCCAGGTCCTGCCCCTGGGTCACAGCAACCCCAGGCCGGGGCAGAGTGGCTGCAAAGCTGCCCAGTGGAAAAGGACTTGGGGGTGCTGGTGACAGCAGCTGAAAAGAGCCAACTGTTCCCAGATGACCAAGAAAGACAATGGCATCCTGTCCTGGATCAGCAATGGTGTGGCCAGTGATGCCACCGTGATTTTTTGCCTTTTCTTTTTATATGCCTTTTACATATTCTCAGTATTCTTAACATACATACTTACAGTTCTTTAAGCCTAATATTTTAACATAGTCCTGGTATTCTGCTAAGCCAGAAGACCAAACATCCTAAAAGCCTCACAGCTGAGGTCTTACGCTATCTTGAGAAACCAAGACCCTCTCTCTAAAACATATTTTGTAAACTAGACTCAAGCCCCATCTGAGAAGAAGTACTTTAGGATAGAGAGATGTCTCACCATTCATTTAAGTGCATCACTAGAGAATCTTTGTCAGATACACTAATTTACAAAGTCTATAAAATTGTATACGTGATAGACCAAGTGTGTACATTTCAGCATATTCCACCTTGACAAACTAATACCCCATGAAAAATTCTTATTAAATACTGAGGTAAAAATCCTTTTATCCCTTAACTGTGTCTGGCTCCTACTTCTAAGACCAGAGAAAAAGGCATCACCAGCAGGACCAGGGCAGTGCTCATCTGCCTGGGTTGAGCACTGGTGAGGTCACACTTCGAATGCTGTGTTCAGTTCTGTGTCCCTCATTCCAAGAAGGACATTGAGGTGCTGGAGTGAGTCCAGGGAAGGGCAGCAGAGAGGGAAAGGGTCTGGAGCATGAGTCCTGTGAGGAGCAGCTGAGGGAGCTGGGGGTGTTTAGCCTGGAGAAAAGGAGGCTCAGAGGAGACTTTATGGCTCTTGGCAACTGCCTGAAGGGAGAGTGTAGCCAGGTGGGGATTGGCCTCTTCTCATAGGCAACCAGTGACAGGACAATAGGAAATGGCCTGAAGTTGTTCCAGGTGAGATTCAGGTTGGACATGAGAAGAAATTTCTTCATAGAAAGGTTTGTCAAGCCCTGGATTCCCCAGGCAGGTGGTGAATTCATTAACCTCTGCAGGTATTTAAGGAAAGGCTGGACATGGCACTTAGTCCTATGGCTTAGTTGACAAGGCGGTGACTGGTCAAGGGTTGGACTCAATGACACTGGAGCTCTTTTCCAACCTAAATGATTTTGCTATTATGTGATCTCTCAGCACAGACAAACCAGCAGGGCCTTCTCTTCCAAACAGCAGCGTACATCTTCCTGAATTTTCTGGGATGTTGGGAAAAATAATCACTGCAGCAGAACCACAAGTGTAAGTATCAGGCTCTGCAAGATGGTAGGGTGGTTTACCAGCAGTTTAGCTATACCTCAGGATGTATTTGCTTGCATATCAAGATATATTCTGTTGTATCTCAAAAGAATGTAGTAGAATTGAGTGCAAATATAACAGTGAGCACCAATATGGTGCAAAAATGCAATCCAAAGCCTGCATATGGCCCTCAACTTATGAATAACCCCAGAGACATGAGAAAAACTGGTAAGCTGGTGTGTTTTGTCCCCTGTCCTCTGAAGATCCTCGGCCTGACATCTGGGTACAAGCCAACAAGTGCCTGGCTGGTGGTGGGGTGGGTGGAACACTCCAGCCTGGGCACCTGACAGAAGGGTTTACACAAAAACCCTTGTCCCTCCTGTACAGTCATGCATAAGTTAAAGACCTCACTTGGGGCACATTCTAAGGTTTGGCAGAACAAAAGAGCAGCCTCCAAGCCCACACTAGACATCAGAACCAGGGTGTTTAAATGGATGTTTTCACACAAGTTTATGGTAGTCTCAAATCACAGAAGAGACCAATTCACTGCTACTAGAGGCATGTCCTCTCCATTACTGAGCACAGAAATGCCTGAAAGGAATAGGCAAGGATATTTTACTGTGCTCCATTTGACCATTGCAATGCTATTACCTTGATAATTACTTCAGTAAATGTAAAAACAGCATTTACCTTGCAAGTTCTTTTCCTGTTGTAATTATATTCCTGCCTACCATTTTCAGATGAGAAAGAAAGGAAATAAGTACTGCAGATGTAATTAATCTTAAAACCTGAAAATCCATAAGAGAAAGAAATATCATTCACAAAGAATTGTTGAAGTACTGTCCTCAAGCCAGTGAAGACACTGAGAGCTTCAAAAGGACAGTCAAAGAAAGCTCACATTAGCAAAGCTAAAAATGATTGTCCAGGCTAAGGTTGAAGGAGACAAAAAGACAGAACTGTTGCCATCTTCTTTTAAAACAAAGTGGTATTGCTGAAAATGAAAATGATCCAAGGACAGATAACAATTTTATTAATGTAAATTCATCAAATATGGAAAAGAAAGATGACAGAAAGTTGCCAGAACCTATGGGATAAATGGAAATGTTCCGTTTCATTACAGTCCATGTACAATTGATCCAAGTACTAAATTTAATTGAAAATAATAATTGTGAAATATGGTGTAATATACCAGGTCAGCTCTAACACAATGGTAGTTCTAAGTAGTAGTCCTTCAAATCTGAGGAACTGAGCACACAATAGAAAGCAACCTTTCTGTGACAGCAGCACAATCAAAGAACATGGTGTTTTATAAACAGGAATGTCCCCTTGGTTCTGCTCTGGTCCATAACACTGCCTGCTGGCTTAGATCAGGACCTCCTGTAGTCAGTGTAGCCATCTCCTGTACAGCTGGAAGGTAAAAAGACCAGTTTTAAATGCACCTTCCAATTCAGGTACAACAGATTGAACCTCATCCTGCTGCCAGCCACCAAACAAGAACACAAAGAAAACACTTCTACACCAACATTTATATACCAAAGGAAAACAAGTGATGAGCTGTGGAGATCTAAGTCAGGATAAGACTGATACAATCATCACAGTCCTTTGGTTGTTATAAATGCATCCTACAAAGCCTAGGAAAGGGAAGCCTGGGTAAATAAGATGTTCAGCCTGCCTGGAATTGTCTATCACTCCTGACAGAAATGCAGCTGAGGGTCAGAGCATATTAATTAATTTGCCTCTGGAGTGTCTTTCAACAGCAATGCTGATAGTGCCATTTGTGATGATGTTTCTTGTGGGGAAGTTACAAATTAACATTAAAAAGACTGAAATTTTCTCTTCAGTTTTATTGAGTACCCAGAAGTTTGGGTGACTGTTGGGGCTCAGTAGACCACAAAATTGTGTTTGGAATATCATGACAATGGACTTTAAACAGTAAATAAAAAATACTGAAATTTGGATTTTTTGAATAGTCTAATTGAAAACACCAGAAGGAACCTTCTGGTGATGTATCAACATTTCCACAGTCGGTGACAATCAGATTTAGCAATTCTAGTAAAAAATTACTATAAGAATTTTTTTTTTTTTTTTGCATATCTACAAAGTAGGTGCAGAAGTCAATACAAAAGAATAATGAAAAGGGAATGCTTATGTAATTTTAAAACACCATGTTTAATCTATTGGTTTGGTTTGGTTTCTTTGCTTTATTTTTTCTGATTTGAATGCCAAAAGGATATACCACTGTGGTCTGGAGTGTTCTTTTTGACTGTCTTTCACTGAAGGGGGCATGAGGATGGAGAGGAGCTCTGGCAGGAATTTTTCCCTGTTAGCAAGCAATGGTAGCTAAGTTTGGAAATGTGATGGTTGTTTTAAAAGCTACCCAAATAAAAAAGAAAACACAGAATAGTGGTAAGCAAATAAAATAAACAAATATAAAAGAAAATCATTATTTTTTTTACATTAGAAGACATCATAATGGAAAATATTTATAGCAAAACATTAGTAGATGAAGACATCTGAGAAGCAAACATGTCACACTGTGTATTAGCAAGATATATAGAGTCAGTCTATGAAAAAAGGGAACAATTTATCAGGTTGGTTGTACAGTGAATAATAACATATTTGTAATAAAGTTGGAATTACAGATTAGAAGTGTTCATAAAATTTCTTCATGGCAGAAAATGGTTGTAATAATTCTGACTCAATTTGCACTAAAAAAAATAAAGACATTCAGGCAAGATGTGGGAAGAGAGAAGGATCCAAGGGCACTTTCCTTCAAGCATGAGAAGCCCAATGCAAGGGCAATCACTTTGCTTGTTTGTACACGTGTTTGGTATGCCAAGAGAAACCAAAGACATCTAAAGTACTCAGGGCTCTGCTCACCGACATCACTGAATCTAGATTAAGCTATTCAGACCCTTGGAAAAGATCTTTGCAGACTGCGGTGAGACAAGGTGAGACAAGGAAGGAAGACACCTTTAGAATCTCCCAACACAGAAATCAAGATGTATGTTGTATGAACAAGACACAGAGGCTCAAATGCACCTAAAAGATTCTTATCAGCTAACTCCTCAGCTGATATACAGAAATAGGGATAAAGCTTCACTATCACAAAATGTGGTCTCATTAAAATTTTATTTTACAAAGTGGTTCTTTCCTTTCTTCCTCAAAAAGACTTAATTCTAGTTATCTTCACATTTTAGTCCCTGCAAATGTTTTTTTCATTGTGTTTTTAAAGTTTAGAACAAGATCTGTCAAAACCACCAAGAGTTTTCAACTGCAGAAAATCCACGATGTATTTTATTAATTTTTACAGATTTATACTGGAATTCTTTAAAAGTTCACCTGTGTATCTAAATGGGCATAAACTATGCATGTCATTGACACTTGACTGCATTTGGATGTGGACAATTAAGACTGGAGAAAAGAGCTATGTTCTGCTTCAGCTCCAGTCCCTCCACTGTTCCTGGTGGGAGCTGGGTCTGCTCAGGTTGACAGCATTGAGTTAATCTCCATCTCTATATCATGAAGGAAAGGGAAGAAAGTTAGTCTGACAGTCTGTTCCTGTTCTTCTAGGAGTCAAACTGACACAAGTTTTTTAAAGGCAAGAAATTATGTTGAATTCTTTGTCCTGTTCTGGCTTTGTATGGATCGGCTCTCACTTTCCCAAAGCAGTGGTTTGCAAAACTCAAAATACAAGTATTGGTCACCAGACTCTTCCAGCACTTTAATTATTTTTCCTCAATTCAGCATATCTGTACTGACCTCACTGATGGATCCTCCTATTGCTTCTCTAAAATTTATCCAATTCTTCATACTTTCCCCCATGCTAAAGGTCCGGATTTTGTTGAGTTTCTTTAATGGAGAGGACAAAGCTAAACCAAGTCCTAACATAGACCCAGCTGCATGATCGTGGGAGTGCAGCCCTCCTTCCTGATGCGCCAAGGCATTCCCTGCTTACCATCATACTCCTTTTTTTTTTTTTTTTTAAGTGGGCCTACAGTAATATTCAGTGACTCTGATAGACGATGTGTCTTCTTCACTTGAATTAAGTCTTTGGGGAGATAAATTTGTACTGCTAGCATACACAGTGCCTGAAGCTGAGGAAGACACACATGCCAGTCATCTGCTTGGCTACATTCCCTCACAGGGAGAGAGCCTTTTCTGCTCTGGAAACTTACCAAGACTGTTTAGTGTCTATTAATTTTTTATTGCACAGTATCTCTGTGCTTTACTGTACAGAAAGAGTCATATTCCTTTCTTGTCCTTCAGCTGCCTCCATCTGTCCTGGAAATTTTGCCAACACAGGACAATAGTCAGTGGGACTAAAGTGAGTATTGAAGTTAAAGTGCTTAAAACAGCTGGAGAAATCTGCATGCTTGAGCATTCACAGCCAGTAGCCCTGAGGGATCCTGGCAGGTGGAAAAGGGCCAGGAGAGCCTCCTGGAGAATCTTGCACTACAGCTATACTCACATCTATTTATTTTAATTAAGTAAAACATTCTATATTTTTGTAGTCTGCATAATGGCATTCTGGCATTCTTCTGAAGCACTAACATGATTTAGACTCAATATGAGACTGAATAAATCAGTGGCAGACTATGGTGCAGAAATGACTGCACCTAGTGAATGCCTGTGTAAATCCTGGGATGATTTGAGACAATTTTGAGATTTTTTGGTGCAATTGTTCTTATTAATCACTAGTTAAATTTGACTGAACTTGATGAAATCAGGGCAAGGATGTTTTGATCCAGTCATCCAGTGAGTTCTGTGTGCCCCTTTCCCCCCTCCTTATTGCAACATCTCTGTGCTATGACTGGAGCAGAATAATCAGTATGTGCCCAATTTTTCACTAAAGAGAGTGTTATGATATCTTTTATGTAGTATATGTCAGAAAACCATGTTCCCTTCAGGCGCTGTCTGTCAGATGCTGGACTCAAACTGTGTCAAATTGCCACTGAATATTGAAGTGTCTAATTGTGAAAAATAAAATCGGTCATTTCCCACTTACCAAGTAAGTATACAGTCTTCTCTGGTTCTACTATGTCTTAGAGGAACCAAAGCTCTATACTAGAAAATTAGTTTTACTGTATATTTCCTTTCTACAAGCATTGGCAGGCCATGGTTTGAAGTCAACAATGCTGGTGAAGCCTTAGCTTTTACAAAAACAATTCAGCATTGAAGTAAGAAAAACTCAAGTATTTCGCTCAGACTAATTGGTATATACCCCACAAAAAACAAGAGAAGAAGTTTCAGTGTTCTCATAACATGTTATAGAAGATTGGAAATCCATTTCTGTTAGTCTAATAAATGATCCGCTTGAAAAAAAAGCATGCATTGGAATGATTTGTCATTAATCTGCCTTTATATTCAGATGTAACCTACCTGAAGCAATCTGAAAGCTTGCTTTACTGAGCCCTGGAAGCCCTTCATTTTACTTCTTTAACAACTGCGTACCACTTATCAGCAGCATACTCCCATAAACTTAGCCTCCAAGCCTGGGATGTGAATCCTTTGGAACCATCCTAGCTCTTCCTCCCTCCCTCCTTCCATTCACTGACTATGGGTCCACAAGCGATTTTTTTTCAACAGGTTCCAAATTTGCCACAAACACCAAATCAGATGCAAAAACTTTCGTCACTGAAAGATCAAATCTGACCTGTGTGACTTGTGTAGTTTCATAACTGTCCTGGGTTGCAGTGTATTCTATTACCATCTACATGAACTGTTGACACCAGGTGGGTGGTGTTGCTTGCCTCCTCCCTCCGGACTATCTTTTGCTAATGAGTTTTACCACATGACTCATAGATAACCCATTCCAGACAATATTCTGTTAATGGCCTTACCACATGACTGACAAAATTACATCAACCCATTGTGAGATGCCCCGCCCAGAGGGAGGAGACAGGCATTCCATCCTGGATATAAACTGAGATTGCAAACACCACAAGCAGCCCTGTCTACTGGCTTCCCAGAGGACAAGAGCTACCACTGGACTTTCAGCTGGAGACCAGACTGCTGAATCACCACTTCAACTGAGCTACTACGTTTGGACTGCTACCACCACCCCAACAGGGTGTCAGGTTGTATCTGACTTTGTCAGTGCTTTTCCTTGTATTATTTCACTTATTTTTAATTTTTCCTATTGAATTTTTTTCTGATTTACGATCTCCCATTGGTTTGTTTTCAAACCAATACAATAACTGAGATTGCACATGACAAACTTTCTGAGCTCTTCAATAAGAAGCTCTGAAACGCTTTGTGGTTTTGTGGTGAGAGCTGTGAGCTTGGCCCCAGCAGGGGAGGCCATCCCCTGCACAGGCAGGCACTGGCAGGACTGACACCAGTCCTGCCCCTCAGCTGGGCACCACTGCCCAGAGCATCACGCAGGGCAGCCATGGCAGGATGCAGTAAGTTCATTCTGCAACCCCAAGACAAGCAAGAAGAGGATTACCAAGACAAGACAGTCACAGGCCACAAAACTCCTTTACTAGGCTGGGCCACAAGCGTGGTTGTCATAGCTGGCAGCTTACAGTCAGCTGTGTAAGCTGGGCTGTGAGAGCTTTGCTACCAAAAAAGGGTAGACTTGCCGCACTTTTACACATTCCCTGCCTCCCTTGTGCTGGCCTTAGCAAACTTACAGTCTTGTGTTCAGACAGATCGGGAAATTATTTTTATTTTTATTAGTCCTCTTAACTCATGCAAGGAAAACAGAACAGGGAAAAACTGGTGCTATAAAAACACTGGAAAATTATGAATGGATAAATAAATATGTAATTTGCTCTATAAAATGTAAGAAATTGGTATGTAAATCCTTTGGAAAATACTTCTTCTTGGAATATACTTAAGCCACATCTCTGTTATAGAACTATTTTATAGCCACAGCCCTGTTGGCAGGGTAAACAGGAAATTTCAAGTCAATAAAAATGGACAAGGGCTTAAAACTACAACTCATTTACAAATGTCTAAATTTAGACATTCAAACCTATGTTTACAAACCCAGCTAAGGATAATCTCATTATCAAAACTATTGCTTAGCTTCCTGTCCTGCCACTGCAAGAAAGCGTAACATTGCAATTTTCAACTAGTCAGTAGTCAAAATTAATTTGATATGGTAACTGTATCTGACTGCCTAATTATAGGTAAAGAGCTCAAGGATCTTCAAGAAGTCATTTATCTCATTTCTGGCAAATGTTATCCTAAACTTCTTGAAAAGGCCTCCAATATTATGTATATAAAAGAATATTCCACAATATTCAAGACAGCTGATCAACCTAGCCCAAATTCCATGGCTTCCCCATTTCATGATGGAATTGTGTGTGCTCTAAGAGAGGAGTGCTTCATAAATCAATGGCCCAACCGTGTAAACCCTGACTAAAAGCCTGCAAGGCTCTCAGCTGGCAAATTCCTCTGACATCAGATAGACTTTCTGGCAGACAGCTACTGCTCTTTCACACCACTGTATTTCTCCACTGTATTTCTCAAAGCTATGTATTATTATGCTTTTAAAAATAATGACCATTCTCTCAATAATCAATGTATACTTCACTTTATGTACTTAAAGAAAGAGCAGTAGAGTCAAAATAGAGCTTTCTCAAATTTCATTAGAGTTTTCTCTTTGAAAACTTCTTTCCATCTTTTTCTACTAGATAATTAAAATGTAATACCTTTTTGTCTCTTCTTCTATGTTTTTGACATAAGTTTGTGGGCAAAAGTAGCTGTAAACACACTGAAGAGTATGAACTATAGAACCCCCAATTTAATAGATCAAAAAGTACTCTCTTTCATTATACCTGTGAACAGAACTGATTAAAGGCTATCAGAAACATGGAAAAACAGGAAAGGAAAGATATTGGTACCTGTAATCTGAGGAGGTTGCCTTTGTGCCATTGGGATCTAAGGCAAATTTAGATATCAGTGAATTTCTTCCATAAGCTTGTATCGTGCTTCTTCCCCTGTAGTGGGTTGACCCTGGCTGGGTGCCAGGCACCCACCAAAGCCTCCCTCACTGCCCTCACAGACAGGAAGAGAAAATACGACAATGGGTGTCTGGGTTGAAATAAGACGGGGAGAGATCACTCACCAAATACTGTCAGGGGCAAAACAGACTCGAATTAGAGGTATTAATTGAATTTTATTACTAGCAAAATCAGAGCACGATACTGAGCAGTAAAGTGAGACCTTAAAACACCTTCCTCCCACCCCTCCGTCCTTCCCAGCTCTGGTGCTTCCTCCCCAGCAGCACAGGGAGACAGGGAGTGGGGTTATGGTCAGTTCATCACATGTTGTTCCTGCTGGTGCTCAGGGAGAGGAGTCCTTCCCCTGCCTCAGCGTGGGGTCTCCCCAGTGGGAGACAGCTCTCCATGGACTTCTCCAGTGTGAATCCATCCCACGGGCTACAGTTCTGCATGAACTGCTCCAGTGTGTGTCTCTTTCCACAAGGTGCCATCCTTCAGGCACAGCCTGCCCCAGTGTGGGTCCCCCACAGGGCCACAAGTCCTACCAGGATCCTGCTCCAGCATGGGCTCCTCTCTCTGTGGCTCTGCACGTCCCTGCCAGGATCCTGCTCCAGCATGGGCTCCTCTCTCTGTGGCTCTGCACGTCCCTGCCAGGACCCTGCTCCAGCACGGGCCTCCCACGGGGTCACAGCCTCCCCCCAGGCACCCAACTGCTCCAGCGTGGGTCTGCTCCATGGGCTGCAGGTGGATCTCTGCATCCCTGTGGATCTCCATGGGCCCAGGGGCAGAGCTGCCTCACCATGGGCTGCACCACAGGCTGCAGGGGACCCTCAGCTCTGGTGCCTGGAGCTCCTCCTGGTCCTCTTCCTCCACCAATCTTGGTGTCTGCAGGGCTGTTCCTCTCACCTATTGTCACTCTACTGTTCTCTGGCCACAGTTATACATGGACAATAATTTCTTTTTCTTCTAAAATCTGTTACCACAGAGCTGTTACCACCATTTCTGATGGGACCAGCCTTGACCAGAGACATGTCCATCCAGGACAGAGAGAGACTGGCTGAGACTGGATCTGTGGGACATGGAGGAAGCTTCTGGCAGCTTCTCATAGAAGCCACTCCTGTAGCAGCCTCACTACCAAAACCTGGCCATACAAAGCCAATGCATTCCCTTAAAAAGGGTATTTTTATCTGTCTGGTATGTTCCTTTGCAGCATTAAAATTAAGTAAACATTAAAGGGAATTTCACTTCTGCAGGAAACATTAATTGGTTGGAAGGAGCAAAATTCCTAATAATGTTACTACAAGCAATTCCGAAAAATGCCTTATTGGAAACAAAGAAATGATCCTATAAAAATGTTTCATGATAATAAGACTGTGTTTCTTGAAAAATATCAATTATATTCTTTTTTAAAACACAAGATTGAAATGACAATGTTATAAAGGTACAAAAGATGTTAGAAGAAAATCACTCTGAGATACCTGATTTCAATTCAAAGTGGTTCAAAATCAAGTCTTCTTTAGAAAAAGACTGAATTAGCTAACACATCATCAAAGAGCTCTTCTTTGAAATGTAATTAAATTTTGGCTTTACATTTTGGAATGCACTAAATATTAAAAACATACTTTACTAATAAAGCTGTTACAATGCAGCAAATTCACAACCATGCTCAAAAAATTATATTCATGAATCATATTATCAAGTAAAGGAAAGCCTGAAAACCACATAAACATCAGGTTTTCGAAGAGATATAAGCCACTTTTCTATTCTATGGGCTGCATCAAAGCAAAATTTTCCTGCCATTTTCACCATTAAATAGTTCATATAGTTAGTGGGTCCAGTAGTATGACATAAAAACAGACAATTACTGGAAAACTAATTTTGGTTCCAATAAGATACTGGTGTTTTTTTAATTTAATTTTTCACATAGAAAGTTTTGTTAATCACAACACACATAAATATTTTAAGAACTGAAAGTCCTCCATTCCTTAACAATTCTAGATCAACTGCTGTGGAAATCCATGAAAAGTGTTAGTACTTTGCCTTCCTAATTATCACTGTAGGGATAAGTTTGTAATCTCTTGGGATCCAGACACAGAAGCTTATTAAATAAGCTTTCTTGCTGAAGATGTTTATAAATGCCACACTTCCCTGTTTGTCAACAGTGGTAGGTATTGCAACACTTAATAAACTGGGGAAGGATATGTCAGCTTGATGTTTAGAAAAGGATTAACATGTATCTAAAGTGAGCTATCATTTGAAGTCTTGTCAAAACAAACAAAAGAACTCTTATACTTTGAAGTGTCAGCAAAAAGATGCCATCACACATAAAGAAAAATTGTTTGGCAAGGAAACTAAATATCTTAATTCACTAAAATCACGAATAGTTATTAACACACTTTAAAATATGTCTATTAAGAAGCCCAGCCGAATCAGTGCAATGATTTACATGCTTGAGGTTAAGCAAGGAACAATAAAGAGAGGTCTTTTCCATCTGTGTTATCTTTGTATGACCTGGTGATTGAATGGATGACATAGTGACTGAGTTGTTTCAGGGAAATGGAGCATGTTACACTTACATTCAATAAGCATAGAACTAATTCATCTGGCCAGCCAACACGCCTCACTAAAATAAGGATCAGTTACACCACAACTGTCCATGCCAGTCCTTGTCAAAAGGCATCAGTGGCAGGCGTGTGGCCTCACCCGAGGTCCCTTAAACCTGTGTTCTCCTCTGTCCTGCCACACCAAACACTGGCACCAGCCCTGTGCTGACCATCATGCAAGACGTCAGTGTGAAGAGACTAAAACCTTTCTTTCCAGACAGAAAATGGAGGAGTGGAATTCAGAAGCTCATGCACTGATGTCACACTTGCATTCAAGGGAAGCTTGAGATGAAACATTAGGAAGAAGCAGACTTACTGGAGGAATGCACACACAGTCATTCCAGCACTGTGTGCTCCTTTCCCTGACCAAAAAACCCAGCTGTGCTCACTGGCAAAGGCAGGTGGGCACCTCTGGGCTTCCTCCAGGCTCCAACAGGGGCATACACACAAGGCACTTTGAGGGAAGATCCTTAATTTTGTCCTTTTTTATCTCTTGAATTTGGTGTGAAGCAAAAATACTGAATCTCTATCAACTTGTTTCTAAGCTGTCAATAAACAGACATTTCTTAAAAACTGTGCATATGTGAGTTTTTGCAAGGTCTAATGGAAGGTATCTGGATCCATTGCAAAACAGATTTCTGGGACATTTCTGAGCTGCAGGCTACCAATACAAGGCTGTAGTCTACAAGTGGAAGTCTAACAACTTTAACAAACAGCTTTTATTCTTTCTGTACCAAGCCTGACATATATAATTGGAAAAGCTAATTGAAGTCACCTGACCTCCAGAAAGCTAGTGTTGCTGTGGCATTAGAAAGAATTTTGTCATGGGGATATTTAAATTTTTCTAAGTTTTGCGTCTTCACAGATACACAGAGGAGCAGCACAAACATAGCCCTATTAATATTCCACCTATTTCTTTCTAAATAACAACACCTCAGTGAAATCAGAAAGCCCTCCAATGCTTGTAGTGCTTTGTTTATTCAGAGTCTTAAATTGTCTCAGCACTTACAGTATAATTGAGAAAGAAATAAAGAGTCAATGTGTAATAGGACTTTTTAAAATGAAAACTCTGGAATGTCAACTACACAAACCCCAGTTTGCAATACTTTTTCGTATCATTGTGTACATTAATTTGTTATCACAGATACCTCCTGTACCAAGCTTTATCAGAAGAGAAGGAAAGACTGCAGGAGATAGCTAATTTAAACCAAAGTTAGTGTAGAAGTTAACATGAATTCAAAAGTCACCAATTGGCCTTTAAAACCACCTTAAGCATAATCATGAATCTTAAGTTATGAAATTTTATTTCTCTCTTCATTGGAAAATATTGTAAGATAATGTCACATACATAATACCCGTGAAATTCTCTACACTGACTTTCATGTGCTACACTATATTTTAGATCAAATTCAAGTATCAGCATAATCCCTAATTCCTCTTAGCCACATTAAAAGAAACCCAACAGTTTTAGTTATTTCTTACCATACGAATGAAAGAAATTTTAGAGAAAAGGGTTTGAATAAAATCCCTATTACAACATCCAAGTTGCAAAATGCAGAAGAGCCAGGTGTTTTTTAGCACACTTACCCAGTATCATGTGCATACGAGCCAACGCAAACATTCACCCTCCACGCCCTCCTGTGTGTTAAGGCAAATGGTTTCTCCAGCAGGGCTGGTGTGATCCCACTGGTGTCCCAGTGCCTGGGAACATGGTCCTGGTGCAGAGGGACCCCTGTGTGAACCATGTTGGGACTGATGTGGAGGTAGTGCTGATGGACCTGGGTGACTGAGTGGCAGAGAGCTGCTCCTTGTAAAACACTCCTGGTTTTTCGTGTTCCTGCTGCTGAGGAGTCACTGTTGTTGTACACCCTGGGGACTGAGCCCACATTGTGTAAGGAATTTAGACAGTTTTTTCACAGTGAGCTAAGCAGATGACCAAGTTCAAGGCTCAAGCACCAAATGCCAGGAGGAACTTGCTTTGCAAAGTACTGGTAAACTCTCCCTGTATGTGTGTGTCAGATCTGCACAATAGTTTTTCAAACAATGGGAACAGCTCTGCAAGGATCTCTTAATTATCCAAAATCAATCACTGCAACTTCAAATTTTTCATTTTATTAATAGTTGAGTTAGAAGTTATTACTACAACTGTACAAAAAGGATGAAATCAATAACACATGCAAAGCTGTGGAACTTTAAATAAAAAATAGAATCTCTGAAGGCTTCAAACACTTAACTTGTACTTACAGTTCATCAGAGACTCTCAGCTAATTTATATAAGAACTTTCCTTGCAGTGTTTACTTATTCATAGCCCTCAGTGGTACCAGACTCCATTTCCTCAGCGGGAGATGACATTTGTTTCTCCGGTCTGCACCTTGGAAAGTCCCAAGAGCAGGTTTTATCAAACTGTTACACTATATATGGTTGAGGAACAAAGCACGTGGTACTACCACTCACGTCATTCTGCCTTTCTGATTAATCACTAGGCAAAAAAGCAAATGACAGAAGCAGTTTCAGCCACTAGAGACACCAGGGTAGATTGTCATCGACTGCAAAGTGGCAATAGTTGTGCTGATTTTGAAAACTTGGCCTTAGGAAGAGTGCACTGCAGCGTTTGACACCAGCATTCACTGCCTGGGAGTGGGAACCTGCAGTGCTTTAAGCAGACCACACCGGTCACACCCAGCACAGCACAGACTCATACTGACTTGTACTGTATTTTATGCATTTTCTCTTTTCCAAACCCACCATCCTCCTTTTTCTTCCCTGGAGCTGAGACAAGCAGTGCCATCAGGAACACCTTGAAGTTTAAAAGGGAAAGCGCACTACCTTATGTTTCACAACACACTGATGTATGCCTTTAGACTGTTCTGATTTCAGCACCCTTGAAAGCCTAGGAGTTGTACAGCAAAGTCACTGATCAAAAAGACAGGAGCAGAACTGCAGGTTCCAGTTGAATCCCAAAAGTTCAGTGGCACTGCTTGTCACTGACTACCAAATAAAGATTTTCTAGACAATCACCTTTTTACTGTCTTATCTCCATGCCAACACAGCGTTCTAGGTAGCAGCAGTCTCTAACATAGATGGAAAAGGAAAACAGTAGCAAATGCAGAAGGAGATCGGGACTAGTTAGTTGGGATTAGTATGAATACAGAGGTTTTTTTCAAATAGGCTTTCTAAATACCTTGATTTTTTTTAATGGTCATTTTAGATAACTTCTTTATTTCTTTTTCTTTTAAATTGATTTTTTTGTGTTGATTTCCAGGCAGGAGAAATTTCAGCACCCCACCTGCCCCCCTTTTTTGTCTCAGATTAACAGTTTTGGGGATCTTAAATCTGACTCGGTTCTGGCATGTCTTCCACTGATACAAATGCTAGAACTTACTTGACTCACAAGGAGAAGAGTTTTCTGAAATACACAGACCTGGTTGGTCAGCCTAGTGCTCTGCATACTCGGTAACTATCAGCTGAGTGCAATCCTCAGGTAAAAAATTGTCTGCACTAATCATCCAGAATAAATTTCCCTGAATACATAGTTAATGTAATCCTAGAGTCAGTTTTTTATCAATTATCTAAGATCACATCCTTTAACTCAAAAAAAAAAAATCTACAAAAGATTGTCCTTCTGTAAATTTAATCCTGTACTGTTCAAAAATGCAGTGAAATAATGTAATTGTTAACATTGAAAAAACAGATAGCAAATATAATCTATGAATCAGTAAAAAAAAAAAGCATATGTCTTTCCTTCTTATTACTGCTATGAAAAATTAATAATTCTTCTGACAACTTAGTAGATTATCTGAAGATGCAAAGACATATTTTTAAGATTGGATTCAAGTTATATTCTTAAAAAGAAAGGATTTCCCTTTTTAATAGTGGTCTATGAGAAAAACATTTCAGGAAAAAATAAGGAAAAAAAAAGATCAGGCAAATGGGTCCTATTAATCATGGCATCACTCTTATTTAAGAACATTTTAAAAATTATTCTAGGAAAATTCTATCAATAAATGAAAACATTGTGATTTGGGAGGCAGCAATTTCCAGCACAGATAGAGAAGCAACAGAGAAAAGAAAGACATAAAGAGGATGTGGATGTGATAGAGGAGAATGTTTGTTAGCTGGAATCAGCATTATGATAGAGTTTTTCTCCATTATAGGCTGTCAAGACTTCTGGAAACTTGGTATCTATTACCATGATTTTCTGTTTTATTCTTTTGTCTATTCTGAGTTATCATCTGGTACAATCCACCAGATCTTTCAGAGAAAATTGGCAACGATTGGCTGTCTTGCATAATCTTTTCTTTAAATCCCCAGAAGCTGAGTTCAGAGTCACTAGTTTAAATTCTGCATCTATCTTCTACTTCTTTTCTTAAAGGCTATGTTAGTTTCTCTATCATCTCTGTAAATCCCCACAAAGAAGAAACATTACCAGAAATATGTAATCTTTTTAAGGCATAGAGCTTTTCTCTTTTTTTTGCCTATGTCCATGATTTTAGCTTACAAATTAGTTTTCAAAAGCAATTGCTTATGTCTTTTATTTCATACTCCTCTGTAACACTGGACTCTAGATGGTGTCAAGGAGCACAATTTCTTCTTGTATAGTACCAATTTACATCAGTTGAGGGTTTGGACCTTTCCATTTCTCATTTCTTATGTTTATTTATCCCCCGAACCCACAGGGATAACTCTTTTATTTTAAATACCATGCTGTTCTTACCGTCTATCCCTTTTATCATCCTCACAGGATTCATGAAATACAAATTACATTCATATTTTTTTAAGTGAAAATATAGACAAAATTTGACTTAAAATTACAAACAATTCAAAAGCATATGTAGCTGTTGGATAGTGTAGTGTTTTTACAATGGAATCAGAGCAAGCATCAGCCAGCATATGTGTCTGGTTTTGGGGTTTTTTTGAAGTTGGAGAGTTAAAGTTAGTTTAAAACTGTGTCTTTCATCTATAAACTACCACCTTTACTTGGTAGCTCTTGCAAGATTTACTCTGGAGATCAAAGCTCTGATAAAGTACAGTGCCTCACATCCTGGGCTGGAGGAATACAGCTTGTTGGAAGAACCAATCTATGTAGCATCTTTGCAGAACTTATTAGTATCCCTCTCTGCAATATAAACAGCTAGCTCTGACACCACACAATCGCAAAAGATTTTCTAGGACAGGTTGTTTGGAACACAAAGAAAAACCAGAGGTGAACTTTATTCCTAAGCTTGTTCAAAGGAAGACAATCTGTAGAACCTTCTGTGTTGTACCTGAAATTCTTACAGTTAGAGCAATCGAACCTACTTTTTCAATACTGTTAGGCACAGGTAGATATAGAAACGACATCTCTCTGCAGTGGTTTCCCCATCAGTGTCCTGGCTGCAGTCTGTGACACAGGATTGCACAAGTTCTTATACTGTATGTGACACAAGTCCTTTGTGGGCTGGGGGGTGCAGCTGATACTCACTGCTGACCTTGTACTGTGAGAATAGAGAAGTAAAGACAGAAAAATGTCAAGTGCCAGTCTGTCTTTCAGAAAGGTTGATTTAATCCAAAACAAGAAAAGGGAGATTGAGAGTATATAAATAATGGAAAAACTTCACACAAAGCTCGATGACTCCCAAGGTGGAAAGGGAGATTGTGGAATCTCTGTCCTCCAGGGTTTTCACTATCTGACTGGGCTAAGCCATGAACAACCTGACCATTAATGTTACCCCTGCTAAGAGCAGGAAGCAGACCCAAATGACCTCAGAAATCCCCTTCTACCTAAATTATAGAATAAAATTAGAGAATGATGATTTTTATGGGATTTTTAGTAAGTTTAAGGCTTGCCCTGTGAGCAAATACAATCAGCAACATGTTTCATTAACCACTTTGTCTGGTATTAAAAGCCTGCCCATAGTCAAGATCTTCTCAGTATGATATCCTCTCTATTACTTAAGCATTTTGAACGGAAAAACTAACAAAAGCAATGTCCTATACTCCTGACCAAAACTTATGGCAACAGATAACACATCTCATTACTTTCCATTTACAAATTTTTGCAAGTCAGATTTTGCTACATCAGTTATGGACTGGAGATTTCCCTCAGTAGTGATAATGGTTAATTTTAATATTTATTTAATTTTAATTATCATGGCTGTTGCTGTTATTAAGTCATTAGTGACATAAGATGAAATCTGGAACTCTTAGGAAAAGCAGATTTTTTTCCACACACTTGTAACAATCATTTTGTATCTCTCTGAAAATAATCGTATATGTAACAAAAGTATATCGTTAAAAATAATAGTACATGAAAGAAATTAAAATTCATCTATTTATTTTTCTGCTCTGAACATACATTAAAAAAAAACCCCAAAGGCAATAATTTTGAGGTAAAAAAGAGAAACATGCAAGAATGGCACATATACCTTAGGTGGTCGTAGTACAGCCATAGAAGATCACTATAAGCAAAAATCAGCAAGAAATGTGAGATCTTTAAGCATTTCAGAAGGTAATAAACTATTAGTTGCTAAGGTGAACACAGGCAACAGAAACATAGCTGAACTTCCTGAGTTATATCGTACAGGAATTATTATATTGTGGTGGTGTTTATAGCACACACATAGCACTTCTGGAGAAAATGTTTTGTGTTTTACCCTTAATGATATTCATATGCTGTACACATGTCTGATTTCTGACACTTCGGGCCATGATGTCTCCTAAGCCCAGAGTGCTAATAGGCATCCAGAGACACTCCAATGTAGAGGGAAAAAGAAAAAAACAAACCACAACAGTGGCAGATTAGAAAATTTGGAAACTGACAGGGATGAAAACAAGAATGTCTGCCAGAGGAAAAGACTTCCCAGAGGAGCGACTGCTTCTCTGCTACGCAGCAGCTAGAAAGAGGCAGGAGACATTGGTCTTGCTGTCTATATTGTACTATGCAGAAGCACAAGGAAAAGCAATTGGCTGGAGGAAGGCAGAAAATGTCTTTGCCTGTGTGTACCACTGGCATGTCATAATGTGTCATCACCTCCTCATAAACAACCACCACTACATCCAAAGTTACTACTGTGTTTCAGGAGGGATTACTGCCTTGGGCTGGGGTGGGGGGAACATGGGGGGTTGGTGGTGTTTGGTTTGTTTCTTTTTTCTAATGGTGAAACATGTGAATATTGTCCAGAATTTCACTGAAAAACATTTTATTTACCCTGTTAAAGACTGTTAAAGCACAGGTAACACAGAAGTGGAATCACTCTCTGATCAATGAATTCTGAATCAACTGAACATAAATGGGTACATTAGTAAGCTACTTCTGTCTCCACCTTTTTTTTAATGCATGTTTTTTTCTGTTTTCCTTGCATAGTCATGACCATTGTTCGGGTTAAATATCAAATTTTCTTTTACAAAGATCTAAAAAAATCTAAAAAGTTGACTAAAACTAAGAAGTTCTAGGAATTTTAGAAGTCACAGGATGAAACTATTCTGTCTTCTTATAGGTAGTTTATAAGAAAAAGGCAAATGTGGAATAAGAACAAAGTCAGAACCAACAGAGATTTGCTATGCTATTCTAAGCAGTTGACTTTAAATTATTCAGAATTTAAAAATAAAAATGCAAAGGGAAGATATAAGGCTTATTAATCATATTAAGGAAGCTCATATTAATCACATTAAGGATTGTTCTCATAACTGTCATCTGTTTCCTCCTGCATGACTTTGAGAAATAAGTACTTAATGTCGATTTCCCCAAATGATGACAACGCTGCATGATTCCAAAGCGGCTGGAATGATCTGAGCACAGAGCAAGGATACAAGTGCTCCAGGTGTCTCCTCTTTGCTTCTGGTTCCTGCCTACTTGATCTTGCAATACTTGAGTGAAAAAAGCCCCACTCAGGGAATTTTCTGGATGTGAGATGAAGTCCCCCAGTGACTCCTAGCACATAATTTAACTCCATTCCTTCCCACACTGATAAAATTCATATTAAAATGCTATTTATTTGAAGTAGAAGTCATTGTAATGCCACAGCAAATAATTAATTGGGGCTTAACTGTGACCTGGATCAGCCTTCAAGAATGTGCAGGTTGGGGGACTATCAGAAACCACTGTTACTTCTTTCTGCCCTATCATTTAAAAGTGAAGAGAGGCAACCCCAAATTCTCAAAAACAAATAGTTGCTAACAGTCAGGTGCTATGAATGCAGATTTACATCTCAGCTCAGAGCAACAGCCAACACACTCCAATAAGGAAAGGGAGGTCCAATACTCATGGCAGAGTGAAGATCAAAACATAGACACTCCACAGAGAAATGAGGATTGCACAGCATCAGGGAACCTGCTTTTTTATTCTGTGTGGCAAAAAACACATGGGCCATATAATTCAAGTCCTAAACTCAAAATTCATGTAAATAATACATACATTTAGCCTCCCTCAATTCTTTAATTATAAGGAAATTATTTATCTTAAAAACAGTTTTACATCGTGGAGGTTGGAACACTAATTTTCAATGTTTGAAACACCCCACCATCTCCATGTCATGGGTCATCACATCACAAGGTAGGACCCTTTCTCTCTGTGCTGGTTTTGGCTGAAGTAGAGTTAATTTTCTTCCCAGTGGCTGGTATGAGGCTGTGTTTGGGTTTTGTGCCGAACACAGGGCTGATAATAGAGAGGTTTTTTGTTATTGCTGAGCAGAGCTTACACAGAGCCAAGGCCTGTTCTGCTTCTTGTACTGCTACACTGGCAGAGGAGATGGGAGTGCTTGGAAGGTTGGGAGGAGACACAGCCAGGACAAGTGACCCCAACTGAACAAAGGGATATTCCAGACCAAATATTCCATATTTGGAGTGATGGTGTTTGTCTTCCCAAGTCACTCTTAGGGGTGATGGGGCCCTGGAGATGGCTGAATACCTGCCTACCCATGAGAAGCAGTGAATTAATTCCTTGTTTTGCTTTGTTTATGTGAAAATATTTTTCAAGATTCCAATAAAATTTGTTTTATGGACATGAAAGACTAGTGAGACTTTTAGAAAGTGAAAAAGTGTTTTCATCATCTTTAAGTATTTATCTGCTTTCTTGGTGTGCTGGTTTTGGCTGGGGTAGAGTTAATTTTCTTCCTCTTTTGCCTGGCAGCATTTGCTGAAGGCACTGTTTTGGGAAGGTTTCTGGGCTTGCAACAGTAGCAACAGTAGCAACATATCATGATTAATTAAAAACTGTTTTCTGAGTAAATCTGCAAACTCTATTGGCAGTTAGGGTTGAGCCAGTCCCTGAGCCCAGGTCACCCCACGCCGGTGCTGACAGAGCAGTTTTTCCCCCCCAACATCAGCAGCAACACCAGCGGAGTCCCACGGGTGGCAGGAGGAAGCGTCAGGCAGCGGCGCTTGCTGTGCCGGCAAGGCTTTGTCTGCCCCTAGAACTGCTCCACAAGCTCCTGCTTTCCTAGGAAGGTTCTTTTTATCTGCCATCTCCTTTTTTTTTGACCTGCTTTATCTCCTGGACCATGTGGTCAACTGGGGAGTGTCATCATGGGGTAGAGAGCTGATTCATTTTCCCTTTGTCTTTCAAGTCATGCAGCTGCCCATGGCGGGCTCCATCTGGGAAAGCGTCTGGTGCCATTTTCCCTTTCCCGCCACACGGTCAGGGCAGCCATCTCGGAAGGGGGTGGTACCCTGCCATTTTGTGTATCTCTTTGTTCCCCTGGCATTGGTGAGATTTCTGCCATTTTGTATCTAGTGATTATTTACTGGGGTTTTTTCCTGTTGCTGTTTCTCTTGTTAGTAAACTCTTATTTTTTCACTAATATCTACTTAAATTTGTCCCTTATTGGTGGAAAGCAATTGGCTGAAACTAAGGGTTTGTTTAGAGTGTCCACCTTTTTAAATTGTCTTAAGACACAGCCCATGGGATGTGCCCTGTCTCATGACAGGATATCACTGCACCTCAGAAACAATAGCTTTGTCGTAGACCCAAATTATAAAAAGAGACGTGAAAATAATTATTTTGGTGAGTATATTTCTCATAAGTGGCAATCTTGGGGAGAAACACAAAGCTGAAAATACTTGCAAGTACAAATTGTGCTAGGGCAGAGTTGGGGGAGACATGTTTTCCTGCATAATAAGCAAAAAGCAAATTGTTCTTCCAATCTAGAAAGCTAGGAGAAAAATGACATTTGTATCCTTTGGGGTTTCTGAGTGCTTACATTATTATAGTCTCATTTTTTCGGAGCCAGGAAGTAATAAAACTTGAACGTGCCACATCAGGGAAAAAAAAAACATTGTAAAATTTCAGAATAATAAGAATATGTTTGCTCCACATTGTTCAGGATTTTAGGAAATAATTTTTAATGAAAGGAAAGTCATTGCAGTACCTTGGTCAGTTGATTTGGAATGGGATATGTTTGCAGTTTCTGTGTCCCCGAGGGGTTCTGCCATGGTGCTTACCTGAAGAGGTAGACAATAAAGCAGTGCCTCCTCTTTTCTGTAGGACTTCTAGCTTACTGGATGTTAGTATATTAGCAATTAACTAACTAGCAATAATTACCAATAAAAAATCTGGTGAATGACTGTTAAACTGTTTAAAAACAAACCCTGTACAAGGCATAGAATCATAGGATCACAAATTCATAGAATCATAGAATGGTTTGGCTTGGAAGAAATCTTAATGACCATCTAGTTCAAACTTCCCTGCCATGGGCAGGGACACCTTTCACTAGACCAGGTTTCTCAAAGCCCCATCCAACCTGGCCTTGAACACTGCCAGGGACAAAGCATCCTCAGCTCCCCTGAGCAACCCGTTCCAGTGCCTCACCACTCTCACAGTAAGGAATTTTTTCCTAATGTCTGATCTAAACCTATTCTCAGTTTATTTCCTGTATTAATGCATAAAGTTTGTCTGTTCTTTCAAAGTGAAGGATACTTATGGATGCTGCATGGATCACTAATGTACCTCTCTGTAATGGCAGAGATCTGACGGAATACTCAAAATACAAAAAGTGGAACAAGAAAACACAGTTCCTCTTTTGATGCAGCCGCTTTCAGAGCACACCACATACTTCTGATATACATGAAGGTAAATAAGCAAGGAAAAGGAGAAAGCATAAAATCTTGACCACAGCTTGCACTGAAGTCACTAACATTTTAAATCAGATTTACTTTGTCTTTTTGCATCTCTTTTCTGTCTTATTGCAGCACTGTATTATTGCCACCAAGCAGCTTGTATTCATTGCTGCACTTCACTTCTTAATCACAGCTTTTAGCACACATTAAGGGTCCATAATGCTGCAGAGAGATTTCTCTGTCTTTCCAGACAGCAGGATGGTGTCACTATGATCTTCAGATTTCCTCATACTAGTTTCCATCTGGTTTGAAATTATTGATTTGGACCCCAGTTTTCCAGTCTTGTAGGAACCTGCTTCATTCAGTGTGGGAACTTAAATCCCTTAGTCCCTTTTCTGTTCATTTTATCCCTTCTGTTCTAATTTTCTCCTTTGAGTCTTGAATTTTGAGATGTTAATGACTCTTGCATAATTTTACCTATTCAGATATTTACACAATAAGCTTCAGTCACAATGTGCTTCAGTCCTGCCTGGCTCCTCCACATAACTTTTGTCTCTGAGCCAACTGAGCCAGCAGGATGGACAAGAAAGAAGAAAAAGTCAATTCTCAGTTCCTGGGTCAGCTGGTACCTGAGATGGCCTCAGGAATAATTTGGAACAGATCAAAATCGAAACAAGATAATAGGAGAGCCATGTGAGTACATAAATCAATGCTTTAATGGGTCACTGAAGTCACAGCTTGATCTCTGGCATGCAGCCTGTGAGTGTGAATTGAAATAGCTACAGGAGGAGGTGAAATTTTCAAATTAGAAGCACTAATGATGTGCAAATCTTGCTAATATTATAGCACCTAAGCAGAGATAAGCAGAAAAGAAAGTTATATACAACCAGTTCTTCAGAACCTGAAGTGTTTTGATCTACCTGCATCTGCTGTGGCCAGGAGAAACATGAGTTTCAGCCAACCATGACTACATAACTATATTTCTGATTAAAAAAAACATCTGAGCACATGCTTCTGTCCTGAGCAAATAAACAGGAAAGAGGTGGACCTGTGTGCCAAAAGCTTAATCCTGTGAGTTTGCAAGTGTATCTATAGATTTGAGAGTAGCAGGTGTATGGATGCTTTCCTGAATAAAGATTCAAAACCTGATGAAACATGAATCTGGGCACCACACAGTCTTCATATATTATCAATGGAAAGGAACAGTAGTGTTAGAAAAAGAACACGTTCCAGTATAACTAATAATACATGCAACTATAGCTAGCAAAGCAAAGAAAAAAAAAGAAAAAAAAAAAATCTATGAGTCAGATAACTGCTTCAGTTTGGAAAGAAACTTTTCTGAAAAGCAAGATATTACATGACTATTTATGTTTAATTTTCTACAACTTCTTCTAGTATCCAGTGCTGTTTATAGTACGAAAAGCTTATTGGAAAACTCCTGTGTGTATTTCAATATAGCTTTTCTTATTTTGTCAATGTTTGGACATGTGCCAATGTAAATATCTGCTGCTTGAAACCAAACAGACATGCAGCAGACTGGCAATACCATCATAAATCAGAATGAAGAAGGTGGTTCCAATTGAAGCACTTCCAGATTAACATTGACAACATAGAAACTTTGGCTGAGAATACTTAATGACTGAAAACTTTGCAAACAGAGACAAGCAACAGGCACTAAAGAAAAAGTGCTTCTAATGACCTATTGAAGAAATTACATGCCATGATTTTCGTTTCACAAAAAGAAATTAACCTTACTGATAACCTGTATACCACTATGATTGCAGGTCTAATTCAGGTGCAACTTCATTTAAGTTTTCACATTAGCATCAAATCACTTATCAGCAGGAAATCTGAAAATCTGTGCAAAAAAGGAGTAAAATAAGCATGAAAAATACACAGTGAAAGACAGATGCCATTACATATCTCTCTATGTATATATATACACACGGATCTTTTTCTTTTTGTGTGTATAGCACAAAATGCTAAACACAGTGTGACAAATGTATGCATTGACTGACATTTTGCTAACAAAAGCAAAGCAAAGTTATGGCAGGAGCTCTAACACATTACCTGTGCAACCCCTGGCCCTGCCCTGGGTCCCCCAAAGGGGTCTGTCCCTGCTGCAGCTGCCGGCAGAGGCTGCGTGCCTGGGGAGGGCTCAGCCCGGGGCCACGGGCAGCGCCTGCTGGGGCTGCGTGGGTGGGGAGCACAGAGAGATCCTCCTGGAGCATGACTGCCCAGCCTGCAGAGAACCACTGAGAAACTGCCTGAGTGGAGAGGACTTCCCTTGCGTGCTTTGATGCCATTTCTTTGGCTGTGGGATTCCTCTTTTGAGAGTGGCTGCTTGTTTGTTAGGCAAAATCTCTATGCATAAGCTCTCAGACTTGATTCCATTTGAACAACTGTTCCCAAATTCTGGCTTTCTGCAGTCCAATTTGTAGTTGTGAAACTAAAATCACATTTTTTTTCAGTTTATACCAGCAGAAAAAAACACATAAGAATAAAATGCTTGAAGGGTGTGTGGATGTGCCTTTTCTACAGTTAACTATGCTTTGTCTTTGAGAACCCCTAACTATTTCTACTGTTCCAAGTGTCTCCAGCTAGCTAGGATCTACAGCAGTAGTTGGAGTCTGTACAAGTTTTCTTACCTTTCATGAAGCAATAACTGACAAAAATGCATTATTCATGATTCTTTACAGAGATGCAGCTACTTCTCTCCACAATGTTTAATATCACATTTCAGTTAAACTGAAAGAATGTTACCACAGTACAACTCTATTTAATATGTTATATTTTTGTTTACTTGTCAAAACTGAA
Source organism: Daphoenositta chrysoptera (assembly GCA_013397915.1). Taxonomy (NCBI): domain Eukaryota; kingdom Metazoa; phylum Chordata; class Aves; order Passeriformes; genus Daphoenositta; species Daphoenositta chrysoptera. The sequence goes on along the minus strand of VZRO01001501.1, from coordinate 74,949 downwards.
GTTTGAAGAGAGACATTTTTCAAAGAGACATAAAAGCTAAGGATGATAGAAACAGACTCATGGGCGTGGAAACAATTACACATGCAGCATGGGTAACATGAGCTAGATCAGTCGTCTTTTGTAGCAGAAGTATGCCCTTGAAGTCAATTGGAAGCTCAATAACCATATTACTTTAATCCCAAATTAATTTACTCTGCCTCTCACAGTAGTTATTAGCTTGCATGCTGTGTAAGTTCTCATGGTATGCATGGCCACAGTGTTTCTGATGAAACCACAGAAGCATTCTTCTTAATAAAATACATTTCACTCATCTACAGATGGTTCCTGAATGAGTACAGGTATGTGGTTTATGTGTTACCCTCCTGAGATTAAGCAGTGCCTCATTCTGTGTCTTGCTCTGGGGAACAGCCCAGTAAAGGTGAGGAAATGCTGATGTACCGGACTCCCTCTCTTTATTAGTGAGCATTTGGAATCAATTCAGCCAAGCAAAAGTTTTACACTTTCTGACCACATTTTCTTGTTCATAGTTTGTCCCTCATACATTCCACAGCTAGGAGCAACAGCATCTTTCAATGGTTGCTCTAAAGTTTTGCAAAAACCAAAATGCCCAAAGTCTTTCCTAGACTAGATGGCAGTATTCTCATTTTCCTATTAACAGCACAAAATTGTTCCAGCTACTTTACTACAAGTCTGGAAACAGTCCTAATAAACCTCTCACAGCTGCAGAATTTAAAGTGAACTTTGATGCACTAGGACCCCTTTTATTAACTCGGGTTGCTTTAAACTTTCCAGTGATGGACAGCAACATCAGGCAATTGAAATGGATCAGGATTTCTAAAAAGGCCAAAATGGGTAGATATTTATTCATAATCCCATTGGTATGTCTGTCAGACATGGACAGTTTTGCACGTCCTTCCAGTGCATTTTCCAGCCTGAGGCTGAACTCAACGCCCTCACCACATCAAGAGGTGGTGAGGTATGGGATACACCAGTGTGTGCACAGGATGTTTTATTGTGTGTCCCAGGTGGAAGATCAGTAAGCAGCAAGACTGGAAGGTTGCCGATGTTGGCAATTCTCCCCTCAGGATGCTTCTAGCTCTACAACAGGCAGTAGCTGTTTCTCTTGATGGGATGAGGGCAGCCAAGGACTTTTCCACTGTCAGCAGGCCAGGAAAGGAATAAACTGTACTAGTAGTATGACAGAAATCACTTTTCCTATCAAATTAAATGTGAATATGTTAAGGCTATGTCAATTTTTTATTCTTCATTTTCAGTGTTTTGCCAAATTATCAATGGCAGCTTATGGCAGAAGAAACAAGACGGTGAGCTCCCTAAATATCATCTGCTAACTAAGCAATGATATGAAACCAGTTTTAGAGAAAAATGTAGGTTTTGCTTTTGCTGAACGACAACAGAGGTTGTTAAAATAGTCCTGATGGATCGTGGATGACTTCATACTAAACCAGTCTCTAATTAATTTTTGAGTGCAGAGTCTGCAAAACTGACACAATGAAATCAAAATACTGCTGCACAATTTTTATTACAGCCTCATGCTAGTTAACCTAACACATGTTTAACATCTTTAGGTCTTTCAAATAAATTTGTTTTGAAGTTAATTTAAAGCACTATGTGTTTTTGCACAAGAATGCTAGGGAAGCGATGGTGCAAGCATAGTTTTGAACCAGTCCCACTCTGGAGATCATACTATCTCCAGATCGTACTGGGTTTACTCTCAAGCTGTTAGTTATGCTTCCCTGCTTGTCTTTCCTCTCCCATGGAGTTATGCAGCCATGCGGTTATTCTGACAATTGGCAAAGGTTTCCTTTGAAGGAAACCTGCCAGAGCATGCTAGCCAGCACTAAGACACTCCTACTTAGGTCTGTAGCAAAGAGGAAGCAGATTAAAGCAGGAAGGAGAAGAATGTAGGAGAGAAGAGTGCTTAAAATTAATATATGTTTAAAAATTGCAGTGAGTGAGTTGGCATTAACCACTGCAAATTTAAAGATCTTCTTATTTTTATATGGCTAGTCTAATTAATGACACCACTCCGTGTTCAGGAACACTTTGAGTTTGTTAAGCATAGTTATCACCTTCCTTTGGTGCAGCAGATCACTCCACATATGCTGTCTCTGGTTTTGCTCTGCTGGGGCACCCCACAGCTCTGGTGTCCCCACTAGTCAGAGATGGGTTCTTCATAGAATCACAGAATTATAGAATCATGGAATCATAGAATGTTAAGGAGTTGGAATGGACATTAAAGATCATTTAATCCCACCTGCCCCTACCATGGGCAGGGACACCTCCCATTAAACCAGGTTGCTCAAGGCCTTGTCCAACCTGGCTTTGAACATTGCCAGGGTTGGGGCATCCACAGCCTCCCTGGGCAACCTGTGTCACTGTCTCACCACCCTCACAGTAAAGAATTTCTTCCTAATACCTAACATAAATTTCCCCTCTTGCAGTTTGTACCCATTATTCCTTGTTCTAGCACTGCAGTTCCTGGTGAAGAGCCCCTCTCTGGCTTCCCTGTAGTCCCCTTCAGATACTGCAAGGTTGTTATGAGGTCCCCACTCAACCTTCTCTTCTCCAAGCTCAACAGCGACAGCTTTCTCAGCCTGTCTTCATGGGGAAGTCTGTCAGTCCTCTCATCCAGCTTCACGGCCTTCTCTGGACTTGCTCCAGCAGTTCCTTGTCCTTCTTATGTTGGGGGCACCAGAGCTGGACACAGGACTCCAGCTGGGGTCTTATCAGAGCAGAGGGGCAGAATCACCTCTCTTGCCCTGCTGCCCACACTCCTTTTGATGCAGCCCTGGATTTCCTTGGCTTTCTGGGCTGGCTAAAGTTGAGTTTTTTATCTACCATCACCCCAAGCCTTTCACTGCAGGGCTGCTCTCAATCACCTCTCTGCCCAAGCTGTAGCTGTGTCTGGGATTGCCATGACCCAGGTTAGGACCTTGCACTTGGCTCTGTTGACCTCCATGAGGTTTGCACTGGCCCAGCTCTCAAGCCTGTCCAGGTCCCTCTGGATGCCCTCCCTTCCCTGCAGCGTGTCACTGTCCCACACAGCCTGGTGCTGTCTGTGAACTTGCTGAGGGTATACCTGACCCCACTGTCCATGTCACCAATGGAGATGTTGACCACTTCCTTTGGAAATGTGGTTTCTTTCTCTAGATCTGCATCACTCTGTTTCTTTCCCATTTGAACCATGTCAGAGAGGAACAGCAGATATGCATTTATTGCATCCAGAGCTGGGATGTAGCTGGGACAAACAGAAGTGCAGGGTGTATTTTCAGGCAACCCTGCAAAAACACCATGTAGGGTCATCAGACTCATCAGCCCACCACTGAGCTTTAACAGTCCAACTGTCCTGCCTGTGCACAGCACCTCGGGGGTGTTCCTCTTATTTATATCCTAGCAGTATTCCCACTGCTATGGCCTTGTCCAGAAACTGAACAGCTTGCATTCAGCTAGTCCCCTGCCACTCTTCAGGTCTTATCTTGACCTCTCCAGCTATCTTAAAGATTGTGTTTCACTTTGAGAGCCTGGATAATCTTCCTACTGATTTGAAAACTTCTGTAGCCTGCATCACTATAGCAACAGAACAACCTACAGCACCTGATTCTTATTGCAGTTTCAGAGAGTTGTGGATGAAGAAAACTCATCCATTTGCATGAAGATATCAATAATTTACTGAACACTAACAAGACGGTTAGGGAACACAAAACCCAAATTTTTAACCACATTGAAACTTTTGCCCACTAGTAGCATACCCTGCTCCACAGATCTAATGGCATGAAAAAAGATCCTTGTGGTGTTTAAGTTTTGCAGGATAGGTTCTACATTCATATGCATGGGGTCTTTGGATACTGCTTCCCAAAGAAGCCTCAGGCTGAGACATGGGCTGGCCCTCAACCACTGTGCCCCTTCCTTCATGTCCATGGTGGACAGATACTTTTGGCTGGCATGCCCAGGAACCTCCAAATAAGACAACAAAGAAATCCACATGATTTTGAAACCTCTGGAAGCATCATTTCTTGACTCCATCTTATATTTCCTCCACCATTTTCTTCTAAGCCCAAAATCTGTTCTGTGGTATCCTTAGGTTTAATTGAAGAGCTTGATTTCTAGCATTGATAAAAGTCTCTTTCTTGCAAATAATCATGCTGGGAATCTATAGCATCATTCAAGACAGATAGAATATCTGTAGTAATTTTGTACCCTGTTCAATCCCAGTTTATAGCCTGCTCCCATAAGTATATTGTGATTTTGATGTAACGCATCTCACAGGACAGAAAACATTGACAAACACTAAGAGCTTTCCTGCCATACAGTGAGGTTTGTTGATACATACCTCCTACAAAATATCTTGTTTTGAGCTTAAAAAAAACATTTGGACCAGATATCTGATAAAATCAAGCTAATAAAGGATGTTTGTCCACCTGCTCATTTTTATAACACATACAACTTTATGGGACATTCACAATATCTCTACTTTTTCCAGCTTCTGCAGGTAACTATACATCTGATCTTTCCTTCATTCTCACTGAAAGAGAAAAATAATAACTGTCCGTACACTGCTAGTCAGGCAATATACTTTGGTACGTGTTCTTTCAACATAGTCTTATATCAGAAAATTATCAAGTACATGCTCACTTTCAACATTTCATTCCTGGTGTGACAACAAGGCTTTAAAGCATAGCTCACTAAACCCAAACGAATCCCTTTAGATCTGCTTTCTCAGTTATTATGAAAACAGGTATTTTGTTTGCCCTTTAGTTGTTTTTGTGCCTATTGCATTCTCTCTCACATTGCTTCAAGCCTCCTCACACCACAGGTTGTCAGAGGCAACTCCAGGGCTGAAGGGAAGATGCAGGCTCTGAGCAGGCTCTGCAGGAGAGCCAGGGAAGAGTGTTAAGGAATCACAGGTTACCTGAAGGGCTGCAGGGCCTCAGAGGAGGCTGGGAACAGCCAGAGGGGCGTTCAGGGCTGGCCAGAGAAGGATTTGCAATCCTTCCCCATGTCTGATCCCCACTATTCCCCAGAAATGTTGAACTTACCTGTACTGCTCCTTCACAAGGGAACAACATCCCTTCTGCCCAACACCTTCACTTTGATGCCTCGCTGCTGGGGTGTGGGATTGGGGACAAGTGTTGGTGAGAGCCATGCTTTTCCTTCCCACTATTCTCCTCCTACTTCCTCCCTCCTTATCTAATATTACCAGGGGTTTATGCTCGCAAATAGCAAGACTAGGCAAGAAAGGAAAAGCCAGAAGTTTGAATCCCTGAGTCTCTAGAGGATTTCTGTAGTTGGTGGAAGGAGCTGGGGAGATGAAGTCTGCATTTAAACAGAGCTGAGACTGCAGGAGAGGATGGCTGCAGAACAGCTTTCCTGTGTCCTGATTTTAATTTACTGTTTGTTAAAGGCACAAAACCATTAACCATGCTTACACAAACCCCATGGGCCATCTTACAATGCACACGTGTGGTGGGGGCCTGCTGGCTGCTCCCCTGCTTCCACTGTACTGTAAGGTATTTATGTGGTGGCTGAGTGAGGTGAATGCAGTGGCTCTGCTGAGTGTGCTCTCATAGGCTGCTTGCTTTTAGTGTTTTTGTGACATTGTGTCAGTTATTTACAATTCTTATTCATCTGGGATGGATTAAAGTGAAATGAAATATCCATTCTCGGAAGTAACCAAACCAGCACAAATACAGCATAAACTGCAAGGACAGAATAAAAGCTATGGAACATCTATCCATATATTAGGTCAGGAAGCTATTAAACCTGCCTTTCTCTGTACTTAGCAGAGCTGTGAGTATAGTATGTTTTCTTCTTTTTCCATTTGCATTTACTTTTCTCCATTTGGTTAATGAACATGTAATCAATGTCTCTTTAGCACATAAAGTAGAACATTACTTAAAAAAAGAAGGTGAAAGGATTGTACTGAAGCATCACCTTAATATAGATCCTGAATAATATGAGACAAAGTCATGTGGTGGAAGGGGTGCCCTACATGCCAATTAGAGTTGCAGGTCAACTTGATTGACAACAGTTCATTTCCATCGCAAAATTAATCTTTACTAATGCAGTTGTCTCAATTGATTTTAAATTCTAATGCATCTCTGGATGGCATGTTTTCAGTTAACTGATTAACGTTTCGCTTACAAGCCTTCACATCTTTGCTATAAACACTGAGAGAAGATTCCAGGGTCCCCCTCTAAAGCAAATTTATGTTCCCATCATTTTTGGTACCTAGAGGCTTCACATTAAATATCACTGAGGGCTTATTAATTTAAGGATTGAATTATTCTTTTAATGTAGATTTCGCCATTAGAGACATCCTAAGCCTTTCACTCACTTCAGACTTACAACATAGCTCAGGCTTTTAATTCCACTGGAATATCAGCAGTTCTGCAACTGGTCAAGCCTAATGGGGAAATAAAACGTCACACTGATGCTGTCATGAATGTTTTCTGTGGACTTTGTAGCTGACCTTGAGGACAATAAAAATTGAATTCTCCTCCCACTGTAATTTTCTGTTGATGATGAAACACCGTGGAGGCATTCCTGTGAGCAAACCAGATATTACCAAATTAGCCAAGTGTGCAGGATTTTTGATCATAGATAGAGTCTTCTGTAGTCCTAAGCACAGAGAATACTGCACAAGACAATAGAGTACAACATTTGTCCATGGTCTGTCTAATCTTCAACTATTTAAAATGGCAATTTAGGACAGCTAATAAAATGGATTTTTTAAACCCATGTTCGTAGATATGTTAAGTTTCTTGAATGGACTATGCAAAGGGTTATCAGATATGAAGGTTGTTGTTTAATTATATTTATTTGTTGACCTCACTAAAATTTTATACATTACTATATTTTGAGTATATTCTTTAATTTGTAAAATAGTTTGATTTTTGTTTAAAAAAATTAATATCCTATTTTTAAAGTGACTATTTGCATATATGCATGAGACAGACTTTTGTGCCTTTGATGCTAGAACCCTTATTGATAACTATAGAAGAATCTCATGTAATTTATTTTCAATACTCTTATAAAAAGTATTCAGGGTTCCTTCTATCACTTTCCCCTGAGCAAATCAGATACACAATTTTCACACAACTCATTTGATGTTACAGAAACATTTAGTCCCTTCAAGTTCCATGGTGCATGCAATAGCATATTTGAAATGGAAGTAGTGCAAAAAGATTGTTCTAGTGTTTACAAATCAAAGTGAAATTTAAAATGAGAGGTATTTTGTAAAATTGTCTCATCAGATTTTCTCCGAATATACTTCCAACAACTCCCACTAAACTAATAAGCTCCAGACTTTTTCCCATTTTTCCAAAACTTGTGTTCCAACTGGCAATACTCTCCAAAACATTTTCCTGTTAAAAATTAATTTTAATTTTGTGAAAGAAAATAAAGTGAGATGTGGCAAAAACTGGGACAGGAATTGCTTTATCAGATCATTTATACCCTTCAGAGAAATGAATAAGCTGAAGACATTCAGACATTTAAATGGTAATGGATAGAAAATGGAAGATCAAGAGACACTGCTAAAACTGGTCTGCCAAGAGGACCAGCAAGGTCTCCCACTAAATCCTCCCACTGCCCCTCCATCTTGCAATGTGTGAAACCTGGTATTTCCATTTTCCTTCTAGCTGAGCCCTGCCTGTGAGCTGGCTCGCCCAGCTGCGGTGCTGACCTTGGGTGACTGCCTCTGGCCTGACCAGATATCACTTCTGTCCTAGAGATCCCATCAAGAGCTGTGAACCCTGTCTATGAATGGATAGAGAGATCAGGAGGAGGTCTTTAAGCGCAGTGTTAGAGCCACGAGAAAAGCTATTATACACACAGTCTGTCATGCATAAACTTATTATTTTCATCCGTGCCTGATCTTTCCTCCTAATCCTCTATCTCATAGTGGATGGACTTCTTTAGAACTTTGTTGATTTTTTTTTCCCTATTTGACTTTCCTCTGTTGCCACCAGGTGATTAACCTGTCAGCTGGCATAGAAATTCTCTTAGTATTAAGTTGAATGAGTTGCTGAGAGCTGGGGAGTGGGATAACTAAAACCATCAACTTCAGTTATGGCAGATCTGTTAAAAGAAACCAGGACTAGACTTACTAACCACCCTCATAGCAACAGTGTGAGCTTAATGACTCAGTTGAGGCTGTATACTATATTTAAGTACAACTGGTTGCAAGCATTTAATATCGTCTTCCATGATTCCTCATCCTTTTGAGGGAAAACTGTTGTAAAAACAATGGCAAGAATCAAATTTGCAACACGTCTGGAATTTTCAGCAGCATTTTTCTTGTCTTTTTTGGCTCTCAGAAAATTCTTATGCATTTATACCAAGATAAGTTACAAACCTATTGTCATAGTTGCTGCTGCCATCCTCAAATAGCAAATACTTCGGCATTGTGATCCCAAATACCTCAGGGATGGCATACCTGGTCTCCAGAATTTCCAACATGCGGTCCTCTCATGAATCGGGACCACAGGCTCACTTTCATGATAGCCTGTTCTGCAAGACAGGCTCTAACACACTTCTTTCAACAACGTGTTAGAAGATGAATGCCCACGAGGAGGCTTGGTCCATAATCCATGTCACTTTGGCACATACAGACTTAATGCCAAGTTTGATTTCCCTTTTACACATACACATGCTAAAACAGATGTCCACATCCCATCCCAATCAAAGTCCATGAGACAGCCTGTATTCATTACATGTAAATTCCTTCCTTGTTTTCCACAGGATTTTATATCTTATAGCATTCTCCCAATGCCAGTAGCAATTCTTATATAGACTGTGTATTAACAGTCATGACTTTTATGGAAGCTTCATTCATTAATGCTTTAGGAGATTCTTAGATTATTAGATCTATCAATCAATGGTCCAGCAAATCCCACAGCACCACATGTGTGAAAGATGTACAGAGAGCTATAAAAAGGTATTTTTGATAATGCTTAAATAAGACATGGAAATAGGCAGGCCTCCTGTGCACAGCTGCTAACACAGCACTTTATTAAAACAGTGGATCATAGTCTCTGAAAGCTGCTGAGCACTGTGTAGGATCCAGTCCCTTGCCTTACTTGATGGTAATGTCAATGAACTTCAGATCAGCTCCTTGCTGAGTACTAAACAAATACAATGAGACTGATTCAAGTTGCTTGTGTTTAGTGCCTGTCAAAACATGACCCAAAGAATACGAAATGAGACAGAAAACAAGAAATGAGTGGATGAAAGAAAGATATGAAGAGGCACAACCTATGGCTGAAAAACAAATATGTGGAACAATGGAAATGAAGAAAAAATGTTTTCCTAACTTCTTCTGTTGATACTATTGCAGTGAGTAAGGTGTTAGAAAGAGATTGGAAACTAATACTCTCTTTCATGATCCATCTTGCCTTGCATTTTTCCCTGTCGTTGCCCTGGTTACTTTACATCTGGTTCCACACTTATTTACTTTTTGGTACTCACACAATGAGTCTGTGATTCCTTTTGGTCTTTCTTCTTGCTTCAGAATTGATTTTCTGCCAGCTTTACTGAGACTGCTCCTTGTGATTACCAGAAAGATCCTCCAAGATTATGCTTCTGAGGCCAAAGTGATCACATGACATACTCCCTCTGAGTTTTGCAAAATGTCACTATTCTTCAGTTGATTCTAACCTAGTATTGCTCAGCCTAACAACAACACAGCAAATTGGAAGAGGGATAAACAAGTGTGACAATTTCAGCACATGAGGGACTTAATTTCACCCATTCCAGGTCCACATATTTTAACTTCATTGCTTAACTCACCTGATCCACAAAGCAGTATGGGGTCACAAAAAACCAGAGAGGATGAGGGAAAAGTGGTGAGACAGAGACCCAAGATGCGAAACAGGGCTGATACTCAGGCCTTAGTCAGCTTTTTGAGAAAGGGTCTTTGCAACTCTCACCACCAAATCCACATTATTAACTCTCCATTTGACACTGGCAGAAAAAGAGCTGTTCTTTTATTTTCTGGCACCCTAGCAATAGTGGGCAGTTTAAATTCCAAACAGGAGACGGTGAAAAAAAGAAAATGAGAAAAGCAGCATAAGGTTGTTGGCAACTAAAAACTATGCCAGCAACTGGCCTTGAAGTCTTCTGCTCAGCCTTGTTCATGTGATATGAGGAGCTTCTGTCTGACTACGACTCATTTTAGTTCTGTAGGGAGTCGAGCTACTCTAATCCTCAGCAGATGTCAAGGCACAACGTGCGGTGATCCTGGCAGACCCTTTTACAGCTCAGCATAGAAAGGAAAGGAACTTGTACCAGCTGATGGTGGACCACCATGGAGGTTAAAGGCTTCTCTTGCAGGAAAAATGTTCATGTTGCAAACAGATGCTGAAGACACTTCTCAGCTGCCACTCAGTTTACCCTTTTAGACAGAACCCCCATGTTTCTTACATGCACGAATTTTTCTGGTATCACAAACTGCCTGTAGATTACTGTGAGGCTATGTTAATCAGTCCTCACTAACTATGTGAAGTTAGTTCCACCATTTCCACAGACTTAATAACATTTTATGCAACATCTCTTTCAGTTTGTTTTTTTCTCACAGTGTGCAGAACAATCCATCATGCCTTATTGTACTGTTACAGTACTACAGGTAATATCTGAAACCCAGAGTTTACACTGAATATTAGATAATTAGGTAAGGATAGCAAAGATTACAGAAAGAAATTATGGTTGTTATTAAAAATTTGGCATACACGGTAGAAAGAATTAGGATCTTATAATTTTGTAGTGTTCTGACCTTTTAACTGTTGATTTTGTGGATAAAAATTTCAGAAAAGAGAGGTTATTATTTAGTCAGAGTTAATATTTGTTACAAATATTAAGTTTTCAATACAGTATTCCTACTGATTCTCTAGGAGAAGAGAATGCCCATAACCTGTGCACTGAATCCATCTATAATAGATGTTATAGAGTAATTATTTGCAGTGGTTTTCTAGCAGAATGCAGTGAATACATTTAGAGATTAAAACAAAAAATGTGGTCAGATCATGTTGGTCTAAAATTTAACCATATAAAATACATATTTAGGTTTTAGACCAGCATTAATTTATTTTACCAACCCTCTTCTGTGGCAGTTGAAAAAGACAAAAAAAATGTATAAAAGTAAAAATAGATGCTGACTCTACAGGGACAGATTTTACTTGCTGAGTAAATTTCTAATAGAATGGTTCAGTTGTAAAAGACTTACAATAACGATCTAGTCCAATGGCATGATCACTTCTATATTTATTATGGAAATATGTGAAACACCCAAAAAGATGGAAACACCAGGTAACATCAACAGAATAACCTAAACTGAAAAAAAGAAATCCCTGCCACCTTGAATTTCATGAAAAGAAACACAAATTAGACTTCTTGGAAAATCATTCTTTCCTGAAAATGAAAATTTTAGGATCATTTTCACACTCCAAAATGTCTTGCAGGCCAACACACACATTTCACATGTATCCTAGAAAGAAAATTCGAGTTAAATTGTTTAGTTGGTCACTGGGTGCCAGCAGGCAGCTTCGTCCTACAGTCAATCCAGCTCCCAGACCATGGCTGGAGAAGAGGAACCCTGTCACACCTTCAGCAGCCAGACAAGAAGCAAAACCCAGCATCTGACTGGTATTCGACTCCTCAGTTACTGCTGGTATCAATTTGTGTGATAGCAACATTTTGGGAGTTTTAATTAATTAATCTGTGAATAAAAAAAAAAAAGAAAGCTCAGTTCCTCTGGCTGTTTGCCCCAGCTGTGAGTCATAGCAAGGTATTAATTATTTAAAGCAAAACCCTTTGCTGTTATTGCAAATATCTTTCAGATTTTTTTCCCACATCTTTATTTTTGACAAATTAATAAAAATAGACTGCTGATTATTTAAAATATGAGCACGGAAGTGCTGCTGCTTTGGTGAGTCAGCTACACATAAAGAAGCTAATACCATTTTGGCTAGAAAATGAAGAGGTAAGATTAGAGACCAAAATAGTATCTTTAATCTCATTTTTCACCGCAAGAGTATATGTATTTGAAGTCCTAGATATGATCTTTTTCTTTAATTATTGCTCTAAAACTCTTTAAAAGCTGAAAAGGGCATATGACTCTCATAAATATGCTGAATTGCAAGAAAATGAAAGTTTAAAGTCTCCAAGACTTGAAAGCCTTTTTCACGGATTGGCAGAACCATACAAATGATAAGTATACTTTATAAAGGTCAAAGATCACTTAGATTTGTCTTCCCTTTGAATGCCTATCCTGGAAAAGGTTCAGCAATAATCTCTGATCTACAGGTGTATTTCTGGAAGAGGGAAAGCAAAAGAAGATTTTAGGGTCCAAAACAAAGCAGAGAAGAAGGAATGTTAACAAAATATGAACATGACAGTGGAAAACAAAACAAGGTAACTATATTTTCTTTCATAAAATACGCATGGATGATACTAAAATTTAAGTATCAAGTTTTATTTTTCCATATTAGTATCTTTCCAAGTCTATAAATACAGTGGACTATGTTTTTAAATTTAAATTTTTATTCCATTCTAATCTAGAAAGAAAACAAACTTAGATGTTACAAACATTTATATTCAAATCAGGTGCATCTATGGGTTTCTTTTACTAAAACTGGGCAATCAACTTTAGAAAAAATAGTCTGGATTTCACATAACCCATCCAAAATGTTGTCCTTTTCCACTGTAAACCTCAACAATTCCTATTTGAGCAGGTAAACCTTCAGTACAAAAGTGAGGGAGATCAGTAGACAGCAAAATAGGTACGGAGTAATATACAAAGAGATACTTAGGTAACGATTAAATTTCCTGGGCCATATTTAGAGCACCTTAACTCTATCTCTTGGATTTGCAGAATATCTTAACAGATTTCCAACTTTATTTTCCCAGAATTCAAGCTTCTCAACTTAATATCCTGATATAATAAACACATCTATAGCAGTGTCTCAGCTGCAAATATAATGTAAGCATGAAAAATTGCATAACTGAATGGTATATAACTCTGAGTGGTGCAAACTGCCTCTAAAACTTTATTACTAGAGCAATTTAAAGGAAAAATTACTGATTGAGTGTTTCAGGCTTTTATGACCATTCAACATTTCTTTAATGACCTCTAATATGCTTCAAAGTGAGCATATTTAAACCCTGACCTAGATCATTCTACATCAGCTGTAAGGAACATTTCCTGCCAAGGTGGTTTATGAATGTGGCGACTGTTACAATAACATACATCTTAGCACTATCCAATAGTGATGTGAAAAAAATAATTGAGATTCACCTTTAATGCATGAACAAGATGGACAATTTTCAATGGTTATGCCAGATCAAAAATAGTGCACCAACTTAATTTGAGTGAAGCACAGATTTTGACTAAGCCTGCTTTGTGCAGTGGTGAACTGTATCTACATGTTTACAGGGCTACCCCAGCTTTATATTACCTTCTTGCCTCCTGATACAGTTATTTAGCCAGTATAACAACTTACTTGACAGCAGAGGTAAATCTCAGAATCAGGAATTCTCTCTTTCTCCATGGTCCATGACGGACGTGGATTATCTTCCACTGCAACCCCAGCACCTGTATGTAAAGCCTAGATTCTGACAACAGACCAAATAAAGCTGTCCTCATTTTTTTATAGCGCTCTATTCACTGTAGGCTTAACTGCAATAGCTTAACAACATCTTTTCATACCCCAAGGACAAGCAACAATACCCTTGAATTTTTAATAGGCTTTGTCTTCAGAGATGTTTCTCAACATAAGTTACATCTCTTGTTGCAGTTCTCATACCTGGAGAATCAGCTTCCCACATTCATACTGGATTTAAGGTAAAGCTCAGCAAATTATTCTAAGGGCGAGAAATGAGACACCATTAAAATGATTCTTTCCAACCCTAGTGGCTGGCTCTGATGATGAAAGGAGCCTCTGTCATGTAAAAATGGTGCAGAAAGGATGTTAAAAGACAAGTTTATTTGCGCTCTTGTGTTCTCTTCCTTTAAATGGGAATAACCTTGTTAATTTTCAATGGTGATACCAAGACTAAATTTATTTAGGTGGATGACCAGGAGAATTTAATTAGAAGTCACATTGCAATAAAGCAAAACAATAGTTATCTTGGACTGGAGTTATGATTGCAATTAATGTCCAATGACTCTGCTCTCTAATAACCACTGCATCCTACAGCTGCTCAAAACAGAATACCTTTGCAATTGAAATGCTTTTTTTTTTTTTTTTGAAGAACAAACTCCTGCTAGGGTAGTTCAAAACTTCATTTTTTGTAATTTTACATATTTCTAAAGACGAAGATAAAGCAAATTTTGTGTTCTGCACAATTCTTAAGGACTTTGTTCTAGAGGCATTTAGTTCTAGGTCCAGTGTTTAGATTAGTAAAATTAGGCAAAATGAATCCTATTGAGGCTGGCACTGAACCTGGCAAGGGATGTGAAGTGTCACAGGAAGGGCTTTTACAGCTGTGTTAGTCACAAAAGGAAGGTGAAAGAAAATGTACCACCCAATAAACAACGTTGATAAACCGGTAAAAGCAGAAGAAGACTGAGGTACTCAATAATTTTTTTCACCTCAGTCTTCAATGGCAGTCTCTCTTCCCATACCTCACAAATGGATAGACAGCAGGATGGGAACTGGAGGAGCAAAGTCTGCCTTCATGTAAGTAAAGATGAGATTCATGACCATCTGAGGAACTTGAGCATACATGAGTCTATGGGACCTGCTGAAATACATCCCAGAGTCCTCAGGAAATGGGATGATGTGGTTCCCAAGCCACTCTCCATGGTACTACAGAATTCATGGCAGTTGGGAGAACTCCCCGGTGACTGGATAAAGGGAAACTTGTACACATCTTTAAAAAGGGTAGAAAGGAGGATACTGTGAACTACCAACCTGTCAGCCTCACCTCTGTGCCTGGGAAGATGATGGAACAGATCTTCCTAGAAGCTGTGCTAAGGCACGTGGAGGACAGGGATATGACAGCCACAGACAAGTCTTGTCTGACCAACCCAGTGACCTTCTATGGTTGGGTGACTCCATCAGTGGACAAGGGAAGAGCTACAGATGTCATTTATCTGGGCTCTCTAAAGCCTTTGACACAGTCCCCCACAACATCCTTCTCTCCAAATTGGAGAGTTGGATCCAGTGGGTGGGCTGTTAGGTGAATAAGGAAGTGGTTGGATTGTCACATCCAGAGGGTCGTGGTCAGTGACTCAGGGTAGAGATCAGTGACAAAACGGTTTCCCTTGGGGCTCTGTACTGGGACCAGAGTTACTCAATATCTTCATCAGTGACACAGACAAAGGGAGCAAATGCACCCTCAGCAGATTTGCACATGGCTCCAAGCTGAGTGGTACAGCTGACATTCCTGAAGGATGGGATGCCATCCAGAGGGACCTGGACAAGCTGGAGAAGTGGCCCATGGGAACCTCATGAGGTTTAACAAGACCAGGTGCTGGTGCTGCACCGGGTCAAGGCAAACCCCAGTATCAGCACAGGCTGGGCATGGACAGACCAGAGCAGCCCTGCCCAGAAGGGTTTGGGGGTGCTGTGGGTGAGAGGCTGGACATGAGCCAGCCATGGGCACTCCCAGCCCAGAGAGCCACACGTGTCCTGGGCTGCATCCAGAGCAGTGTGGGCAGCAGGGGAGGGAGGGGATTCTGCCCCTCTGCTCTGCTCTGCTGAGACCCCACCTGGAACACTGCATCAGCTCTGGGCTCCCTGCACAGGAACCACATGGACCTGCTGGAGTGGCTCCAGAGGAGGGCCAGAAAAATAATCAGAGGGGTGGAACTTCTCTCCAACGAGGAAAGGCTGAAAGAATTGGGATTGTTCAGCCTGGAAAAAGAGAAGGCTTTGGGGTGACCTAATTGTAGCCTTGCAGAAGCTGAAGGGAACCTACAATAAAGATGGAGAGAGACTATAGACAAGGGCATGTAGTAATAGAACAATGGGGAATCAGTTTAAACTGAAAGAGAGTAGGTTTAGATTAAGTATTAGAAAAAATTCTTGACTGTGAGGGTGCTGAGGCACTGGAGCAGGTTGCCGTGGGGAGCTGTGGATGCCCCATCAAGGCCAGGTTGGATGAGGCTCTGAGTGACCTGCTCTGGTGAAAGGTGTCCCCACCCATGGCAGGAGGGTTGGACAGAGATGATCTTGAAGGTCTTTCCCTACCCAAGCCATTCTATGATCCTACATTTTTGTTTTCCTGGACATAGCAGAAATCTCATATGAGTCCTGAAAACACTTTGTTGATTATCTCTTCTGATATGCCTTCCACAGCTTTTGCCACAAAAATGGGCAATTTAGCTTTAGTTTACAACATGAGAGCAAAGAAATATTTGAGAATTGCAACAGTAGCTATAATCTGAAACTACCAGCTTTTAACAATACATACAACAACAATATATATTGGCTTTAATCCAGTAATAAGTACTGATAACACAAGAGGAAAATGTCAGCATTAGAAAGAAAAATGTCATGACTTTACCTTACATGACGTGTAATTTTAGCAATATTGCATAAGGTACCAAACACTTCTCGAGCTGACCCTTAGCAACAGAGATGTGCTTATGTTCTTGAAGAGGTGCAAATCTTTGTTTAAAAAAAAAAAAGAAAAAGAAAACCTCATCAGAGAATCCTCAGGAAAATAAGAACACTGAACTGGGCACAAAATGAATCAGCACTCTCCAATATTAAAATATCAATTAACAAATATCAAGATGTCAGTAAATCCATTTCCATATTACGAATAGATTTAGCCGAGCTCGCTCAAACCTGTCCTTCCTGAGAGAGAGTGGGGACTCTGGTAATTAGTTTTGAAATAAAGTTTTATTTTTATTCACTGCATGTCAATAAGAATTCAAGTTAAGCCTCACACAGTTAAAGCAATATAACACTGCACAAGTTATTGAATTTGTGCAGGGATAGCTAATAGTCTGTATATTACTGTGTAGAAAGGATGTAATGTATCATATCATTCCAAAGTACAGGCAAATTTTAAAGGGCATTACTTCTGCAGATAGAAAGTATAACTATTTTTTTAACTACTGAAAGAAAAATAATTCTTTCTGTGTGTATATGTGTTATAAAGTATATTTCTATGTATATATAACCATAATATTTTTGTGTACAATTTCTCATAAACTAGATCCAGACACAGAATTCTGTTCTAGGAAATCTCAGTGGATTCCCCTGAATAGTCCTGGTCTTCTCTGTACATACAAAATTCTGCAATGTGGAAATGCTCCCTTCTCTCTATAAAAGAGCAGGATCTGAAGCATTTATCTCAAGTTTAAAGACAAGATTCATGAATATGATAGTGAAGTTTATTCAGGGTGGAGAGGGTGAGTAGATCAGTTAGAAAGATTTATGAAACCAATAATGCTCAGCTCCTCGGTTTAAATTGTATTGTGCTATGGACTAACACAAAATTTCTGGTACATATTGAAATAAATTTCATAGATTAGAAGAAATTATGAAGCTGCTGCTGTGAGGCAGAACTAAAAAATAAAAATAATAACTCAAGAAACAGTGTATAAAGATTCAACTAGAAAGTAAAATTGTAGGCAATAAAGATGCAGTGGTAGTAAGCACTTTTCCTTATATTCAGCCTGCTATTCTCCACTCAATGAAGAACAGTACAAGGGCAAGTGATGAAGGGCTACAGAGTATCGAGGTAGGAATAGTTAAGTATCATCCTGTAGTCACATCAATCACAACAAAATTCCACAGATCAAGGAGAACTATTCAGAATGTGTGGTATATTTGCTCTTCAAGCCTAAATTAAATCAGTTTGCCGAATTGTAAGTGAAAATTTGAAATGATAGATTTTTCAAGTGCTCAACTTGACCTGACAAGAACATACAGTTGTAGAAAAGTTTTAGAGATGTGTTGTCAAGTCACCGGAGGTACTCACGGTGTGATATCCTTTTGCACATGAGACAGGATACGTGCTTATCCATAGAGACCTCCTGTGCTAGTATTAATATCCCTCTATCACTTGCTACACAGGCTAGGGCCAAATCTTCACCTTCTCTTCCTCTCCACTGAAGACTCCAGGAGACGGTTTCTGCCTCCCTCATGGAAGGCAGCGTGGGAGAGCTGAGACTTTTATAGGTGGTCTGTCCTACAGAGTCTCCAGATCAAGCTGTGGGCAGAACACTCAGTTTCCTTCCAAACATCTCAGTCACAGGGGCTATAGGATTCTCTTAGGGATCTCAGTATTGAACCCACAACCCTTTGTCTAAAGCAAAGTTTCTCTACAATGGCAGAGGTGGGAATAGCACTGACCCACATGAGCCATGGGAAGGAGTAGCACCATCACAGGAATGGATCCCAGGCTGATCAAGAAGTTCACATGGACAGAAACTGACTTTTGGTTGTAAAAGACTAACTCTACACCAAGCTGGATGTGAGCCTCACATATTCAGCAATTTATACCTCCAGTAGCTGTTGAGCAAGTATGAGAACGCACCCTCTCCAGGCAAAGTTTTTGCCTTTGAGTGTATACACACTGCAAAAAAACCCAAGTGTGTTTTTCCTGAGGTTCTTGCAGTTATTTTAAAAATTTAAAATATGAGTATGTTGCTTTGTTTGTTCTAGCTCAGGAGAGAACAAGAATACAAGAAAGCTACTGCCTTATTGTACTTTTTACTGAAAATGTAGGAAACAAAGAAATGTCATCATCCAAAAAGCATATCTAAAAACCATGGTGACCACAGGCAGTCAGTTATATGTGTGAATTAACCTTTTTCTTTAAATTTAATATGCCTACCAGTTTTATATGCTATGTTCATTTTCATAAATGTACCTTTTTCTGCCTATATCATACTTAAGATATTTTTCCTGAATTTCTTGCAGTAATTTTAATAATTTTCAGTACATTTTAATGGTGTCCAACATAACTCCAAATGGAAGCAGACAAATATTCATAAATAAATTAATAAATAAGCCACGAATAATATGAAAATTGAACATTCAATTTCTCATTTTAAACACAATTAAACTGTGGAATTTTAAAATTTTAATAAATACTTTCTGAAGTAAATATATAATGATTCTGTATAACCTTGTGCTTACCAAAAATTAGGGCAGTTATTATAAAGTATAAAATTATCCTGTATGAAATGATGGTTACCAAATATTACTGCAGTTATTCTAAAGAAAGTATTTAACTTGAAATCAATACATCTTTATAGCTATCAATCAAGTTTTGTAAGCAAACACTTAAACGACAAAATGCAAAGCAAGATTGAAATTGATGTTGCTGATGTAAATCAGTCAAAGACTGACAAAATCCTTTTGGCAGCGTTACACAGCAATCACTTGTGTAACTCCCTCTGAGTCTTTCTGCAAGATGAAGCATTTGGTGCTGATTTTCAGTGCTCAGTCATCTCTCCAGAAAGCACTTAAGAGCAGCAATTGGCTTTGCAGTTATTTCCATCACTGTCTTTCAAAGTGATCTTAATGGACCATGTGTTCTCAGCAAAGGGCTTATTTCTCTTCTGAATTCCTCTGCATACCGAGGAAGGATTATCCTGTCACACCGCCGGGAATTACTCGGTGTTGCGGCCGGGGTTTCCCGCGCTGGCGAGGCCTGGCCGCCCGCCCGGAGCTCTGTGGGGCCGCCCTGGGCAGCGCCGCTCCCCGCAGCCCCTCCGCACCACGGTGGCGATAAAGGAGGCGAGAAGGCGCCCCGCTTGGGCACCTCAGAGGATCTTTATTCACATGGTTCCCAAAGGCAGAGAGAGCCACACGGCAGGGAGCCCCGGGTTTTATCTGGGGATGAGGGGGGCGGAGAGAGCGCATCCGGGACCCATGGGGAAACCCTGGGAGAGGGGAGACCAACAGGCTAGCCAGGGAAGTGGAACTGGGGAATATCAACATAAAGCACCTTGGGAGTGGCCTTCCAGTCACCCTAACTCACTTAGGGTTTCTGTTACCTGGCCCACCGGCCTCGCATAACAGTCTCATAAGCAATCAAAACCCAGGTGTCCCCAACACTTTCTTCCACACCCGAGAGACGAGGCCATATCTGCCAGATTACACTAAAGGGGCTTGCGGTGGAGCGGCATTGCTCACGGAGTCCCTTAGTCTCAGGTACAGAGCAGTGCCACAGTCAGAGCTCTGCTCCCTGCCAAAGGTCACCCCGAAGGACATATTTGGCCAGTTCAGTGACAGCTGTCCCCACTTGAATATGAGAAGTAGCATGTTCCTCACCAAATACAAATTTATTTTTTCTTGGCACAAAACGTATTAATTTTTCACGTCATTTTCTGCAGCCTTTCTTGCTTACCTTGGCCTTGGATTTGGCTTGGCATCTTCCCTCTTCTCCAAAACTTCCCAACAAGAAACAAGAGCCTAGCCTAACTAAAGCAAGCTCTGTAGGGATCCAGCTACAGTGATCATGTCTGCAAAATGCCATATCACTTCTGGTGATTGTAGAACTTCTTAGTAAGAACCAGTGTAAGTGTGTAGAGGAAACCTTAACTACTGTCTTGTTTTCTAACTTCAACTTATCAACAACTTAATTATTTTCCAGAGTTTAGAGAGCAAATGTACATATTTAATCACCATTTATATATATTCAGTTGGTAATTTCCTGGTACAGGGTAATTTTGAATATGTTAATGACAGCTGTAGCTTGCATAATGTGCCTGAATTAAGAAAATCCATTTATATATATATATATGTACTTTGCATAAATTACACTCCCCTAGAGTGGGGATACTGGTCTAATGCAAAAATATCTCACAGGGGAGTTGTTTGCATATTTGATTATGCTTTTGCTTTCTCTTTTCTTTTCTTTTTTTTTTTTTTTTTTTTTTTTGTAAGACAGAGGCTTTTCTTAAGCAATCTTCATAAATTATTACATAATTCTTAATGTGATAAAAATTTCATTACAAAACTCACATGAAACCTATATCACTAGATGTGCTCATATTAGAGTCAGTGTCTTGATGCAAGTCTTTCAGAAACCCTGGGGACCAGATCCTTACAGGTTGCTCCACTCAGCTCAGTGACACACGAACTCCTGCCCTGCTAATGCCAAAGAGCAGTTTCCATGCCGGGAAGGCTCCAGTCCCTGCCATGCAATGGGAAGAGGGAAGCAGGAGCTGCAGCAAACCTGCTTGTGTGGAGCTGCACAAGCAAAGCCCAGAGGAAATCTTAAGGAAAGCACTCAGGCACGGGAAGGGTGTACTGGATTTTAGGGGAGGAAGATACACTGCAGACAGATTCCAGAGCATGCGCATGGCCTGGGCTTGGATGCATGCCTGCTGGTCATCCCACTGGGCGCTGGACTGCATCCTCTGGAGCAGTCAGAACCCCAGGCCCTGCAGGAACAGCCTAATCACCCTCCTGACAGTAGCTTTGCAGCCCTTGATAGTGTCTGAGCAACAGAAAAACACTTGGCTCTTTCATGAAGAGTGAAAGAAAACTCCTGTTGGGCTTGACAAAACCATTTCTTTGCTGATTTTAAATTAAGTACTTTGTTACCTGTTTCAGGCTTGATAATCAAAGGGTTAATTTTTTCCTTTTTTTTTTCCTTTCGTTTTCCTTTCTTTTTTCCTTTTTTTTTTTTCTGTCTGTATGTAGAACCATGCACCAGTTTTTTACACAAATTGGAAAACATTTGCAGTGTCCCACCACTTCTAATTTGGTACATAAAATGTTTGGAATCAATTGCCCAGTCCAAGATGTAACAGCAGGGGAAAAAAATTCTTCAGCAATGGCAGGGATATTAACAGCAAGGGCCTAGAAAAAAGTAAAAAAAAATTTAAAATCTTGATGCTGCCTATGCTCCTTTGTGAGCATATTTGCAGATAGCAAAATGCAAACAAGGCTGCAGTGGCACCTGGCTTCTTTTAGCACAGGAATTGGTGGCAGTGAAGACACTTGCACAGACTTTTGCTGCTAATGGCAGACTCTTCTACCTTCTGTGTGTTTGCTCTCCTGTCACAGGTGTTGCATGGCATTATTGGCTATTACTCGCCCCACAGTGCTGTTTCTTCAGGGATGTTCTTTTACCCAAACTAAGCACAAGCTAGCTGTAATGATACAGGTAGTTTTGTGCCATTTACCCATCTATCCTGCCTCACTACTGGAATCACTTAACTGACTTACTTCTCCTGCCTCCCAAGGGTATTTTGACAATTAATTACTTTGAATTTGCAAACATTTTCACCCCCATTTTTTTATAATTTATGATGGAGATGCATATCTATCTGAGAATACTGCAGTGCATGCAAAACCCATCAATGCTCTGATTTCTGAGACTACTCAATAACATGCTTAAACTACAGCTATCAAGACCCTAATTTGCTGAAGTAGAAGGATTGCTGTTGCGAAGCCGAAATAGGAATTTGAAAAACATTCACTTAAGTTGTCACACCGTTTAGATAGCTGTTGACCAGGCTGTTCACTACATATATTTTAACAGCAGTGTTCTTCACTCTCATGCGCTCTCATGTTGCAGCACTAGTAAACTCACTTTACATCCCCTTACCAAAGTATAAGATCCAGATCCAATAGCACTTACCTCTTTGCAGTACTATATTGCATTCACCAAGTCTCCTGACTCCTAAACCCTTCAAATGCCCTGACAGGCAAGGTGTGAGCTGCAGAGCCCTTCTGCCAGCACAGCCAGTTGTCAGGAAGAACAAAATAACATCCCTGAGCACCAGCTTCCAGAAGAGGCAAACCTAATGATATTTACACCAAGAGAACTACTCCAGCTCCCTTCTGTTGTTTGCAAAACCCTCCCGTAGAAAAGGATAAGAGGGGAATATTGAAGAGGAATATAGAAAAATTAAGTACTTTAGCTGTTTAATATATATCATTATAATTGATCATTATTTAATATAGTTTTATATCATGTCTGCAGCCTTTGTCAGGAACAGCTGTTCATCATACTAATCACTGTACCCCCAAAGCAGAGCTAAAGGAGTTGCCATTTGAATGAGATTTGGAGTGCTGATGGGGAAAAGGAGGCTGAAATGGAAAATGGTTGTACTATCAATGTTGGAGAAGTTACCACAATCCATTTGGTATGTGATATCTGAAAATGTGAATTATATGGAATATGCAGCCATATGCAAACCACATGTTCTGCATTGCAAACCGCACACCCCAGCACAGTTCTCCTGGAATACTTCTGCAGCTGCCTTTGACCAGAAGCCACTGAGGGCAGACGTTGAAAAAAGGCATTTCAGTTGCTATTTTTCTTCCTTTTTTGTTTAGTTATTTTTTCATCTGTTTTGAGGAAATACCAGAATGCTTTTATATTAGACAATTATATATATTTCTTCACAGAAAATAAAGGTATTTTTGGTATTTGTACATATTGTTTGGCTTCAAAGCCCAGCTTCAAGATTCCCAGTTGTTTCAGCATGTGTAACAACCCTTTCTCATTTTGCTTACCATGCTACCATGTTTGAAATGCATTGAAAATAAGCAAAAATAAACAATTTTTTTTCTTCCCCCACTGAGTCAGCTGAATGCACAGTGCCAAGTCACAGCCTTTTGTCAACTCTATCGAATATTAGTCCTTCAACATATGCTCTCACTGAAGGCAAACATGATATTGCTGCTTCTGGTAACAGCAATGTTTGATGCTTCACATAAAGGCACAAAAATCTCATTCTGGAGGACAGGTCCCCAGCCAAAAACACTGGGTGTTCTTCCCAGCACTTATGGCACATACAAATAATTATAGAGAGCTGGTGTTTCCAACTTTATCCAGCATCCCTTAAGAGCCTATAATTTTGTAAAAGGTAAAATTACAAGTGCCAAGACAGTATAATTCTTTTAAGCTTTCTCCAGCCACAAAGACTAATTTATGGAATAGAGGTGAGCTACTACAACAGTGCAAGGAATATTTCTTTGGAACACTCTGTGGCATCTGAATGCCTATGAAAGACACACCTCCTAGATAATGAGGCCACAGAAACACAGTTCTTATGATTCTGGTAACTAGAAAAAGAAGCAGAATTTCAGTGTTCTGTATTTCTGACAATACAGAACTAAAAAGAATAACTCTGAAATGTCTTTGTGTCATGAATATTATGAAAATTGAGATACCCCAAAAAATCACTTTAGTCAGCCCATAATTTTCTATGCAATTTTGCATTTTGCTGATAATAGAGATTGATATATAATAGAGATTGCTATTAACTGCTGGGAAATCTTCATTGCCACACTTCAATGACATCAGAACAGAAAGGGAGAACAGCATTGTGACAGGGAATTTAAACATGCTGGGTACCAGGTTCACAAATCTGAGGCATATTGTGGACAGTTTGTCAAATTATTTCAGATCTAGTGCCTTGCTTCTTTTCTTAATGTCCTATAAAATTCTAATCAATTTAAAAAATACAAATTTTTCCTCAACAATGAGGTAAGAATCAGTACAGGAGGGTAAAAACCATTACTATGTTATTCAAGGTTAGATATGTGGCCTATGGGAACCTTTTGAATCAAACATTTGATTGAAAATCACTATAATCAGCTCTTATCAGACCGAGACTGGTCTATCCATGCTGTGGACAGACACTCAGTGCAGACACAAACTGCAGCCAGGGATGTCACCATTTCAGGTACGGTACAAAAGCTGCTTTGCCTCCAAAGCCACCTCCTGAAATCTCACAAGAAGAGGTGCAATGGAGAAGTGGGGTCACAGGAAGGAATCAGGGAGGAGATATGGGGGGCTTTTGGTACAAGCCAGGTCAGACTCAGGTCCAAGGAGGAGCTTGGCTGATGAGCAAGTGAAGGGAGAGGTGATTGCCCACAGATGGTGGAGAGGATGGCAGAGATCATCAGACCCAGTAAGAAAAGGACACCAGAGAGGACAAGAGTGCTGCAGAGCACAGCCCAAAACTTAACCCAGCTAAAGGTTCAGACTTTATCCTGCGTTGTAGTATAGTGACTGCTATAATGAAGTGCTAGGGATTTCAGACCATTTCCAGTGTACTTCCACACGACTGAATCCAAGGAGAGTTTACCTGACTTTTAAAGACAAAATAGCAAATGAAAAGTATTCCCTCATTAAGAGAACAGTAATAAACCTGAATCCCTGCAGAACACCTTGGTTGGATAAACCAAACAATAATCAAACATCTTAAACCACCCACCCCAGTGTGCACAGCCTTTAATTTAACCCATAGAGACTGACTGAATTTGTGCTTATGCCCTTGCCGAGAGACTGGAAACTGACTGCTGCAAGAAAAGCAATTAAGAAGACGACATAAAACCCAGCCTTTCATTTCCTGGAGAGTAATGTAGACTAATGCAGAGTAGAAAAAAATCACAGGTGGAATAATTCTGTTGTCACTCACAGCAGAAGTAAAAAAGCAAAACAAAAAAAATTATATTTAGAGGAAAATCAGAAGAAAATGCTGCACTTCCTCCCATACTAAAGTAAGCCAACAGCAATAAAAATAATACTTATAAACACTTCACTGCATCTTTTGGATGCCACCCCTGTCTCCTCTTTATCAATAACTGGTTTGACACTGGCACTCAGAATTTTCCATGAATCTGTATACAGACAGGCAGTTCTTTTGTCCTCAACTCTGCAATCCTCCCAGCTTGTTCATTTACACTGAGGGAATTTTACAGTGTCTTGTCCCATTCCTTCTGCAGTGAGTTATTGTTTTTATTCTGGAAAGGAAAACCTGTCAGTACCAGTACAAAATAGAGAGATGTTAGGTGACAAAATCATAAGGAATATAGGGTAAGTGAAATCTTAAATATTTTAAGGTATGTTAAACACCTAGCAGTCCATTGGCAGCTGCTTAAAAAAACAAACAACAAAAAGAAAACTGTAAAACAACAGATTACTCTGTTGCTTAAAAGACGTTTTAAACTGTAACATGAATTGAATATGACTTATTTTCACCTTATCCGAAGCAAATAAGTTTATGATCCCCAGGGTAGATCAGTTATAAATAAACCAGCTTCAATACTTGCTCACCAAAAACTGCAGAGATCATCACTTCGCCAGCAAAAACCCTCTAGGTATTATCAATTAAGCAATGAAACTCAGAAAAGTACGAAGATCACTGGGTCACAAAAGAAGTGGGGTTATTTCTAAAAAACTGAGATTTCTCAAGGATGTTTCAAAGGAAGATTTTTTTTTTCAGACTGAGAGGGAAGTAATGCCAGAAGAGCTAATCATTCAGCAGTGTAGGATAGCAGGTAAGCTGGCTCTTTCTGTACAGAGTAAAGCCTCCATTTACAGTCTGATGACGTGCCATAAAACAATGTTCTTGTTTTTCAGCCAACCTTTCTCCCAACATAAGTACCAAGTTGGAGACATCATGTTAACTTTTCTGAGGCTACTGTTACTTTGAGATCAAGATCAGAGTGCCACTTGAAAATACTTCTGAAGATTAAAGCGAAATTTAAAAATTCTGAGGGTGATCAGAGTGTCCTGACCAATTTGAATTATTTTATCGAAAAAGAGCCTGGAAATATGAACAGGACAAAAGGTGATTGCTTTCCTTCTACTTTAAAAATTGTATCAAAGGGATCTCAGAGAAAACAATTACAGAAAAATAGATGTTCAGCTTTGGAAATTCTGAAGTTGTTCCACTTGTTAAATGTAAAAATTAATCTCTACTTAGATGTTTCTAGGCATATTTGAGCTAAAAAACATAGCAAAGAACACAGTGCTAATTATTTCCAATATGCAGAAAGGAAGCAAAGATTTTTTTCATTTATTTCATCAATTATAGCTCGCCTCAGAGCTCCCACAAAGAAATGTGTTCTGGCCATCCATGTTGATACTGAGAAGAGCCGCCCCTGCATGCCAGACTCTGTTACTGACTTTGCAATCCAGTACATCAAGAGCTGCAATGACTTTTGGCCTTAGCAGAAAATAAGAAATGGAGTCTGAGGTCTGGCTTGTTAGTTTCTCTCTTGTCACAAATTGTGGGTGTGTTTTATTCAACTTCATTAGTGGTGCTGCAAAAACCTTGTCCGTGCTCTCATCAGCTGTTGTGTGTACAAAGCTGAACACCTCTGACATTGCTGGGCTGACCCAAACCCTAGCAAAGCTCAGTGTGTCAGAACAGGAAAAAACAATGACAAGGAAATAAAATGGTCTCCTCCAGAGTAGAAAAGGCAGGACCTGGTCTCTTCTGCAGTGTCCAGCCCAGGGATTTGGCAGCTGCTCAGGGACACAGTGGTGGTGGAGTTGTTCAGTCTCAGGAGCTGAAGCCGAGACATTGAGCAATGACAAACAGTCCCCTACATACATATTCTGTGGCATTTCCCATTGAGACAGCAGTCATGGGACTTCCACTGGCTGATCCTTCTTTTCAGGTGTAAGTCTAAAAGCAGGGGGAGCAGTGGGTAAGGGGCTGAACAGGCAGACAGAGCAGTTTTCAAAACCCTCCTGTATTTCACAGGAAAGTGTCTCCTGTCACTGGTGTTCATGTGCTTTTTTTCATGTCCCTTTTCAACAGCTTTTTGCCAAACCAGCCTGTCAGACCTCTAGTTTCTAATTTGTCTCAGATAAGTCACTTTTTGAAACAGGATGACAGAAAAGTAATAAAAATGCAGAGCCAGAAGGGACTTTAAGTCCTATCCTGTCCATCCTTCTGTAAGAGTAAATTGCAACCAAGCCACCTCAGAGAAATACTTTTTTCTGTGATTTCTCTGCACGACTTGTTCTAGTGCACTGTTTCTTGGTAGCACAAATCTTTTTCTTAACAATTCGTTTATTCCCCAGATAAGCTCCATTTTGTCTTGTACTATCCCACCAGAATTAGTCATTCTTTTCTTCTATAATAAACTTTGATAAATCAGAAAACAAAACAAGGTCTTGTAGATTTGTTCATTCAGCTTTTCTCCAGAGACAGCTTTTCCAAACATGTGTTGTTTTTTCTGAGACTGTCTCTATCTGCCCATATTTTTTTTTTTTGAGTGTGCTCCTCAAAACTCAGGAAACTTTTTGAAATAAGTCTTCTTTATTTCCATGATTATATTATGTGAGCTGCTCCATACATACTTTCCTGCTGAACTCCTGCCAATAACTCCAGTTATTCCCAGTTCTATACCTGAAAAGTTAATTTTTTCTCTGTCACTTGCAGTTTTCCTCTCTGAATTTCATCTTCTTCATGTCATCTCTCCAGCTTATGAAGCTTATATGTCATATAGCCCTGTTCCCTGTTCTTCTTCAGAAAGATTCTCACTTTGGTGTCACCTTGCAAGTCACTCTCTGAACATAAACCAGGACAGATAACCTGTGGTGCCCATTTGAATTCTCCTGTAGGCAGCTTTCTTCAAGTATTTTCCCCGTTAACTTGTGAAGTCGTTCAGACTGAGTTACATTTTGCATCTATTTTTCAAGTCCCTCTTTTTTACAATGTCATATGAGACAGTATGCAGAGCCTCTCCAGTGCCCATTTCTGCCCATCTAGTACTGTAACACTGGTGGGCAGTGAAAAATCTGTGTTGGCTTCCATCTTTAGTTTATTGGCACCAAAGTTCTCTTGAAATGATTGAAAAGTACTGGAACAAATATTATACTGCATACTGAAAGCAGGCAAACTGACTGTCATCGTTATGTTGATGATAATCTTTGACACTTCCTCATCCCTTGAACTTAACACAGCCTCAAAGACTTTTCTATGCATTTTTTTCTCAAATTTTTGAAAATAAAATTTTTTGAAATTAAAACATAAAAAGACCTGCCTTGCATGGAGAAGAATGGACTCTCAAACTCCAAAAAATACATAGCAAAAAATTGTATTATATTACTCTGTAATGTGACAGTTCAAAGGTGCTATGCAAAAATTATGAGTCAGATTTGAGTTTATGAATTCGATGCCTAAACCAGCAATGCAATAACACACTCGGTGTGTGTGCTGGAAAGAAGCTACAGAACAAACAAAAATCAGTTTCCAGAAAAGATCCTAATTTCTGTGAATCACCACAGCCAATGAAGCTTTCAGAGGAAACATACAGAGTTTGATAGAAAGGAATTTCCTTCAAGCAGAGTAAAAATCATTAGGAATTAGTGGTTTCATTAGAAAAAGGGGATTCAGAAAAATGGAAGAAGATAACTACTGAACAAGAAAACAATCTTAGAGAAAAAGAAAACAAAAACAAACCAGACAAGATTTGGAAGAGGGTAGCATCCAAGGTATCTGTAGAGAAGGAAGCCCACAGTTGCTCAACGCCAGTGACACTGTCTGGCTCTGCAAAGTCCAAGCTGCAAAGTTAGCATACTTTAAAAAATACTACTTTAAAAAATATTATTGGCAATTAAATGTTCTGAACAAGGCAAAGACAGCAAGTTCATGGGGTTTTGTGTCATATAGAGCATTCAAACTTTTGCACTCAAACTTTTATCTCTTTTGAAACAACACTACTCTAATACATAAGCTCCATTTCTTCCCATTTTCTACAATGTGATGACATCTATCTAGCTCCTGTAGCTTACTCTCTTCAAGCTCTCTGTTAAGGATATACAGCAAGTCAAACCTTCTCTGCTGGCCTTCAGTTCTTTTGTGTTTGACACTGTGCAGGAGAATATCCTCCGAGGGAGAGGCAGGGTACCACCACCCCTTCCCCCCAACACCAGGTTCGGGGAAAAAAGGATTTTCCTCAAAGGAAAGTGAAAGAGATAGAAACTATTTATTTTAAAAACACACAGAGAAAAGGATAATAATACTAAATAATAAAATCCCTTGCCATAGAGGGAATCCTGGGAAGATTTTCAGAGTCCTTCTCTGGGTGGAGAAGACCCTGCCTCCTCAGAGCTGGGTCGGTGGGCCCCCCCTTCCAGGGGCCTCGGAAGGAAAGGTCTCCCCCGATACGCTCTGGTGTTGAAAAACAGTCCCGAAGAGAAGAAGAAGAAAAAAAACCAAACCAAAAGTCCCAAGAAAAAAAACTCTCTCCGGAGAGAAAAGTCAAAAGCTGGCTGGAAAGCAGGGCCGCCTCTCCCCTTTCCCCACCGCCGAGCCCAGAGCAGAGAGCTGTGTGTCCTTGAGCAATTGTTTTGAAAAGTTCGCTCAGTTTTTCTCTTGCACCCAGGCTTAAAGGCACAGAATTCATTCTGGGCACAGAGTGGTGATAGGGGATACACATCATAAAGTCACCCCAAGACAGACACATAGACATGTATGATTTTGGATAAAGAGTCAGACATTTTCCTCCTTACTGAATGCATAGTGAACACCTAAACTGTGGGTCAGCTGAATTACAATAAACTGAAACATCCAGTACCTTGTTGTTTGTTTTTTGTTTTGGGGTTTTTTTTTTAATGGTTCAGACAAATTCAGTGGTAATTGTTATCTGATAACTAATTAAAATTTTATCTTTTCATTCTAAAACGTGGTGATGTACACCAGGTCACATTCAGTCTGCAGTTGTCCCACAATACAACAAGTCTCTCTGGTATCTTCAAGCTCATCAAAGCAGCACTTTTAGAGCAAGAAACACTTCAGTCCTATTACAGAGTACTTGTACTAAAGTTGCGCCCAGAAGTTCAGGGACATACATGAACCAAATCTGTTTTCTTCATGAAGACCTTGTTCCATGAGAGAAAGACAAACAAGGTGGAAGAAAGGGATAAGGCAACAGAAGCAACTAATACAGGACTCCTCCTAGCTGAGCAAATGCAGGAAACTCCATGATCTTCAGTGGGTAGAATTAAGTTAAAGTAAGTTATTATCTTGGTATACAAAGAGCTGGAGGATGGCAGAACAGCCGTTTGTACAAGGTAATGCAACATAGATGAAAATTTATTCCATAATGTGGAAAGAGGCAGGATAGACAAGTAAATCTTATGGCTGGTTGCATGGTGCACATGTGGTTAACCCAGAGATGCATGACTGCAGAGCATTTATATACGTTTATGTGTATATGTGTGTGTGTGTGTGTGTTAAATATGCACATATGTGTATGTATTTGTACAACTCCATTTCCTTTAAAGAGATGATTCTCCATTTAAAATATTACACACAATGAAGTAAGATAACAGCACGTACATTATTCTGAAAGCAAATTCATGTAGGATCTTCACTGTCCTTTCTTGGTTCGGGAGAGTCTCTTTACTATGCTGGACCTGGCACACCGAGAAGGTGGTGCCTCTTGCTATGAAAATCCCCGACAGCCCTCTGCACTTCTGCAGTCTGCCTGTTTATCGTCTACCGAAATTTCTGATCTGCACAGCACCATGGTAACTACTCAATGACAGTTTAAGAAGTGCAAATGGTACTAGCTGCAGGGGTCAACAGACTTCCCACTTGGGACTAAGTGCTTACAGAAATCTGCAAGAAAGAAGTTAAATAAGCAAATTCGAGCTCTGACACTGCAGTGCACCTTAGCCCTCCTGAAAGGCTACAGGACAAATCCTGTGGTTAAGCCACACACAGAGATGACAGCCTTTTAACTTAGGAGAGAAGTTTTGAGAGGCACCTTTCAGATCCTGTTCTACAGATTTTACTCCCCGTCTCACCTTCCCTGCTGAAAGCCTGTGAGTGCTCAGGCAGCAGAAGCAGGAACTAAGGCAGAGCCACCTCCTGCTGTTAAGCTGATCTCAAAAGACTATTTTCCCCTTCCCTTTGTCTCCAAAGCAATAGCTGAGCTTCAACAGATCTTCCAGATCAGCAGGGATTTCCGAGGACAATAACCTGCAGTAAGGTGGGCTGCAGGGACTGTGGCTGTGCTGCCCTAAAGCTGTAAACCCTGTAGATGAGCCCAGTGAGGAGCTCAGTGGGCAAGCCCTACAGTAACCTGCTGGAATCTACAGTAAATGAAAGCACAAGGAAAAATATCCTGCAAATCACAGGTCTGGAAAAGTGGATGCAGAACATGAGCAAGAGACAAGAACCTGAAGTGTTCACCCTTTTTCTCCATAGGTTTAGAAATTAGAGCATATACTGACATGAGCACACAGGTTCCCATACACCTGCATAATTCTCGAAGAATTTCACGTCATTCCAGAGGAGGCTGAGGAGATCTGAGTGTGCTCTAAGTATCCAGATCACCCCTGGAAGCTGAGTGCATTCAGCAGCTGAAAGGTTAGTTCTCCCTTCTTCTCCCTAGGGATGCAGTCAGTCTTTGAGTTTGCAGTTTCTCTATTGGTGTTTTAATAAAGAGCATAGAGAGGCATCCCACCAAAGCACTGCATTTTTTCTTAAACATAGCTGTGCTAGACAAATGTTATTAAGCACTTATCTGTGTGAAGCTAGGAATAAATTTGCAGAACTGGTTAGCCAGGAAAAAATAGTGCATTATGAGACCATCCAGAACACTCTGCTTGCTTATCGCACATGAAGTTTCTTGTTCTCTGGAAAATTCAAGAACTAGTGCTTTGCCTGCCCTGCCAAAACAACTTCATCTATTGAGGTGTATTTGTTACTTCCAAGAACTTATAGCTTATGTAATGATAGGTTAAGAGTTTTGAATAGACACAGTAGAGGTGAGAGTGAATGACTGGATCAAAAAACTAATTAAACTGTTTTGGGGAAAGTGACAACTTAAAAGGGAAAATGATAATTTTCCAGCAATTTAACATGCTATTGTGATGAAAATTGCATTCTACGTAAGATGAGAGAAGTAATTTTCAAATAAAAAAATCATTGAAGTATCAAAGCTTTCAATATCTGAAATGTAATTTATTTTTTCCATCTGATAACAGAGCATATTTGATCTTGTTGTTTTGAATATGATTCTATCTCAGTTAAAAATATCCTTTTGTTGGAGATTTATCCTTGAAAGATTAAGAGGATTTCAATCAGTTTTGTGGCAAATATTAAGATTTTCTTTTTTTCTTTTCTTATCATATTGTAATGCTCTGCCCTGGTCATATCTGCACACCTGAAGACACTGGGCTATCTGCAATGCTGTCCATTATCTACATTTAAATTTGAAAGAGAAAACCCAGCTGTTTGTCTGCTATTTAGGCATGGAAAACACTGTTACAATCTACTGGACACCAGCAACACAGAGGGAAACATTAACTGATGGGACCCTGGTTTAGGCTAATGTTACTGCTTTGTGTCCACAAAAGATATGGTTTCTGCCTGTCCCTTCAGGAGGCTGCTATGCTTCAGGAGATTGAGCCACCACTGCCTTGAGCTACCTACTGTAAGGCTGAATTTTGCCCACCTTGGAACATGGCTTTGACTAGATCCCTCCAAAAGAATTTCTTAAACAAGTTTATAATATCCTGCTTCCCTATATGGATTTTAATGGGGTGGGCAGTGCCAGTGTTACCATACAAAGAAATGAGATAGCCTGCCAAGACCTATTACCTGATGTGACCTTCCAAAGGATCCTTGTTCTTCCCTAGAGTTGTGTCTGCTTTCTCTGGAGCAGCTTAGTGGATGACACAACTCCTAAAGGGCCAAGAGAGGCACTGTGACAGCAAACTGCTTGCTGATGTGAGCTACTGGAATCTCCTAGAGGGAGAGGTTGGTATGAAAGCTAGGCACAGGCAATGAGTGTGTGGATCTCTGCCACGGCAATGCAAATATAGCAGTCAAATATTCAACAAGAAAAATCCTTTTCTGTCAGGAAATACCTCAAAACACTGTATTTTTCATGACATTTTAATGAACACTATTTTTTCCAATTCCCTTCTAGTCCTAATCTCATAGAATCATGGAATCATCAACATTGGAAGACACCTACAAGATCAGTAAGTCAAACCATTCACCCAGAACCACCACTGTAATCCCTAAACCACTAAACCATCAGCCAGCACTGGATCCAGATGCCTCTTGAACACCTCCAGGGATGGGGACTCCACCACCTCCCTAGGAAAGCTATTCCAATACCTGACCACCCTAACAGTGAAAAAATGTTTTCTAATATCTAATCTGAATCTCCCCTGTCTGAGCTTAAGGCCATTTCCTCTAGACCTCTCACTGCAGGCACTGTAGGAGAGACCTGCCCCCACATCCTTTCAGGGAGTTGTAGAGAGTAATGAGGTCCCCTCTGAACATCCTTTTCTCTCAGGACCTCTTTCCCAGGTCTCTCAGCTGTTTATGAGACAGGTTTTCTAGACCCTTCATGAGCCTTATTACCTTTTGCTGGACACTCTTCAGGAACTCAATGACTTTCCTGTCATGGGGGACCCAGAACTGGACGGAGGACTTGAGGTGCAGCCTCACCAGTGCCCAGTACAGTACCAAGATGACCACTTCCCTAGTCCTGCTGGCCCCTCTAGAGACCAAGATGCCTTTGGCTGGGCACACCTTGGCTCATGTTCAACCACCACCCCCCAGTCCCTTTCTGTCAAACAGGTCTCAAGCCAATCCCCCCCAGCCTGTGGAGCTGCCTGGGGTTGCTGTGACCCAAGTGCAGGACCCTGCACAGGGCCTTGTTGAACCTCCTGCAGCTGTGGCCTCAGCCCACTGATGGAGTCTGTCCAGGTCTCTCTGCAGAGCCTTCCTACCCTCAAGCAGATCAACACTTCCACCCAGCTCGGTCTCTGGCCGAAATTTACTGAGGGTCACTCAATTCCCACATACAAATCATC
The DNA here is from genome assembly GCA_013397915.1 of Daphoenositta chrysoptera. Classification (NCBI taxonomy): domain Eukaryota; kingdom Metazoa; phylum Chordata; class Aves; order Passeriformes; genus Daphoenositta; species Daphoenositta chrysoptera. The sequence goes on along the minus strand of VZRO01001501.1, from coordinate 40,413 downwards.
AGTAAAGATGTAAAACAGGACTGGCCCCACTACTGAGCTTCCAGCTCCTCCTGTTTGTTACCCTTACTGCATGCACTGGTGTAGATGCTTTTATTATGCATTCTTTTTCTGAAATGATATTTCTCTCTTCCCCCTGGAAATTCCTACCCACATCTGGAACTGCTCATCCCACAAGCTTCTGATTGGTCTTTGACAGGTTTAGAAAAATTTAGCTAAGGAGTGTCTTCCAACATGACATTGCCTAAAAGTCTTGTAAACATGATTATATTGTCCCTCTGTAAATTTAAATATATTCCATATATATATATATATATATGACATTTGAATAATAAATCACCTCCTGTTTATCTGTATTGTATGTACTGAAGGAGAACATTAAAGACCATTTCCACATATATAGCAAATTAGGGGCAAAAAAACCCCTATGTAACTTCAAAATAAATGAACTCAAGCAGGATCTGTGTGCCAGTTTCATCAAATCTTTTAACTGTTGGACTTATTGCAGGAGATGCAATAAAACAGCAAATGCCAACCACACTCTTAGATGACTTTCTAGATGCTGGAATGCCATGTTTGAAGCCCTTCCTTTGACAGGTGGGGAAGAACAAATCCAGAACATAGAATATATGTGTCTTCCTCACCAGCAGGACTGTCTGTCCATGGGGACATGCCAGTTCAGAACTCCAGCAGCTTAGGAAGACAGACAGGGCTCTCATACTTGGGCACTGGTGGGTACACACAGCAAAAGCCATCAGTCAGCCTTTTTTGATCATTCTTGCTATAGTTGCACAGGATCCCCATCAGAAACATGACACTGTCAAATAGTCTGGCAGCTTCCCTTGTACATCAGCAGGGCAGACAGAAGTTCCCCTGGCACTAGACAGCTCTCTCCTTGACATTATTGATGCTGGCACCTTGCTGTGGCCTTCATCCCTTGCTTCCCTGCAGTGATCTCTTTTTGGTCCATTTGTTTAAGAGTTCTTGGGCCCTTGTGTCTGTGGGCAGTACATGGCAGGATGGCCTCCTCTCTGGGACAGTGCTGCCAGCCCCAGAGGAGCTGTCTGCTCCAGGTGAGACAGGCCTGTGCCTGCAGACTATAGCTCCTTGGCTGTTGACTTCAGTGATATTTCATCTCTCCTTTATCTTTCTCCTTAAGGCCTCACCTGTCCAGGTCCTGCTGCAATGGCTCTGTAGGCATCCTCCACCTGGCTTGCACAAAGGGAGCCCAAATGCCTTGGGCAACTCTAAAGACAGTATCTTCCTATTGCCACTGAAATTGTCTTTCCTGTTACCTCCTATTCCCATGGTCAAAGTAAAACAAAAGGAGACTATTAAGGTGAGCTGTAATGGCTCTGCTGGAAACACCCTTGATTCCCACTCCCTTGGCATTACCATTGCTCAGCATTGGCACTAATGACTGTGTTACCAAATTGACCTGTTTCTGACTACCTGTAAATAAACTTTAAGTCCCATCTGGAACATATCAGGAACCCCTCTTTACAATGAAGAGCACCATGCAATATCTTTCACTCATTCTGTGAGCCTTCTGTGCTCTGATGTGCTGCGGTGATAGTTTTTCTGCAGGAATTTTTCCCAAAACCTGGGGCAGTCTCTCACCATGCTTTTTGTTATGCCACCTGGGTCCTGTCTCAGGATGCTGGACCTAACACCAATGTCAAATGATCTGCCCAGTCTGAGGTTCCTGGCACTCCCTGGCCAGGAGAAGAAAGAAGGAGCGAGACCATTAGCATGAATATGGCCAACTCTTACAATCTCACTCACTCTCTTTCACTCTCACAGGCACACACAGACCCCTTGCTCTTTCCTGCCACACACCAACATGTAGGTGTGTGCACATGTTCACTCCTCTTTCTCGGGTACTTGCTTAATGCATTCTGTGACTTTCAAATGCCCCCTAATGTGGTGAAGGGTCAAATGTTCCAGTATCTTCATCCAGAAAACTCTCCCTCTTCTCACATACAGGCTTTGAGAGTACATTTTGTGTATGTTTTTAATTACGGTATTCAAACAGGTAACCTTTTCATGCCATACTTGATAAATGAACACTCATCATCATTTTGTCTCATCCATTAAAACAAACTTCTTACAGGATTGCCACTGCCTTCTATTTTCTCAGTGCCTAAATATGATGGGAGTTCAAATGTTATACATGACCTTTTCCCATATTATTAACCTGCTTATTCCTGAGACTCCCCAAAATAGAGTAGCAAGAGCAAAGGACAAAACACTGCTAATTCCTCAGACTCCCCAAAATAGAGCAGCAAGAGAAAAGGACTAAACACTTATTTTGTAACACCTCCTCCATTCAGCTAAGTCTTAAGTCCGGGGAGCGGAAGAAATCCAGATGAAGTCTGGACTACTGGATAATCAAAGGACAGGCAAAACATCCTCATGACAACAGAGACTGCAAAAGAGTAGAAAGATAGAGGAGGAAGAAGAACTGCAGTATTGGGGGATAGAGACCAGTTCAAAGGACATGACTGAAGTGCAACAGTAGTGCTTTTTTTGAACTTCTCAATAATCTTTTTCAGGATCATAGAATTTGTGTTGGAGGGAACCTGAAAGTCCTCCAGTCCTCTCGTTGCCATGGGTGGGGGTACCTTCCACGAGACTGGTTGCTCAAGTGCCCCAAAACAAGAAATGAATATACTGTCATCCTTGTTCATCTCTTCAAATACTGTTGAGTAGACTTTAATATGTAAGCCTATATGGAGGTTAGAAAATTTAGGCCTGGCTTGATATATTTTTGTTTTTCAAGTCCCTTCTTAGTGTCTCTGCTACTAATGATGTTGCTATTGGAAAGAGATAGATCAACACAAGGAAAATATAGCATCCCTCTAGGAGTTCTTTCAAGGATCTCACTAGGTCCCCCTGTGAAAACTGGAAAAGGTATGTTTTAGGATTATATTTCCTTAGATGCACATTGTACAGCTTCTGATATAACTCCCAAGCTTATGATGTTAATACAGTTTCATCAACAATGTTATAAATGTCAGTGTAAAACCTTAAAATAAGAAAAAGAGCCACATCCCCCATTTGACAAATGGGGTTTTTTTCTGAATTTCTAAGTCAGGAAATTGAGCTTCCTTTCAATATTTTGCTTTCAGCCAAATACTTCTCCCTAAGATAAGACAAAGATGCTGAGTTTCTTTCTACAACTTTGTTTCTTTGTTCAGAAAAAACATATACAAACCTAATATGTGTTAAGGGTTGAAGGCTTTTTTGTATTTATTATGGCAACAAATATCAAATAGAGGAACATTTAAGTCTTTCTCTGGAGTGGATTTTCTCTGGAACACACACTTCAATTCTCAGTCTGTGCCTTGAACTTTTGCAGACCACCAGTGAAAGTCAAAATTTCTAGAGTGAGCAGTAGGAATCTATTTACCATCAATAAACATTCTAAGTCTCTTGTGCACCTCTACCAGCCTCCACTGAAGTAACACAGCTGGATAGCTTGGGGGAAAAAATGCTGCAAGTGTTCATTGCTGTATTTGCCTCTACACAAGCAGGAAAAATTCAGAATAATATTTCCAGACCTGTTGATTAATTTTGACTATACTATTATGTGGTGCATGTTTTATTAAACTTTGCCTATTTGGAAAATTAAATTGCTCTTCTCAATATAATGTCATGTTTACAGCCATAATCCACTTCTGAAATTTGTTGGACAAAAGCCCTCTTTTAATGATAATACATTTAATGGGAATTTTTTTTTCTTCAAAACCACACACATTAGACTAATTATTGCAGTGACTATGAAAGAATAAATGCACTGCCAGAAAAATGGAAAAAATTGTGTTTATACTAAAGAACATACTTAAAATATCTTAAAATTTATTCACAAACATACTTCTAAATCTTACTCTCTATATTTTTACATTTCAGAATGTATTTGGGGATAAGTCAGTGATGTTATTGTATATGCAAACTATTGTATTTTTATTGTTTCTGAGTTACTGCAGGATGAACACCATGTGGAACTGTTTGAACTATTTGCTGAAAAGCAGTATTTTTCTGGTCTGTATTTATTTTTTTTTTAAGCTTATTTCAGAAATTAAAGAACTAGGAGAGAACTGACTGGAGCAAGCTGAGTTCAAGACTGTACAGCCAACAAACATGGTCAAGATCTATACAATTTACAGCAGGATGTCGGTGCATATCTCTGCCTGAATTTCCTTGATAAGGACACTGTGGGAAGAGTCCTGAGTGGATTGCTAAACCAGCAAAAGAGAAACTGAAAGAACTCAGTACAGAATTCAAGAGCAGTATTTCTCGTAACATGAAAGACTTCTTCACTGGTCAGATGTCTGTGCAAAACAGAAGTTTAGAGCTTGCATTATCTGCTGCTGAAATTTCGTGCCCTCTCTGAAGTCACCCAGTGAAGATTACTCTGCAGCAGTAATTATGTTTATATCACAGGTGACACTAGTAATTTAAAATAAGTATTCCAAAGAAGTATTCTAAGAAACAAGGGGTGAATTTCTATCAAATCTCCCCGATGTTATTAACCCATGCTCCCATTTTGCAGCTTTATAGCATCAACAGAATAATCCCGAGGCACCCACACAAAATAGTCTACAGCACATCTGCAGCAGGATACAAAATAATATGCTATATTTCACTGATGTAATAGTAAGGAGTACTGAGCAACACCAGTATATTTCACATTATTCAGCAAACCTGCTGCTGCCAAACTAGGATATTTTATTTCAAGCCAAACAGGGGCACAGCACATCAATCATGATGAATGCTAACTTTATTTATCTCTCGGTATTGCTGATGACTGTTCATAAGGGTATTTTGTCTCGACTAATTTCTCTGAAATTCCCCAGGGCCTTACTAATTAGGTTTAGTGCATTTAATGTCAACTTCTTTTGATAGAGGAGCTACTTTTAGTGGTAGGATTCTTTCCTGAAACGTATTCCTCTAAACTCGAAGTTCTCCTTCAAGATGGGTGAGATGGTGAAACAACAGACGAAATTTTTATGATAATAAATTAGGTTTGTTTGGGTCTTTCTTTTTGCAAATATGTCAGCACGAAGAACTTAATGTGAAAAATAGTCTACCTTCACCCTCAATAACTGAACAAAAAGTACAGGATATTAGGTTTGCAATGCATAGGATTCCGAGGTTTTCAGATAATCCCCATTATTAAAATGACAAGAAAAAGGTTTTGACCTTACATCAACAAAGACAGTAAGTCATGTTATAGTGGTATATTTTGTCATAACATAGCACATTGTGCTTTATTATTATCTAATGTATTTTATTTTAGTATAACTGTATGTTTCAGGAAGAGCTGTTGAGATTAATGCAAGAAAAGCTCACTGGTGACAGCAAGAATTATCTTATATAATATAAAGCACAAAGCACTCATGCTACATTACAGAACAGTTTTTAGGACTGGAAGCGAAAATATATAAATATGATCACACAACAGAAAAGGTACCAAAAATGCACAACACCTCCATGCCTATGTTTGCTTCCTTGTTGAAAAGCAGACTTCATGGGACTGAAATTTGTCTCCCATTCCACTGATTACTCTCCACTTGCTTTACAAACAAAACAAAATTGAGCCTAAATCAGGCAATGTGTTCTTCTTAAATGTGGAAGTTATGGTTTTTTGTTTCCACTCTTTCTTTTTTTTTTTTCATTAATGGCTTTGCACTGCCTGAAGCTGACTAACAAGTACTCCTAGATACACCATTTTATCTCAGGGATCCCTTCCAATTTGTATATGTGCAAAATAAACTCTCCTGATACACATGTGAGAAGCGATGGTGAATTGCAGGAGAGGCATCAGGCTTTAATGCCACTGTCCCTCAGGGTGCTGTCAGAAAACATGTGCAACCAGATCACACTCTGCCATCATGATTGTCCTATGAGTATTTCAATTATAATTTAACTTTCATCTACAAATCAAAACATAATTTAAAGAGTAATTTCCAAACCATTTCAAGTCTCTCATTAAACCCTATTATCTCTCTCCTTTGTTCATCTACAGCTCAATGCCTTCAGCTTCATTTCAACCAAAGCCCAAGTGGTATGTTTCACTCCTATGAAACCTTCTACAGAATTCGATGAATTCATTCTGAAATGCCTTCCCTCTGCATCTCCGTGCTTCATCTGAGTAATTCCTTGTCACAACTGCATAGCTCAGCCTGAGTACCGAGCTACAGGATACAACTTTAGCCCTTCAGTATTAGATACGGCTGTGACTGTTACCTACAACAACAGTTAAAAAAAAGTACCACAAGAAACACTAGATTTATTTCTTCATCCCTGAAGAGTAAGTAAACATATTTTATTGGAGTTGTGTGGCAAGGCTTTGGTAGCAGAGGGATTCCGGAAGCTGATCCCAGTGTTGGATGGAGCAAGTTCTGACTGGCTCCTGCAGCTGGCCAAGCTGACCCCTCAGTGACAGTGGCAGCACCTCTAGGATAACGAGTTTAAGAAAGGAAGGGAAAACAATCTGTGCAACTGCAGCTGGGAGAGAGGAGTGAGAATATGTGAAGGCAACAACTCTGCAGTCACCAAAGCCAGTGAAGAAAGAGGAGGAGGAGCTACACCAGGTTGAGTTTCTCCCGCAGCTCATGTGGAGACCATGGCAAAGGAGGTTGTCCTTGTGCAGGCAGTAGAGAACCAGAGGGGAGCAGAGATGTACCTGCAGCCTATAAAGGACCCCATCCTGGAGCAGGTGGATGCCTGAAGAAGGCTGTGACACTTTGGGAAATCTATGCTGGAGTAGGATCCTGGCAAGACCCATGGTCCTGTGGAGAGAGGAGCCCATGCTGGAGCAGGTTTGCTGACAGGACTTGTGACCCCATGGGGCATCCATGCTGAAGCAGTTCGTGAAGAACTGCAGCCTATGAGAATGACTAATGTTGGAGAAGTTTGAGAAGTTCATGGAGGACTGTCTCCCATGGGAAGGACCCCATACTGAAGCAGGGAAAGAGTGTGAGGAGGAAGGAGCAGCAGAGTAAACATGGGATGAACTGACCACAGCCTCCATTTCCCATCTCCTGTGAGGGAGGAGATAGACAAATTAGAAGTGAAGTTGAGCCCAGGAAGAAAGAAGGGGTAGAGGGGACATATTTTAAGATTTTTTAAAAATTTTTTTCTCATTATCTTACTCTGATTTGATTGGTAGTAAATTAATTTACCCAGTTCAAATCTGTGTTGCCCATGACAGTAGTTGCTGAATGATCTCTCTCTGTCCTTATCTTAACCTGCAAGCTTTTTATTGTATTCTTCTCTCCAGCTGAGGAGGGGAGTGATAGAACAGCTTTGCTGGACCCTAACTTCCAACAAAGGTCAACTCACCATGGTTATGTATACTAATTTATGGTTTGTATTTACTGGAAGCACCTGCATTGCCTCCTCTAAGTTACTTATTTTATCAAAAACAAGGGCAATGGTCAGCTTTCGAAGGCCACGGAATCAGACACCAAGGAGCTAAATTCCTTTTACTTTCTTCATACTCTTCACTTTCAAATATACAAATAAACAATCTCTTGATGCTCAAGTTACTTTTCACCATCTACCAATTCAAATAGCCTCTCTTTCCTAGCCTCCTATCTAAGCCAGGGTCTAAGATTTGTTTACCAGGGCTCCAGTTCTCCAGTAATTAAAAGTCCATGCTCTCTTCTTGCCCTTGTTGAATGATGATCTCATTTCGTAATACATAATTATAGAGCTTTAGACAAGACTTCTGTATATTCCACATGAACATATGCATTTCCAGTAAAGCTTCAAATGATGGCTTGCTGACAGTCATATAAAAGTGTGCAGATTGGTTATTGACAGTCTGCCTAATACTTCATCTCTGCCCTGAATAAATGAAAAGGCTGTTTATTTTAGTATTTGTTTGGAGTGGAGCTCTCTCATCACGATTTGTGATAGGATGTGCCAGATGATCTAGCACACTCTTCAGCATGCCATGTCTGTGGGGTCTGCAGTGAGTCTCAAACCCATGCACTTCTCTCTCTGCAGCAGAAGAGCACAACCAGTCCTTCACAGAGCCGTGGGTAGTCACAGATGAGTACTAAGGGCCAGATTTTATCAATTAAATGACTGGTAACATTTTCTCTTGGGTTCAAGAAACAAATATTTCAGACCAGCTGCTGCCATGAATGTGGGCAGCATCAATGAATTATTCAAGGTGAGGAGAAAGCAAAACCCATTTGCGTAACTATTGCTGATGTGTTCAACATGTTTTCATCTGGTATAGAGCACTGGGTAAGTTTAATCAGCATTAAAATGCACAGTAAAGAAAATGTAAAGCTCACGGGATTTCAGTCACCAGATTTTTGCAGTATGTGTAACTGATTTAATAATAGGTATTATGTGCATGCCAAATAAAATTAAAATCAAGTAAAATAAATCATAGAACATAAAACATAGTCCTAATCTTCTCTGTCTTTACATGCATTAACTGCTAAATTGGGAGATTTGAAATGGTTTTGTTTGGAACACAAATTAACAGAAACTAGCAGTCAACAATTACACTTGTATCTAAAACCAAACATTTTCCCAAGGACCAATCTAGCAGTTACTCTGCTACAAACCCAAAATTCGACTGTGATATATTTTAACAGAAAAGTATTGGGAAATGTGTAATTTATGGACAATTTCAAGAGGTCTTTATTTTTCTCATTAAATTTAAAAGCCTAAAAATCTCTAAAATCAGAAAGATGAAATGGTAGCATGAAGTAACATGAAAGTAAAAAACAAGAAGCAATTAAAAATTTTTATAGAGTCAACAAGGCATGCTAATTCCTGAAATAAACATTTCTCAAGTTCAGAAACATGCTTAAAGAAGAGCAATGCAAGTGGATTTTGTTCCTCTCGTGCAGAGAAGGAATAAAATCCCAAAAAAGATTCTAACCAAATGAAGAATATTCGGAAGCACATACTGTCATGATCTGAGCTGCAAACATGAGTATCAACTGTACTCCAATATTTAACACACACTAGAAACTGAATGACTGGATAAAGAAGCTATTTTTTTGTTTCATATATTATGGATGCCAGAGAGAAATGAAACAACTACAAAATAAAAATGGCCATAAATACAAGTGAGTAGGAAAAATGGGGTTGCAGCTCCTTCTGAATTTTCAAAAATATATTTTAGATAGAGAGTATGGAAGATGGCTAAAAATTCAAATCTGGAGTCACATTTCTGGGTTGTTTATATCCAGTGTTTTTATCAATTGTATTACAGATATGAGCTACTCCCTAAAATTTGCCTCTGCATAGACATGTTTCATCAAGGTTAATAAGTAAGTTTTGTTTGCTCTGTTCCTGCTTCAAATTCACTACTTTTTCAGGCCAGTTTCTCCATATCCCTTTCTGTGCCAGTCACAGAATAAATTTACATTCTGTTTCATTTCTATTTTCTTCACATACCTCTGCCTAATGCAGTTATGAGATACCTAATGAAGTGGAAATCTTCATGCCAACTGAAGGAGGAAACAAGACATTAGGCTGTGTATGAATAATGTGTGAAGAATCAGGTACAAAAATATTATGCTAAAGCAGAAAAATAAAGATACATTCTCAAACAATTTGCTATTCACTTTTCTGGTCAGCTAACAGCAAAACCAGGAAGGCTCCAGGGAAACATGATGGTCACCATTATCAAAAGCACCTAAGTGATACATGGGCTAAAATTCCATTTAGACATAAAAGGTACTTCAGTGTCCTTAGACGCAGGAGCTTAATTGCGCCAATGCGCCGACATGGGCACCTGATTGATTTCAATCACTTTCAAGAACACAGTCCTTAAACTCTTCTGAAGCATGACTTGGACTCCTAAACAGCTTCATTCAACAGCACCATGTAAAAGCTTCTGGTTTCAAGAGGATTTTGTATAAGACATGTAAGGCATTTAAGAGATCAGGGACGGGATTTTGAGCATACTTCAGAGAAAGGAAATGGGATACAGGATACAAGACCAAGTCATAACTTCTCAAGTGTAAGGACTCTAAGGATTTTTAACTTACCGGGGTCTTAAAATGTAGAAATGCGTAGAAATACAGCAAAATACACCAAAATACACTCAAAAAGTTTCAGAAGACCCTACAAAAGGTTCTATCCTCACTAGTGGTACTTGGTATTCCAAGTGGTAAGACAAGTTTTGCTCATGAGCAGAGGCAGTTAGTGAATTGCCACATTAATTAGCACAGAAATGTGTGGTAGGCTTCACCTGGGACAGAAGAAATCACTCTCTGGTTGTAGAGAAAAATGAAATGAGAAGAACCCCAGATTTCCAGGAATTATAATAATGGCACATGATGAATTAAAGCTCCAATACAACCCATAGTTAAATTCTAGATGGCTAGCCACTAAAGTAATTTTTAAAAATCTTAGCTGAGGCTCAAAACAGGTAAATGATGAAAATAAAAAATTTTTGATGAAAATAAAAATTCTTGACTGCCATTACCTTGCTATAATGATAGGTCAAAAAATTCCCTAAGAATCAAAGAAAAAGCTGTGCCATGGTCACAGATAGTAGCATCAAACAAAGACAGTACACCAGCTGAAAATTGAAAGACAAGATCCTCAATGCTGCAATTTTGTCCAAGTATATAAAATAAATGTCAGATAATGTAACAGAAATCTTTTCTTACCTAAGTCTTGACTGTGGGTTTTTTTTTTAAATAGTTCTTTAATGGCAACTAGCCCGTTGTCAGTAGGTTACTGCATTGAAGAGAGATATTGATTTAATGAATAATTTAGTTGAAATACATTACTTTTTATCACTCCACAACTTTGTGAGGAAGTGAAGAAATCACACCAAGATTCTTGATAATTCTTATCTTTTGAATAAAAAAGTCAGAACTCAAACTGAGTTTATAAAAATTAATGTGCCTTTTTACAACTGAAATTATTGAGTTAATATTTAATTCCTGAAAATCTAGTTTACCTAATATCAAAATCTTAATTAGAAAGAATAAGGTGTACCTAAAGAGATTAAAGGCAAATATCCCTGGGTAATGCTGGTATCTATTAAATCCTTTCCTAGTTTTTTGCTCTTTTAATTCTACAGAAAATGTATCTCACTCTGTAAAATTTTCAGGTTTACTCTTTCTGTTTTTCAAATCATAATCAACAGGAACAAATATACCCTGCGGTTCTGAATTCTCAGATCATCTGCAAATTCAAGAACATTGAACTGCACCTACCAGCTTTCACTGGAGGTGTTCAATAATTCTAAAAATCAGACCCAAGAACAGAGGAAAACATAAACAGTAGATGCTTTGAAAATACAATTTTTTTTTCAGCAATATATTTTGAGACATTCGAGAAATCAATATTTCCAAGAAGGTCAGGTTCTCAGGAACCTGCAATTTTATGGCATGCAGTGTTTTTTCTCCTTCTTCCTCTTTTTATTTTTTTCAATTAGATATGACTGTTTCATAATACTTTCTTTTTTCTGTATAACTTGAATATTGCAACTAAACATTTGCTAGATGCTATCAAGATTATTTAATCTAGAAATGCATGAAAATGCATCTTAGAATTGAACACCAATTCAAATAATCTAAGTTTATGCAAATGTATGTTTTTATTATAAAGTTTATGTAAGACATATTTCTGAGTTTTTCAAAAGCATATTTTTCCATAAAGATGCGATACACTTTTCTTGCAGAAATACTGATCTCTGCGTCGTTGAAGAACTGATTTTTTTTCTCAATTTTTTTTCAGGTGCCATCAAAAAGTTTAGATTTTTTAGAGTTCTTGTTAATTTAATGATTTTCTTCTCCTTAGTGCTTCAATTCCATTAGCTTTAAATTTGCTGTGTAATAGCACTTCCATTAAGGTCTAAATCAGTTAGTTGTATGGATGTTTTCAGTTTTAGTTCTGAGCATCTGAAACAACAGGCTCTGGCTTATCTGGCTGAACTGATTTTGCCTGGGGTGGAGTTATTTTTCTTCATAGTCGTTTTTATGGTGTTCTACTTTGGATTTGCACTGGAAAGCGTTGATAGTACAGGGATGTTTTAGCTGTTGCTGAGCAGAGCTCACACAAGGTCAAAGCCTTTTCTGCTCCTCATCCCACCCCACGAGTTCGAAGGTGGGATGGCACAAGGACCTGGGAGTTGAACCCAACTGACCACAGTGATATCCCATCTCATATGACATTATGCTCTGCATTAAAAGCTGGGCGAGAGGAAGAAAAGTTTGCATTCCCAAGATAACCATTATGTATGGGTGAACAAAATGCACAGATTGTTCTACTGCTATATAATGCTGCCCGGCACAGCAAAACAGGTTTATTCAGAACTCTGTACAACTGTGGTTGACTGGTTTCGAGGATTTGGGTAATTTAGATTGTGTTCATGCATTGCAGACCTGTGATTTTGACTGCAAAAGCAAGTTGTGATCAAAAGTTCAACTGAATCATCATAATAATAGTTCTGGGGTTTTTAACATACAGAAAACTCCTCCTCTTGCTCCCATTTGCCTCCCATAATTTCAGAAAGTGTCACTATCATGGTCAATTGTACTTCCAAGAACTCCAGATAGTGGTGTAATTCACATCAAGGAAAAAACTATTCTTCAAATTAGCACAGCCAAAGTCCTAAAAACCACCCACGGGGTTTTCTGTCTCCCTTCCTACTTGGGTCAGGTTAAGAGACAGAGGTGGTTCAATCTCCTGCATCTTAGCTGGTGGAGCAGTGTCTTTCTTCATTCCCAAATATCTTTTTTCTCCACAATAACGCAAATGTATACTTAATTTAAAAATTATTTTCCTCAGCTACAGAGTCTTCAGACTCCAGTCTCTTGTCATCTGGCATGTCTCAAAGCATCTGGGAAAGAAAGTGATACAATCCAAACCCCACTACTACAATTTAACAGATGATTTACCTGGTGTATCAGGAGCAGCTGGCTGATTCTGGACATGGGCGAAAGAGATGTACTGCTGTCAGAAGCAGGGAGAAAAGGAAAAATCCATCCAATTTCCTCTCATTCATCAGTCAAGTTTAATGGAAAATATCTAACAGAGATTGAAAGGAAATTAATATTAAAACAAGTACATAAACACTGTAAGACAGAGACAGGGCAAAAGAGAGAGAGAGAAGGCAAAACTTTTTTTTGACACTGGGGTAATTCACCCAGGCAGATTACTCTAGAGATATCATATGTCTGCCCAAACCTTAAATGACCAAATATCCTTACAGGTTCTACTATGGACAGCATCTGCTCTCACATTAAGTCAGTCTGCTCAACTGTGAAATACTAAAGTTTATGTTGGAGAAAAAAAATACGGATTTATATATTGCAGTGCATAGTGGATTGTGTGTACAAGGAAGTCTTGTTCTACCTCTGAGCAGGAAGATGGATGAGTGCCTGGAAACCACAGTCTAGCTACAGCATGGTACCATCCGTGGCCTCACAACAATTAGGTAAAGCTTAGGACTGTTCAGTCATACAAACAGAGTACTGTGTTACACCCACTGACCTCTCTGAGAGTATCAGTTCCTGCTGCTGTAAGACCACAGGACATATGGCAACAGATCACAGTTTTGATTCTCAAGCTGAAAAACTCTAACTCCCAGGGAATTTAATTGTGTCTCTTGACAAAAACTCTGGCAGAATAAACCTCCAGCTATTTAACACAGTTAACCACTAATATCCAGTTATTCAATGTCATTTTTGTTCTCTCTCTGAACTCTCACTCCAGAAACCTCCCACGAAAAGGAAAGGAGATGTTGCATCACAATATTTCCATGGTAACCACCACAGCCAAGCAGGATGAGGTTTGCATTTGGAAGCAAGGGCACAGGCTTTGGCTTGGGCTGCCTTCAGTGAAGCTCCTCAGACTAAGCAAAATGATTGATTTCACAAGTTGCCCAGATTAAAAAAATAGCAACCAACCAGCCAACAACAACAACAAGCAGCTAGAAAGAAGTAATTTCTTTTTTAATGTTAAATGTTTGGGAGAAAGATCCTGAGATTTGATGGCAGCTTAGAAATGGAGACAACGTGCCCTTTGGATCCTTATGAGAAGGGATTAAATCCTGGTGGCTTTGAAGGGCAGGATTAAATGTAATTATTTAGGCAATAGGTTATGGTAATATTTCTCTTTCATCTTCTCTCTCTGTGCCATTCTTTTAGTTCTCCATGTTACCATGATGTTTTGGCAGAGTTCACATTCATTTATGAAATTCTCTATTTCTTTACTTTATTAAAAATGATTTGCAATGTAAAGTAGAAATTTGTTCATCTGCCTTCTTAAATAGAGTTCATATGCAAATTTCCTATTCATCTCTTCTTTATTCAGTATTGAATCAGCAGTGTTTTTCCAGCATTAGAGGATTTTCTTTCTCTCTTGTTAAGGCAACTGGCTGTAATCCTTATTTCCTTTGAAATGTATATTATTTTTATAATTCATTCTTTCCTGCTATGGGAACTGCATAATACTTTATAGACAAAAGAAAAATGGCTAACTTCATACCCAGAAATAATAGGAAGTGCAAAACCATTCTCTGCTCTGTTGTTAAAGACTTATATCCAGGGAAGACAGGGAAAGTGGTTGTTGTTTTATCTCTACTTGCCCTCAGAAGTCCAATAAAAACAGTTTCTTTTTCCCAGAGGGTTGTAGGAATTTATTTAGTTGATACTAGAGATGTACAGAGACAAACATGTACCTGTATATCCAGGGTCTTAAAAGGTTCTTACAAAGCTTTTCCTAGGTTCTGTTAGTGCTAACAATTTTAAATACAGGGAATTATCTTAAATCCCACAAAATGTATGTTAAGTGTTGGAAACACTTTAAGCAACTGCAGTCTGGACTTGGAGTAATTTAGTTTGCATGATCAAAAATATGCAGAATACAAGGTGAAAGGAAAATACATCAAAAACTGCTTGACTGATTGTGAGGGTGATAGGAGTGGCCAGTGATACCTCATCTTAGAGATTAAACTGAGACCTTGGCTCCTCTCTCACTGTGGTTCCTCCAGGTACCTTCCCCAGCTCCGAGCCCCACAAAGCCTGTCAAGAGAGGCTGTTGCAGCAGGGAAAAAGCATTACATTTCTCTGGTTTCTGCTGGAGTAAATCCAAACACAAGAACCATCCTAGCAGGAAGTTTTTGGGGAAACAAGCAGGACAAAGTGCAGCGACACCAACTGCTCGTTTCTGGGAAGGTTCTGGAAGCATTTGACTTAGATTCTCGAATGTACATAGTGGTTTACACTTACTTTTCTGCACAGAATTTCTTGATCACAGTCACTGGAAACATGGCAGTCCTACCCTTTCTTTACAAGTTTTTGAAACAATAATGAATGGCTCACAAATAAAAGATAATCTCCTTTTTATTTCTCTATAAAAACCATGCCGTATATGGCTTCGGCAACCTAGCCATCTTAATAAAACACTGCTATATTTACAATCAATGGTTTCTTTATGGTCTGCTGTTGATGGTTTTTTTATGTTTTGTTTTGTTTTGTTTTGTTTTGTTTTTTGGTTGGATTTTTAAAGTTATTATGATTAATAGATAAGCACCCAGCCTGTACAGAGACATTTTTATAACCAAAAGTTCAGGAATTTCAGAAAAAACTCACAGCTCTTTCAAGGGGTTACACAAAGCCACTGCCTAAACAAATTTTGTCCTTTGGGGTTGGCACTGTCAGCAGTTACCCCAACAGTACAGAGCTGACATGCTGAACACTGCTATAAATCCTCTTCATATCTTAAAACCATCATCTACTGAGCAAGGACTCCCACTTAGTTGACAAAGTTGACATTTCCTGTGGAAGAAACTGCAGGCACACAGGAGAGACAGATTAATTATTTAGAACAGTGGCTCCTAGAAATGCTCTTCTTTCTCAAAAAATGTAAGCTTTTTCTCACTAACAATTTCCTTCTGGATTGTTGTATCTGTTAAAGAGTGCAGAGATTTCCAATTAGACTCTTGAACTGACAGTTCCTTTTTCATGTCAATAGGATTTGAATATTCAAATCCCCCAACTCTCTTTAAACAGACTGCCGTGGAAGTGAGAGTAATAGAAGTGCTGCAAAAATATTTCTTATATTATTTTCTGCTACAGAAATGACAGTTGTAGTTGCTTTAAATAAATTACCACCCACAAGCTTTTAATTGTTTTGTTGTTGATGTTTCTGTAATTCAGTGTTGTTCAAATATATCTGCCTACTACAGCGTTGCTTATCCAGGCCAGGCTAATGATTTCAGGCTCCAAGCACATCGTTTGCATCAATTTTAACACTCCTGTGTGCCTTTTACAAGATACAAACCCAGTTTCCTCTCTATAATGAGAACAAATGGACAACTCAAGTTCAGAATTGCTTTGTTCTCTCTTTAACTTTTGAATCCCCCCAAAAGTTAAAAAAAAAAAAAGGTCTTCTGTTTAAAAAACAACTAAGTCTTTTGTCTAAAACAAACAGAAAAAAAAATAAAAGAAAGGAAGAGCTACAGATGAAGTAAATTGCAATTTAGATGCAGGTCTTTCAAAAGGATTACTGATTTTTCTCTGTAATAGATCAGACACCTATTTTAAGCTCTAGGTCATTTAAATTTCATTAAAAATACAATGCTCATCCATAAAATAAACTGCAAGCCAACTATGCTTGTCTCACACACACATTATGAAAATTTTTCTCTTTCTCTCAGTTTTTCAGATTCTCAAATGCTTGTTAGTACCTGTAGCATTTCAATGTGTCTTGAGGATCAAAAATAAATCTAGGAGGCGGATAAATGAAAGCAAAGTCTAGAGCACATCCCAAAGGCACAGCTGCACTTGTAGATGAGTGACTTCCAACTATTCCTGCCTTGCACAGGAGAAGAATCTTTATGAAATGATTCCCGAGGTTTTACAGCAAGTTCCTATTCGAAACAGCCCTGATGCTCCCTTCTAAAACATAGAGAAACAGAGACTACTACACACAGCACTTAGAATAGAAAAAAAAAAAATCAGTGAAATTATAACACTAAGAACTGACATAGAACTACAAACTGAAGATTGAACTTCTAACCTAAATAATTTGGAGATAAATAAAAATTGATCTCTATTGCCTTCCCCTCTTGCCTTTATTGCAGCAAAGATGCAAGTAACTATGGCTGCCCTTCCCTCAGCTGGAGCAGTCCACATCACTACTATGTTATCAAAGGTGTTTTCCTATTCATAAAACTAAGGTAAAAGAAACAATTATTCTCTGGTACTTCTGGCAGAAACAGCATCTAAACCCTATGGCAGCTGAATTTCTGATTCTCTCTCCAATGCTTCCCTAAACAGTTACCAAAACTGAAGCACACTATAAGATCCCTCTGCAGTTCTGTATTTGTGGAATTGCCCAAACACTTTAATTTTATTACATAAGCAACTTATTCACTGAAACCCAGACTCCTGAGAACCACAAACATTTCAAATTAGTTAAGCAGCTGAGACCTTTTTCTATCAAATATTTTTTTCATTATAAAATGGCATTTGTTTAGAGAATTGCCAACCTTTAGTTTTAATTAAATTCCAACGTTATTATTATACTTATTACCACAGAATCATTGAGGTTTGATGGGAGCCAAGACTCCTAACACCTCACTGACCAAAACAGGAAATCCTATAGCAGCCATTTGGACAATTTTCAGTGTAGTGTTCATTGCTTCTGTTCCATAAAAAAAGTTATTTGCTGCAGAACTCGGAACAGCCTAAAACCATATCCCGAAGTTACCGTGCTGAATCTGCAAGGCAGAGCATCTGTTTCATTGAAACAGAACAACGGAGACATCCAATGGACCCTCATGTTTATTACAGCTGATTATTTCTTCTTCTTGCCGTTGCTTATGCCAGTTCACATCATGTATCACTGCATCTCCTGCTCACACTTATGTGGTACATCTTCAGTCACCATGCACCCTACCTGAGCTGCTCTCCACAGCTGAAAGGATTGACACCATATTTTCTCTGTTTTAGTGCACTTTGGGCTTTTCATACTTCATTGAATACTGTAAGGTCCATCCATATAAGAAAAAAAAAAAGTCTTTCTTTCCAATTTATAACCTAGTATTCCTTTGGATGTGATTGGGCATTAGGATTTGGTTACATCATGGCTTGTTAGTTCCTTTCCTCCTTTAAGTGCTATTTGCTACTGTCTCTTTCCAAACTGCTACGATTTTGTTATAGAACAATTTTTTTCTTCTATTAATACGTTTTCTTCAGAAATATACAGGTCAAACATTTCCTCTGCATACTGGAATTTCATACATTTACTTTCTCTATGTGAATCCTTAATCACAATCAAAAGTGAAGGCAAAAGCACAGGGCTAGAATGGCTGTGACAGAGAACCTCACCCTGCAGAAGAGGGCTCTCTGTGCCTTTTGCCATGCCGAGCTGTTGCTAGCATCAGTACCAATTCCAAAAAGGGCTATGGACATGATGGAGCCACAAGATCAGCAATCTGATTATGCTAGTATTTTCTTTCCACCTTATAATTAGAGTTGCTTCTACAAATATTTCCCAGGCAAATAATGGTATTCCATAAATGCAGACCCATAGAGATAAGGAATATTGCTTTTTCATTTGTAAATTCCTTAGGAGAAGCACAAAAGAAGAGCAAAAGAAACATCTTTAAATTCTTGCTCAAGTAATACTCTCGAATCATTTCATTAAATATAAAAACAGGTGAAAATTTGGATGTGGGATTGTTGTTACATATCTTAACTGTAACTAGCTAATGTACTCTGAAGTGGTTCTCTAGCTGATATGGTAACCTCCCTTGCTGAAGCACAGATAAACATTGCAGAATTTGATCTCTTGTAAAATCTTTTCTTTGTACTGGGTTTCTTATATCTTTTGTTTTGGATTAATGTAGTGATGACTGAAAATTGTGCAGATGCACTTAAATGAAACTCAACTACAGCAGAAGGAAAGAGCTGGTGTGCAGAGCAGAGGCAGGGCTTCACAGAGTTAGTGCTCAAGGTACTTGTGCATTTCAACACACAGGTGATCTCTGCCCTTGTGATGCTGCATTTTGACTTGTAAGGTTGCACTTATGTAACCTCAGAGAAAATAAACATTGACTGAAACAAACAAGACATTTGTTGTTCATGACAATATGTTTAAGACAATTTGTTGTTTATGACCCCAAATTTTTGTGATGACCCCAAATGTTTATGATCCATTTCTTTGCCGATGCAATCCCTCAGTTTCTGCTTGGTGTAAACTTGGGCAAAATTTCATGGCAACTGAAGGGAAAATATTCACCTTTGTGGACCTGAGTAGAGAACAGATGTCCAGATATGGCTTTTAAGCCTTGTTTCTTCATCATTCTTTTACACAGGTGTCAGAAGGCATATTTTTCTCATAATTTTTTCAAAGATACATACACTGATTCAAAGAACTTCTAAACATATACAAGCAAAGCATGCAAAAATCCGAAGGGCAAAAATATATAAAAAATACTGAAGTTCCAGAAGAGGAAATGTTTTCAGTAGGTTGCATCTCCAAGTGAACTACCATGCTTTCCTACTCCTGATCAGTAGTTCTGTCAAAGATTGCACAGGCTGCTGGACACAGACTCAAAAAAAACCCCAAAAGCCCTCATCTAATATTCTTCTGCAGTAGGGTCAGTGTGTTTGCTAAGCATTATTAGACCTTGCTACAGTGTTGACACAATGACTGCAAAAAAGGAGATCCATACTTCCATGTAAAACCCTCTGCCACTAGAACTGGGGAGACCCTATGGCTAAACTGGAGCATATTGCATATCTGTGACAATACAGAGGTGATGCCACTGAGACTGGCTCAGTTGATTAGAGATGGTGCTAATAATGCTAAGGTCGTGCCTTTGATCCCTGTGTGGGCCATGCACTGAAGAGATGGACTCAATGATCCTTGCTGGTCCCTTCCAGTGCAGAATATTCTGTGATTTCACCAAGGCAGCTCGACTTGGAGTAAGAAGACAGCTATCTTCAGGACATATTTCCATGCTAAACAGAAGAATGCCATCTTCTGGTCCCACACTCAGGAACCTCTGGGCAGCCAACAGCTTTCCAGTTCAGCAGTTCTTCTATTTGGCCCACAAAAAGCTTTCTGAATGTTTCTCCCCTTGTGATACATGGCATGAAGTTTACAAAATAGAGATTTATAGTAACTATTAGTATCACATGTCCAGTTGAATACACTTGGTAAATTCACATGGACCAATAGATACCTATGGTTTTTTCCTAGAACTCTATAGGCATTTTTATCATAAATTGTTTGAATGGGAGTCTCATTTCAACCTTCCAGACACTAAAATCTTCCTAAAGGACAAACAGCTTCCATAAGCCAACATGCTGTACATCACAGTTTTCCAGAAGTCTCTGCTCTTTTAATGGCACTAAAGGGCAAAAATAATGACAAGAGAAGGTTCTCAGTCATGAGGAGCAAAGCAGTTTTGTGGCAATGTACTCACATAAGTCCTATTGTGTAGTGACAATAGGACTTACTAGAAAAAAAGAATAAACAGTTACAGAGCTAGGGTGAGGTAGTCTTTATTTTAGTATAAAATTACTAAAAGTAACTTGTGTTCCTCCTTCTTTACAAAAAATAGATGTAATGGAAAAGTTTCATCATTCTGGAAGCTGTACTTCCACAACACAAGATAGTATAACTTTAACCATAATAAAATCATCTAATAGCAAAAATTACAGTCCAGTGGGCTTTATCAACTTTTCTCAAAAGAAAGAGCTCATAAAAATGCAGACTTAACCAAACTTATTCCATCCCTATCATAAGTACCTGGATGAAGAGCAAGGATCACATAGGTAGCATGGGTCACCAGCTTTCCACCATTGTGCAAATACCTGGCTCTCAAGAACACTGTTTTATTTCTCTGTGCTTTCCACTGCTGTTATCTTCTCTTTTTCCCTCTTACCTTGCAGATCTTGTCATTACTTCATTGTTACCATCACAAGAAAAGTGTAATTTTCACTACTGATGATCTTATTTGCATCTTGAGTTTATCTGTGCTATAAAAGGAGCGAAAGAGAAACAGCACCTAGAAGGGCAGTAATTGCTTTTGTTGTTCCAACTGGGTACAACTGAGAAGGACAGAATTGCCTTTCAGGACCCATCCCTTTATTCAGATAGCACTCACTGGTGTAACATATCTAGGATTAACATAAGGAACAGTAATCTCTTCCCTCCAGATTCGTGAGGTGGGAGCAGTCTGAAAATCCCTCTCTTGGTTACACCCCACTCAATACCCACCCAAAATATTTATCCTTCCTCTTTGCCCTTTGCCTTGCTCTTTTACAGATGTTTCATATTTTTGTCTCCATTTAACTATTCTAGCTTGACTTTCTCCCTTTTTCTTTAACTCACAAGTGAGTTTTGAGTCGGCTTTCTTCTTTATTCTTCTGCTGACATTCTGGCCCCTGAAAACTATAGGGAAAAGAAAGAAAAGAAAAACAAGAACCTCACCACCCAGCAGAAATAAATACAGGTTTGTCTAGAAGCCACAGGCACAAACTCAGGTTCCTCTAGAAGCCATAGGTGTGAACTGAGGCAGAAAATGAAGATCAAGAGTAAAGATGAGGGGAATTTGGCTTCAGCACAAAATATTACCCAAAAAATGGTTTTTGGCAAACATTTAACTTTGTTTGGTCTTTGCTTATTAGTGTTTAACTTAGTCATCCTTCTATAATTCTAGAAAAAACATTAAATATTGTGAAAGGCTTTCATTTTTTTGCCTTAGAGTAGCTACAAAACAAAAAAGTTTTTTTGTATTAAAGACATTTATCACAAATCACCAACAATATTTGAAGTATATTTGCATAGATATTAAGTCTATTTATCTTAAATGATCCTCTCAGTATGCAAATATTTTTAATTTTAAATATAAATGGATTTTTTTTCTGTGACATAAACACATTCAGAGTGCAACTTCTACATTTATTTAGTCTAATAATAGGTAACCATTTACGGTGGTCACCCTTGCAGTATGAATACTGATAAGGAAAAGTTACACTATTTCTGCAGCTTGCTTCATTCCCAGCAAATCAGCCTGACCTCTGTCTTCTCTTAACTTTCTGCTGAGTTGTTTTAAGTAAGTGTGAATGAGAGACATGGCAGATGGATAAAGTAGTTCTTCACTTTCAAGAGCTGTGTGCAAGCAGGTCCTGGAAAATGCCTTTTATTTCCTATTGGAAAAAAAAAAAAAAAAAAAAAAAAAAAAAAAAAAAAAAAAAAAAAAAAAAAAAAAAAAAACAAAAAAAACCCCAAAAAAACGAGTTGTTTTCCCCCACTGAAAGCTCATGGTTGTACAAGTGTCACAAACACCACCACTCTGAAGAGCTGAAGGAGAGGGGGACAGGGTGGGCTTTCAGGTACTTAACTTACCCTATCTCCACTGGACTCAGAGGTCTGAACATCTAACTGTAGGTATTAAACACTCGAGAGCCTCCACAATGACCTCTCATAACTGGATAAAGAAAGCCTGGAATTAACAAAATATTACATAACTAGCTGATTTAAAACAATGGGTAAGCAAGTTCGTGAACAACAGCATCCATAAATTAATGTTTACATGGGAAGAGGATTTGAAAATGTGGAACAGTTTTAAAGATTATTCCTACACGGGGAAATGTCTTATTATGCAACCATATAATCAGAAAATTTATTTCAGGTTCTGCTTTTGCAAACAGATATACAGGGATGATGTTTCACATGGGAATGCCACAAAACTAGAATTCTTCACTTGCACTAGTGTCAGTCAGGGATTCCAGGGGCTTTTTGTAACACTTATTAAAGAATTAATGTTAGAATGCAATCTTCCAGGGGAAAGTCACAGCTGAGAAAGAAATGGGGGAGAAGAAAGAAAAATTATGTCTGCTGAATCATCGTCATCAAAAGGGAAAAATTAACACACTTTCAAAATGGTCAGACTCCTTTCCTACCTGGTTCATCATAACAAGATGAACTTTCATCAACTTGAATAGGGGCTTCATCATCCCATGGACTAGTTTATTGGAATATTGCTCCAGGAAATATTTAGGCAACAGATGGAAAATAAATAAATAAAATTGTGAACCTCGATTAATGTGGAATAATTTACAGTAGACTCAATAATTGTAATTCTTTACTGGTTAGAGAGCCAGTGTTGCTAGCAGAGCGACAGCTCAGGGGAAAAACCCTGTCACAAAGCAAGTTTGCTGCAAACTCTACTTTCTCTCAAATACTTACACTTCAGTATCTTTTAAATAAGCTCAAATATCCACATATCATATACAAAATAATTTAAAGGAAATTATTTACTGTTTGAAAGAAAAGCACTCATCTATAATTTCAGAAAGGTGGTAGTCTCATGCTGCTCTCATTGAAGAAAAGGTTGTGTTTAGAATATAAGCATGAAAGTCAACATGATCTCTCCATTGGAGGTCCCTTTTCTGCTGCCTAAAATAAAGTATCCTTTTATTGGATCATACACCTGGAACATGGATACTTTAAAACATGTTTTAAAAGAAACTGTCTTTACAACTTCAGTACAATAAAAGAAACTAAAATTAAGCATTGACATGAGCCAGCAGCAAGCTTTGCAACTTTATTCAAAATCTAAACAAATACTGACAAATAAACTGTTCTGTAAACTATCCAGACAATTTTAATCCCAACAATTTAGAGTTCCCACAGCATTGGAGCAGGAGAAGAACAATTTCAGAAAGACCCACAGTAACAGACTGCTCCATCTCATGACTGAGGTCAAACCCTCTGAAAATTTTCATGTAAGAACAGAATTGGACTTAATGTCAAATGCATAACTGCAGTGATCATCGAGTGCTCATAAAAATTCCTTCTCTGTAATGAAATTGCACACTATTTTTGTTCAAAAAGCTAGGAATACCATGCACAACTGAATTTAACTATCACAATGTTGTGTCAAAGGATCATGTGGTGTTTATTAGAACTGGATTTTATTTGCAGTTTATAATATTCTGCATTTACCAAAAAAGATTGCACTCTGGCAAAGAAGTCTTGGAGTGCCATATAAAACTTCTCTTTGCAATATAAAAAATTATAGATTCAATATAACTAGGAAATTAAGGCTGTTTTGCTAAATTACTTACTTACGTAAAAAAAAAAAATCTCCTGGGCTTACTGTTTGACTGAGAAGGATCTGTTTAAGTATTAAAAATAATGCAAAATAGTTTATTCGCTGGTCACTTTGCACAGGAAAATAAAAATTCAGAGTGAGATTGTGATAATTATGTATAATGCCTGCATGCCTATGTGCTTCACTGAAGTATATTTCTCAATTCCATTAACAATATAACAGGTTTGCATTACCATAATTTTCTATTTATGTATCCAAGGACTCAACTCTGGCATTTTGCACAATGCAATAAGGACAATCAGTTCAACTGAGGGAAATCAGAAGTTTCAAAAACTGGAGTGTAGGAACTGTATAAATGTGAGTGACTCTTACAGAAAAGGGAGCAGCAGCCTTGACACGATTCCTTTGGATTTCTTCAAAGACCATCCCTGAGAGAGATGACTGCTGCCAAGCTTTTTCACTGGCACATGCAAATGGTGTTCACTGAAAATGCACAACTGGAACTAGTTAAACTTGGTACAAAATGACATTTCACAGCATAAATTACAGCTGAAAGTCTCTCTGGCATGATCCAGAAGAGTTGTGCTGGTAGGAGTTTAACATTCAGTGTGCTGTCCTGAGGCCTCCACACGGGCATGCACAGAATTGCAGTGACAGCAGGTAGCTCTTCTGCAGAGCACAGCAGACTGCAGTGTGACGTCTTGGATGCTCTGTAGGGGAACACACACTTCCAGCAGCAGCAGTACCTCAGCAGTGAGATGGAATTCGGAGAACTTGGTCACTCACCAGCATTGCATGCCAGAGGAACACAGCTGTCAGATCAAGGAAATTTAAGAGTAGCTCCTATAAAATGTTTTTTTCGTTTCACTTGCATTTCTATGTAATGGTAGACAATTATCACCACATAATTTATCATAATTTATAAGAATCACCACCTCCTTATTTATGATAAATCATTGCCTCTTTTTAGGAAGCTTTAGGATGGGTGATTGAAGCACCAGAAACTACAGCTTCAGAGATTGTACTCATCTGGAAAAACAGAAGCAAGAGATCTTTACAAAAGGGTCCTCAATACCATTTATTTCGACCTGAAGATTTGAAGAAACCTAATATGTCTTTCAGCTTTACCAAATTAGCAGCCATTTCTGTATCTCACATTTCAGAGCTCTCCAGTACAACAATAATACACTTTACAAAGAGATGTGTAAGTTGCTCTACCTCTGGAAAATCCAATACACATCTGATTCTGGCTCTTAGGATCCTTCCAGGACCAGCTTCTGAGCCTACAGCACTTCCTTATGGATGTACTGTTCGTCATGATGATGGTTTCTGTGGTGGGGGCAGGAAGGGTATATCACCAAAGAAGGAATGGCCAAAAGCATTTACACTTTCAGGATAAATTCCTGTGTGACAATCTAACTTCTCTCTAGTTATAAACAGAATTTCATCTTAATCAACTGACGAATGTAAATAAGCATCCCTAACTTATCCCCAAGCCTTGCCATTTTTTTCCCAGTTTTTATTTAATGCAAAAGACAAGATTTTTCCGTTAATTCCTGACACTCCTTGTGCTGGTGCAACCAGTGGAGCAATGACCTCCTGTCAGTGGGTGTCAAAGGGCAGAGAAGGTAGAACAGGAATCTGCTCCAATCTGCCTTTGTGGTGCCTCCACACCAGTGTCTGTGGCACTGTCCTGGGTTGCAGAGTATTCCATTACCATCGACATGAGCTGTTGAAACCAGGTGGGTGGTGTTCCTTGCCTCCTCCCTCCGGTCTATCTTCTATTAATGGGCCCATCAAGGCCTCACTGCATGACTGACAAAATTACATCATCCCATTGTGAGATGCTCCGCCCAGAGGGAGGAACTGAGCATTCCATCCTGGATATAAACTGAGATTTCGAATGCCACCAGCAGCCTTCTCCACTGGATTCCCAGAGGATGAGAGCTACACAGCCACCACTGGACCTTCCAAGACCAGACCCTTCTATAGGATTACTGCTTTCAACAGGACTTCATTCAGACTGCTACCAACACCTGCCCAACAGGGTGTCAGGTTGTATTCTGACTCTGTCAGTGGTTTTTTGTACTATTGCATTTTTTTTTTTTCCTCTTCCTATTAAATTGTGTTTCTGACTTGGAGTCTCTCACTGGTTTGTGTTTCAAACCTTGACAGACACTCTGTGGGGCGATGCTGACACCTCTCAGAAATGCCTCAGACAGCTGATGAGTAGCCCTCTGGAGCTGCAGTTACAGCACCCCTGTAAGGGAGTTGAGTGGCACAGCAGCAGCACACGGAGCTGATGCAGCACTTGGTGCTTGGGCTTGCAGCCCCTGTTCATGTAAAGGCTCAGACACCCACCTAAATCAGTCTCTGTGAACACAGAGTGTGCAGCAGCAGAGTGTGGCAGTGTGACACCCTCCTTCCTCTGCTGCCTCTGGCTTATGCTGGAGCCACCAGTGAGGGCTGGCATGGCTGCATCCCATTTGTTTTTGGGGACAGATGGCATACAGTAGTAAAGGACTGTCTGGAATTGTGTCCCAGACATCTTGCAGGTGTGCAAATATGAGTGTATCAATCCTCGAGCCCTTAAATAGTGTACACCCCAGGGGCCACTGAGCTCTGCTGCATGTAAAGGGTGGGGTCTCCCCTGGACAGGGGACACTGTCTCAGGGTTGCTGTTTGAGGTTAAGTGATTCCTTGCAGCAGCACATTCTCAGTAAGTGATTAACTGCATGCTAAACTTTGAAGTCTCAGGTAGGCGATACCAAGGAGTGATTGTGCTCATACAATCCTTTAGACATGAACTGTTGACCAAGTCTGAGACAAAGTCTGGAGTCAGCCTCACCTAAACTCCCCTCTGAGAAGACATTTAGGATGCAAGGGGGTCTTGTCTAAATGTTGTGACCCAATGGAAGAATCTCACTGACAGCTTTGTCTATGCAGTAAATAGTTAAGCATATTTTACCACCAAATCTTGCTAATCCACTGTCACATTTGCCATTGAGCTTTGTAAACTCACTATTTTATATCAATAAAGTGTATTGTTGCTTCTCTCTTATGAGTGAAGTACACCACTCCATCCATGACACACAGAGAATAACAGCTCAGTATGAGGCACCATCATTTCACACAGGTGGATAAAAGGTGTAAATCATATTGGCACCTATTAATAATTTTTTGCATCGTTGAGTCCTGGATATGGGAAAAAAACACTTATTCAGGAAAAAGGATCTTATTCAGAGGTACTTACGCTTTTTCAGCAGCAATGTGGCACAAGTGGAAAAATAGATGCACAACATATTATTCGTAATACTAGTAATCATTATACTCTGAAAAAAGTATACTCTACTCAGAATGTAGCAAACAAACATTATGCACTTCAGGATTCCAGACTGAGAAAAATATGCAGACCAGTGCAGCAGCATTTCATAGACATCTATAGCCTGTGTTATCTGGTATATGGTCAGTTTTGCCCATCTCCTGAAATCTATACTGAAAATTATTCCTACTCCATAGAGAAGTATTCACTCTGGGGTTTATTATTACAGATTATTCAGTCTGGTGTTTCTGCAGGACACAGAGCAGACTATACAAAATACATAGGCAGCCTTATGTTGCATGTTCTGTGTTCAACATACACAGTTGCAGTGGGGGCAGTTGCTGGGGAATCTAAACCAATGTGTCCTCTCTTTAGCCTTATCTTTGTGCTGGAGCCTCAATCTCATTTCCCATGAATGATCTCGGGATTTCAACTGCTGTGCAAAATGGGTCATAGCTGTCGGGGCACTTTAACAGGATACTGCTTCTAATGTGTTGCATTGAATTTCTTATTCTTCAGATAAATGCCCATTCTTGACTGTAAGTCTAAAGCAGTGATGAAGACCATGAGCTGAAATGAACCTTCTGAGTATTATAAAGGGATTATTAAGGAGAGAATGGGATTCAGTCA
Source organism: Daphoenositta chrysoptera (assembly GCA_013397915.1). Classification (NCBI taxonomy): domain Eukaryota; kingdom Metazoa; phylum Chordata; class Aves; order Passeriformes; genus Daphoenositta; species Daphoenositta chrysoptera. The sequence continues at coordinate 12,382 of VZRO01001501.1, read as the reverse complement.
TGCATGGCAATCTTAAGTCTCTCAAAATAAAGATCTTTAATTAAGCATAAAAGCCAGAGACTAAAGCCTACTTGATTTGCTAAAATCTTAGTAAAAGAAAATACTGATCTTCTATTTAATCAAAGAATAATCATTATAAAACAAAATAATCACCAACAGAGAAAAAAGCAGGCCACACTACAAAAGAAAGACTGACTGTAGGACAGAGAAAATCTTAGGAAATTTTAAACTGGCAATAAGGTAAGATTCTGCTTTTCATAAACCATGAGTATCAGCAGAGACACACATTAGAGCAGTACACCTGCTTATTAAGCTACTGGTAAGAACACCTTAATTGCTAATCTCAAAACAGAAATATTGCACATTTTTAAGTTACAGCACAACATAAAAACATGATAGGAACTCTTCAGCAACAGCAACAGCAACAGCAGCTCTTCAGAGCAGGCAAGTGATGTCTGCAATAAATGCTGAAAAAACAGATACGGTTTTCTCTATCTTGCTTCCCTTAAAAGAGGTAGAATACATATATATATCATGTACATTAGATACATATATATATAATAAATTTAGTTTAAAAAATGGGAGAGGTAATTCTCTCTTGAGGAATTGTTTTCTTGTTCTGCCATTCAGTGAGCCTGGAATTAAGTCCTTTTCTAATAGTAGTTAGCCTATGAGTAACAGTATTACTGATTCTGAAGTACTACTGGTTCTGCTTGTAGCAGGGACCTCTGTAACCTGCCTATGGGTTCTCATGCTGTATACAGCCTAATTTACATGAGAAAACTGAAATGGGGAAACTATTTATATGTTACTTCTGCAATGGAATAAAAGAGAAATGAGTGTGTGAGTTAGAAGTACTCACACAGACCAGGACCAGTATCTTCAAGTCACTGTTTTATAAATAAGAAAGGGGTTTAAATCAAACTTGAAATCTCATGTGTCTTTTTCTGCCTCTCAGAATTATTTCTCTTATGGCAGCAAACCCCTGCCCTGCAGTCAGAATGGCATTTTACCAACACCATATAGACACTGAATAAAATTACCTCAGTGAAGCAGGGGCCAAGAAACGAATGCAGGCTTCTGGAAGAGTACAAGAAAATGATGCACACACCGGTGTCCTACGGTGGGAAATCATGGGGAGGTCAGAAAGCAGACAGGAGGATGATAAAACAGTAGTACAGCAGCCTGGGCTTGTGTGCGTGAGTGCAGTGTGTCCACAGGGGCACAGCAGGCGCTGCTGGAGCTGCCCCGTTAGGAACAGGGGGACAGCCACCCCAGCAGGAGCACACCCCGCAGTGCCACCCAGCCCACAGAGCCTGGCAGTGCTGCCACAGCACTCAGCTCACAGATCCCAGAGAAAGAAACCTCCTCCCCAGTAAAAACAGGGAGATGAAATAAAACACATCCTCACTTCAGGATATCAGATTTAAGTACCCTCTGTGTGAATATAAGTCTTCAGGAAAAGCTTCTGAGTATTTTTCTTCCATTACAGAAGGAGACTAGAGAAATTTCTGAAATTTGTCTGAAAAAAACATGCTTCTGATAGGCATATCAGCCAGCTGTTGTTCATGATTTTGCAGCCAGGGTTATTTTCCTCACTGTTAGTCTTGGCTGCTCACTTCTTGTGTGAAGAAACTTTGGCAAGTCTTAAATGCTCTGCAGTGAATGAACAAGAGGACAACGTCTATCATTTTTTGCAACAAAGCTATGGAAGATAAAAGGAGAAATATGTAGCAAATATTTCTGAAATATTGCATATACAGCTTGGGCATCCAACAGCACCCAAGTGACTGCAATCCATAAAAGCTTCTCAATAAGTGGAAAATGAAGATTCATCTCAACCCAGGAAGAGGAAACAAACTGAAGATTTTTACTGCTGGTTTTCTTTGCTTGTTAGCTATTTCAAGCAATTTGTCCTTGGCTGTGCGACCTCAGAAGGTGTTCACGCTTCACAGTTCCCAATTGCAGGAACACGTTTTTCTGTTCAGTCTTTCGGATTTTTTAATGTAGGTTTCATTTTTTTTAATCTCACAGTGTCTTCCAGCCATAGAACATATATCTTTTAGGGTGAAGAACTATGTTTCTATTCTAGGTTGGCATTCAAGTCCTGTTGCCACAGGATGATGTCTCCTTCTGCACTGACCCACTGCTGTTTTCACTGTGGGTCTGCTCCCATCCTGTATCAAAACGAAAATAACAGTGGGTCAGTGCAGACGGAGATATCATCCCATTCGTTTATATCATAGTGAAAAAAATAAAACATATATATTCAGATTAAGATGGAGGAGAAATACCTTTCTGAATGCTTTCTGTCTGAAGACTTAGAGACCACTACAAAACCAACTTTCTTAGGAATCTATCCATACCAATACTCTGTAGAATATTCACATACTCAGTTAATCTTGATGCTGAAGTTACTTGAGAATCTTTCTATTGCCAGCTATGAAGATGGTTAAGAAACTGGAGAGTTCTTCAGCACTTCAGAGCCTCATGTACTTTCTTCAATGCAATACACGAAAGAAATGCAAGGCAGGGTAGGGACACAGACTCTCACTAGCACTTTTCCACACAGCACTCCAACAAGTTGCAGGGCCTACAGTAGGCCTCCCATGCAGCAGGCAAAGGTATTTTTTTGTAAGACAAACCTTAGCAAAATAGCCTAGTAACATTCTTTGTGCAAATCATGTAAGAAACGCTTTTATATGAGCACCTAACATATACTTAATAGACTTGGAAATTACCTCCACGCAAAGAGCAAATCATGTAAACAAGAACACAGTAAGCTGGATTCATGTGGCATTACCTTCAGCAATCACCTGCGTGTTGGACAGTGTTTACCCAAGTGACCCAATAAGTCTGTGCTCAAAAGGGGAGTGAACTTTTAAACTTTTACAGCATATTGCCTCCCAAAGATTGGATTTCCCCATCAGTTACTTCAATACAAAAGATGAGATAGAAGGTGTATTCCCTTCTGTTCCATTAGGAAGTGTCTAAGTTTGGATAATGTGTTATTTCATTAATGAGGCAAACAGCATACTATCTACAAGGAGCTTGACAGCCATAAGTTTTCAGATCAGACTGAAAGGGAACCTTGATAGGTTCCTGATAGGGAACCTTGCCTCTGACAAAAACATTACTTGATAACTCACCTCTGCATACAAAAGAAAGACTTGTTTAAGGCTGAAAAACATAAATGCCTCAGGTTGGTGACTCATTACTCCCTCCATTTTGTAACTATACAGTAAAATCAGAGGAGTACATAAAGAATGTCTTCCTAGAAATATTTTAACTTAGAAAAGTTAAAAGAGTGTTGGTAAATAATTGTTAAATCATCTCATATCTTAAATGCAACTTAAACACACTAATTATTTGATAAATATTGGATTATTTAAGCATTTGAATATTGATATAGTTGAAGTACACAGTTTAGTAAAAATTTGAAGAGTAAAAACACATGGCTAAAAAGTTCTGTAATGGTCACTGTAAAAGCAGGAAAAAATCTACATTTTTCTTGTAGAAACTAAATAAAATTTTATACTCTTTGATGAAAACATAATAGAACCTTTAATATCCCATCAGGATTGATCCTCAGTACTGTCAATAAAACATTTTCTCTGAATATATTATTGTAAAATCACAAGATTCTTCTCAAGAATATCAAAGACTTACACCTTAAAGCTGAAATTACATTTTTGTCAATAAAAAATAATTTGTAAGCATTTCATATGATAGGCTTTCTTATAGAAGAGGACACCTAAGACTTCCTCTCATACTTTTTTCTGCTGGAGTTACTTGTGTCAGGTGCTTCAGTAGAAGGCAGGGCACTTCTACAACCCTCTCCAGAGAAGGATGCTGTACCATAAATGAAAATAATGTCTTCCAGACTCTGTCTGATGATTAGCTTAGGTCATGAAGCTTTTTGCTTCTGTAGCGCTGAAAAAATAGTTTCATCTTTAGGAAGAAAATTACCTTATTCCTAGGTTCTATATCTTCAATTTCTTTATGGGAAATATTGAAGACTCTTATTTCTATTACAGTAAGGTACCAAGACAGAGAACTTCTCAGCAGCAATAAAATACAAACATGTCTTCTTTAGTACACTATTTCAACCCATAAAAACACACCATCCCAATACAGGAACAGGTGCAGTTTAGAGCACAGACTAGCATTCATTTTATGTGTTCTTCTCCCCAGCCTCTCCTTTTGTAGAAACACAATAGTAATGCAATGTGGTTTCCAAATAATTTCTACCATGTACGGCAGGATACTATCTATAGCACTACTCATTGGAAAACTTCACAGTTTTGAGTCAGCACACAGAACTAAATTCTAAGACATAAAAATGAAAAGAATTAAGCAGTATATAAAAGTTCTCATAATGACCAAAAGCACCCTCTATTTAAAGCTGCATTTACACGTTACTGAGCATCTCCATTCCTTGCAAAACCTCCTTTTTAGTTCAAAATCAGAAAAAGAAACTCACTTTCTAGAACCAACAACACTCATTTACACCTCAGCTCCTGGAGAATAACCATCCCTACTATGCAACTTAACCTGGTGAGAGCTCTTTAAACCTCTTGCACCCTGCACTAATAAACAGGTCACAGCAGACAGTGACATTGCCAGGAGTAGCCTCCAGGCCAATGCCATTGCAAGGGACCAAATGGGTTGGTATGCCTGTGATCAATAGTACAGCCAGAAATCCACAGCTTTTCAGCTTCCTATTCTGAAAATCCTGGAGAAGTCAGAAAAACAAAAGCTTCTGAAAAGGGTGATATTCTTTCCTGTTCCCCACTAATGTATGCAATCTGGAATGTATTATGCCCCCACAATTCCTGCTCCGTACAGAAATCCATGGGATCAAGTAGATAAATTGGCATATGGGTACTGAAAGAGACTTCTTTCTTCCTTAAGAGCTGCATGTGGCAAGTGACAGAATGTAGATGTGGATCATAATGTGACAGGAGTGTAAAATGTGACAAAAAGCAATTCCTCTCCTGACCTCACCACTTAAAACACTCGGAGCTTCAGCACAAAAAAATGTGTTCACTGCAAGGCAACTGCCCTGTGCAATGTACAGAGAAAGGAAATGGTGGAGGCACTTCAGCCAGAAGGCACTGGTACTGGAGACCATCAGCAGCTGTGGTAGAAGGGTGGTTTATTTGGGCTGGTGTTAAAGGCTACCTCCAAGCCACCATGGACATCGTGTTTGCTCATCAGGGCCTCTGAAGAGGATTTGAATCCTGTTGTTGTTTGAATACGCAGCAGGGAGCTTCCTGCTTTCCTTCCTTCCTTCCTTCCTTCCTTCCCTGCTTTACTTGCTGTCTGACACAATCTATGTCTGTTCAGAAGACTATTTTGGGAGCAATCCCAGAAGTACTGCTGTACTCAGTTGAGGTTGTTCTAAACCAACACCATCACAACTCCACACCTCTAGAGCTGACATAAAATAGCATTAAATGTTCTCTCATAAAGTGCAGAGTATGTGTGATGTTTACATTGTTTCCCTGGTGTTTATGCTAGGGTAATACCTGTGTGCATACAATGCTATGGGAAAAAAAAGTCTGAAGATATTGTGCATTTTCACTTTTGTTCTTCTAAATAACTCCTTCTCGTTGTATCTGGGAACTTCTGCAACACAATACTTACTGTGAATATTGCTCAAGGTTCCATGCTATGGCAAAATCATGTAAGTGTTTAATGCCTGCTAAATTAAGAATCCTATCCCAAAATTGGTATAATGCATACACAGGCATCCTCTCACTAGTAATTGCAAAGGATTTTATTCTTGTTAGGTTGATTTCTAGGTTGCTTGCCTTTGTTTTTAAACACAGCCAAAGGGAATTAAAGGACTGTTGTATAATAAATTTCAAACCATGAGTATTCAGCAGAGAAATAGGTATTTTGAAACATTTATATCCTGGATTAACCAGGGGAAAATCTTACTTCTTTCAAGAATAAGAGTACTTCTCAAATATTTATCCACTGCCACTGCAGAGCTGCTTACCAGCAAACTTTTGCAGAGTTTAATTCCTTTCTTAGAGAGATGATACCACAATTTTTGAGCTTTCTTAAAAGAAAAATGTTAAATTACACTGTTTTAATTACATTGCTTTGGAAAGTTTAATTTTTATTCTTAACGCAATTAAGTGCATTTTCGGAAAGAAAGTATCTTGGCACATGCAAGATGAGGAGGTGATCTGAGATAGCCAGCATGGCCTTACTAGGAGCAGACCATTCCTGACCAATCTAGTGGCCTTTTATGATGGAGTGATTGCAACAGTCTAAAAGGGAATACTGACCAATGTCATATATCTAGAGTTCTGTAAGGCCTTTGAGGGGTCCCATACAACATGCCTGTCTCCAAATTGGAGAGACCTGGATTGGAGGGGTGGACTGTTCAGTGGATAAGGAATTGGCTGGATGGACACAGCCAGAGGGTTGCAGTCAGTGGCTCTGTGCCCAGATGGAGGCCAGTGAGCAGTGGTGTCCCTCAGGGCTGTCTTCAGGCTTGGGCTCTTCAGTGTCTTTATCAGTGGCAGAGGCAGTGGGACCGAGGGCACCCTCAGTACATTTGCAGGTGACAGGAGGCTGAGCAGTGCAGGTGACACCACAGAAGGATGGGATGCCATCCAGGGCCACCAGGACAAAATTGAGAAGTGGGCCCATGAGAAATGCATAAAGTTCAACAAGGCCAAGAGCAAGGCTCTGCACCTGGGCCAAGGCAATCCCAGCAGACACGAGTACAGGACTGGAGACAAACTCACTGAGAAGGACTTGGAGGTTCTCATGACTGAAAAGCTGGACTTGACCCAGGCATGGGCACTCCCAGCCCAGAGAGCCAAATGTGTCCTGGGCTGCATCCAGAGCAGTGTGGGCAGCAGGGCCAGGGAGGGGATTCTGCCCCTCTGCTCTGCTCTGCTGAGACCTCTCCTGCAGGGCTGCATCAGCTCTGGGCTCCCAGCACAGGAAGGACACGGACCTGTTGGGACACATCCAGAGGAGGCCACAAAAATTATGTAAGGGCTGAAGCACCTCTCCTGTGAAGACAGGCTGAGAGAGGTGGGGTTGTTCAGCCTTGAGAAGAGAAGACTTTGTAGAGACACTTTTGTAGCACCTTCCAATGCCTAATGGGCACCTACAAGAATGCTCCTCAAGAGCATAGGGCCAAGTGATAGGACAAGGAAGAACAGCCTTAAGCTGAAGGAGGGTAACTTGAGGGTGGTGAGGACCTGTAACAGGTTGCCTAGAGAAGTTGTGGATGCCCCATCCTTGGAGGTGTTCATGACCAGGCTGGACCGGACTTTGGACAACCTGATCTAGTGGGAGGTGTTCCTGCCCATGGCATGGTGGTTGGAACCACATGATCTTTAAAGTCCCTTCCAACTCAAACCGTTCTAGGATTCTATGGATTTGACAGCTTTCACATGAAAAGAAGTCTCTCTATGATCCAGAAGCCTATGAAGTTTCTTTCATACCTGACTGTTTTTAATATCATAAATATAAGTTTTTGTATAAGCCAAACTAAAGATAATATTGAGCTCTTATTGGGCTTCTTAAATAACTAGTCTGTACATGCCATCTGCCATAACATTATTATAGAAGGCTATTCTATAAACTTAGCCAACCAATTTACATTTTTTCCCTCATGTACCTCTTCCAGACATTAAACCAAATAATTCCCTGTTTTAGAAACTCCATCTGCCATCTTCTATCCTCTCTTCTTTTAAAACCCTCCTCAAAGTGCTCTTACTTAATCAGACCTGAAAATGCCAGTCTGCCCTTTTAAGATATAGTACGGCAATTTATTTTTGTTAAACCCATAAATTATGTATCACTCATCTATGCCAAAATCTGAAGTTGCTCATGGCCACTTTCTCACATTCTGGTAGACTTCTAAATATTTTTTTTAATTCTCTCATTTTTCTGCTGACTTTTATTATGGAATGCAGTTCTGTGAAGTTTAATTATCTGAAAAAGTGTTTGCTAGAACCAAACATGGGTTTGCACAAGACCTGAATAAAATATTGCCTTTGTCTGAAAGAACTAAGAGAGTAACTCGGATTTTCAAAGACAAATATTTGCACTGTTATGATGTTTAGTCTATAAAAAAGCCCATACATTTTTGTGCTCTGCCATCAGAACCATTTGAAATTTGCACTTGTTTCAGATCTGAAAGATCTGCATGGAAAACAGTTAAGCCAATTTTTTTTCAACCTTACCATCAATCTCCAAAGGATACTCCCTCTCCCAACAGCCCTGCTTTTATCCCAACATTGCTGCAAGACTGCTAGTTTAAGTACAAAAATATAAAATTTAAAAAACAAATTAGAAAGACATGATATTAAAATATTACTGCCATAGAAAGTTTGACCACACTGTGGTCAAAAAATACACATCTTCTGTTCCTTGGTCAAGCTGGCAGCTGAACACATTTGCCAGTCACTGCATACTTTGTAGCACACCTATGCAAACGCTACTGCAATTCTTGACCTTTAAGGACTTTGTGGCATCTTAATATATTCCTCTGCATTTACTAACCAAAATCCATGTATAATTTGCTCCTATACAGGCATGCTGCATTTCTCCAGAAAATGAAACCTCCATAACAGCCACTCCAAAGAACTGGGGAGAAGAAACATGCCTGTGACCTACTCATCTCTGAGCACCACCTGAGCAGAGCTACTGCTTAGGCTAGCCCAGAGTAAAGCACTCACTCAACAGCTTGAGAACACAGCAGTAGATATGCTCATCTCATGCAACCAAAGATCCACACGAACTGTGTGGTGCCAGGAGCCTTGTTTGGTCTTATCTAACACTCTGGAAATTATGCTTGAGTTGGAGACTATTTTCTGGGAGGCTAAACCAAGCAGGATCCAACATTGATAACACTGAGGTTGACTCTCTGCCCAAAAACTACATCTTTAACATGCACTTTTCATATTTCATGCATAATGAAAAATGCAGGGGGACCCCAGACATGAATTTCTGCTTTCCTTGCCCTTAAGGACGCATTTAGGGAGGATTTACACACACATGCCTTCAGGAGATGTTGAAGACTTTCATACAGTAGAGATGATTTCTAATAGAGACATAACACAGAAGAGACAGTGGCAATGATTTTACCCTCATCTACATTTAAAGTTCAAAAGCATTTTCTCACTCATAAATTTTAACTGCTTTCCCTATAACTCAATGAAAATGCAAGGACTCAGCCCTTGCTCAAGTATCCATCAAGTGCCCAGAGTTCATGGCTGCATATTGGACTACTGTTGGCTTTGTTTTCCTGAGGGAAATCCCAGATTTTACACTTTTTTGTTTGAACCAAAGATCACAGAAAGCCAGAAAAACTGCACTGTTACAGGTGTAAAAACTGAAGTGCACATGGAGACTGACTCCTTGTGCTTCATCGTATGGAAGTGATAATTACTCCTTATTTAACTGAGTCAGAATCCAGTATATGCAGTGTAACATAGACAGTTACATCAAGCTACAACACAATGTAAAGGAAGCTTTGTGGTTCAGCAGTACTTTTCCTTTGGCTATTTTTATATTGAGAATCACGTGTATGCTGCAAAGTTATAAACTAAAACATACTAACACATTGCAAAATGGTCTGTTCTATGCTTGATTCAAAGGTAACCCCATTCACACATCTCCCTGTCTCACACAACTGTTATTTCGACACAGATACACCAGACCACACAGGAAATATACCATTTCATCATCCAGTCTCCCACATGATGCCTGGCCACTTTGTTGACTTGTGCAGCATTAGTTTAAGCACAGACAAAATATTTGGCTTTTACAAAGAAACAGGACAAGTTTCCAAGGCTATTATCCCAAATATCTCCACCTGTTAGCTGTGTAGGTTTTCTGACTGAGTTAATACAGAACAAACTCCTCCTGTCATCAGGGATCATTAATAAAAAAGTAATGTATGAATCACCAGACATGATGCAAATTTTATAAGGTGAGCAACTTTATGGTTTCCCCCACTTCAATCACAAAATTTGTACAGAGGCATAATGAAAATGAATAATGAGCTGCCACTAATTATCAGAGATCTTACCTGTCTGTCTGTGTAAAAAAATCTTGAAAGCGGAAGATGAAGAAAAAGTACTTGTAAAACAAAGAAAGAAATACAGGAGCAAAAGCACAAATGCAAAACAGTTTAAAACTTTACAGAATTAACAAAATTATAACAAAAAAAATCTGCAGGCCATGAGGAAGAAAGGATATAATAGTCTCTCTAAGGAACAGATAAAAAATGCCAGCTATCCAAAATGAAGAGAAAACCATGCAAAGTGCTGCAGAAAGAAGGGGAGAAGTTTATTGGGAAAATTCACAACATTGACTAAAAGACATCGTAAGCCTTGTAGAAGATGAAAAGAAAATCTTCCCATCCTGAGCAATACAGATGGAGAGAAAAAGAAGCAGATGTGCCTTTTTTGTCCTTAGCACAAAGTTAAATTTTGCAAGACACTGATGAGCATTTTACATTGCTATTTCTCCTTCTGTAGTTTTACATGTTGAGCTTTTGAAGCTGGACGGCAATTATTTTCTTCTTCCATTTTATAATGGAAAATGTGTTAACTGCAAAATTGATTAACACATTCCTAGAGCGTCAATCTCACTAACTGCTGTACAAACTAAGAAAAAACACCCTACTCCTTCTGTAGCATCAATGCTGCAGATATCTAAAGAACCTGGTTTCACCAAAAGTTGGTGTTCTGCCTGAAGTTATACAGCAGAGTCAGGAGTGAGTATACGTGAATCACGAGCTATAAGCTTTGCTGCCCTTTTCTTCTGGGCAAGTAAGAAAACAGAGGAGTTTGTATCAGTGCATGTATATGCCTGAGTTTCTGAAAGGCCAGTGCTGGCTCTTGGTACAAAACAGATCATTTTGCTGTTTTCACTGGACACAGAGAATAGCAGGTTCCATAAGGGGACTATTTGTAAATTAAAATATAATTTAATCCACAAGGCTCAACATTTGTAATAAACACAGAAAACGGCTGTATTGCATAATCCCTTAATATAACTAACATTCCTTAATACTGAAATGCTTTTAAGATAGAACAACTGCCACATTAAATAGCTGGGTTTCTTGAACAGAATGTGGCATTATTTGTTTGCTTTCATTAATCCAAAAGGAAAACTTAGAAACACCCCCTAAAAGTGAAAATTCTGTTCCGTATAATATTTCATTAGGAGGACTCCTCAGACATCAAATGCAATTTCCTGCATTTACCCTGACACACTATGATCTGAATTGTTTGACCTGTGACAATGGCTTGCATCCCAATTTATTTTAGTTTTTTTATATCAAGCTGAAATTTGACCCATTCATTGTGTCTGTGCCACCTGGGATATGTTCTCCACTTTCACAGTTAGCCTCAGGGCAAGCGAATTGCAGCAATCTCCTCTGAGACCTATTGTACTTTCAGGAGAAAGGAAGACAAGTTTTGTATCAAGCTGCAGGTCAGATGTGACACTTCTGGCAGCTGCATCTTTGCCTCAAATTGCACAAATGTGACAATGGGGTTCTGTATCTTCTAAAGAAGCTTTTGACCTTGCCCAGGATCACCTGGCCCTCATTTTTAGCCCTTCAGGTACAGGTCACCACCAATTCTGGTTACACCTAGGATATATACTAGTGAGGAGTGAAGCACAGTAAGACACTGAGGAATCAGGTCATGAGGAACACATTTCAGAAAATGCATGCATTTCCACAATGCATGCTAACCTCGACACCACAGTGATGTGTGAGAGCTAACTACTTATGATTTATGCGGCAGATTTAAGGCTTTTTACTACTGAAGACTTTTTAAACTTTATCCTTCCTTCATTAAATGGATTTAAAATCTGAAATATAAAATTTAAAAGTTCAATATAAAAAGGATTTTGAAAGTTTTTGTGCAGCATTAGCTAAACAGTGTTGTACTCCCTCACATCAGAAGAGGCCTAAAGCAGCCCATAGCAACCAATCCCTCAATTACAAAGAGCTTTGTCAAAGCTGTGCATGTCACAAGGTACCTGAGTACTCAGAGATTACGGGGTAATAGCATCTCAGTCCCACGGTAATGAAAAAATGAGCCTGTTCAGAGGATGTGTTCATGCATTGTGCCCACCAGCAGCAGCTGAACTGGCCAATTCAGGACAAAAGAAGGTGGGCCTGTCCCACGACACTGGCTGTCCGGCTGGCTGTGTTCACCAGTGCCGGCACCCGCCCGGACGGGAGAGGATGGCAGAGGCTGCTCGCGGGTGCGGGAGGGTCGGTGAAGTTCCGGTTCAGGTTCACCAGACCCACCGGTGGTACGGCCGCACTGGAAGGAGAGAGGGAGGGAGGCGGAAGAGCTTCTCAGGGTAGAAGGTTTAT